>QEPC01012026.1:1193304-1267962 GCA_003113815.1 Sphenodon punctatus | reverse complement strand
GCCTACCTGGCAGTGACTGCACACTGGTGGCAGGACCCAGGGGCAGCACTTGGCAGTGGCAGGAGGGGTCCTGAAGCAGGGTATAGGTAGGCCCTGCTTCAGGCACAAGTCATGGACAGCTCCCACAACTCAAGGAACCTCAAGGCAGCCCTGTACACCACGGTGAGGGAGTGGGTCATGCCAGGCACGGCCTTCACCAAGGGGTGTGTGGTCACGGACAACACGGCCAATATCATAAAGGCAGTCCATGACGGGGGCTTCACAAGCATCCCTTGCGCCGCACACACCCTCAATCTTGTGATGAAGGACGCTCTGGGCTTGAGGATTGGGCCAGGCACCTTTAGCTCCCTGGTTGAATGGGGGAGGAAGCTGGCGGGGTTCTTCAACCACAGCATGAAGGGCATTGAGCTCCTCCGGGAGAAGCAGGCCGAGCAAGGGTCCCCCGTGCACACACTCATCCAAGATGTCTCCACCAGGTGGAATTCCACCTTCCTGATGCTTGAGCGGCTTCTTGAGCAGAAAACCACCCTGCATCAGGTGGAACTGGAGACACACTGAGGCACCTCCAGGGTACAACAGGGAGATTCTAGCTCACACAGTCTTCGTCCTCAGACCATTCCTGGTCGTGACAGAGACCGTGAGCAGCTCCACTGCCACCATCAGCCAGGTGACCCCGCTGGTTCATAGTCTCAAGAGGAGCCTGGACGAGATTCTTAGGGGGCGGGATTGTGTCCCTCCGGGCAGGAAGCTCTCAGATGAGGCACTTGACCTGGCATGGAAGCTGAAGACAGGGCTGAATGCGTGCTTTGATGAGCTCCTGCGCCAGGAGGAATATGTCCTGGCAACCATGATGGACCCCAGGATCAAGGGCAGCATGGCACGTGAGACAGTGGTCTATGGTCTCCGGAAGGGTACGCTGGTGCAGAAGGTCCGGCAGGCAGAGCGGGCCATGCAGCAGGATGCCCCTGGGGATGGTGGGAGCAGCGACCCCTTCCAGCCATCTGGGTCTATCCCTGCCTCCAGCCCGAGTGGTAGCAGCTGCACCAACAGCAGGATGAGCAGCAGCAGCAGTACCCCTATTAGTGCCTGCAGCTCCTCCTGTGTGCAGTCCACTCTGGGGAGCATGGGGCCCAGCACAAAAGGACAAGCAGTGTGGCTGAGGGCAGTGGGGCAGGTGGTGCCCACCCAGAGCTACCAGAGGGACTATGATGGCGTCTCAGCAGCAGTAGAGACCTACCTGGAGAAGAAGCCATGCATTGATTCCAGCAGCGATTCCTTGGCCTACTGGGCCGACAAGGCCAACCTGTGGCCGGCCCTGTCGAAAGTGGCGAAGGGTATCCTGTCCTGCCCACCAACCAGTGTCCCTAGCGAGAGGGTGTTCTCCATGGTGGGGGACATTTGCTCCCCACACCGCCTGAGACTGGGGGCCAAGTTGGTGGAGCAGTTGCTGTTCCTGAAGGTGAACCTTCCACTGCTGGGATTCCCCGAGCTGCCCCTGGACAAGGAGTGATGGTGCAGTGGCACACGCTATCCCATGCCAGGGGCAGTTTTGGGACGGGGCTCCTCCTCCTCAATCTGGGCTAGAGCTACTGCTCTTGTGCTGCTGAGGTGCTGTCCCTCCCTCCCAATGCCTCTCTCTCTTTCGCATACTAGATGGCCTCGGCCGCCTTATCTGACTGACCTCATGATGTAGGGTGGCATTGGGAAACAAACTGTAAGCCTGCTAGCTGGCCTATGGCTAGCTACACAATCTCGGCCCGCTGATGTGACACTGACTGGCTCTCACTTTTTCTTGTGCAGCACAGTCTTTGCTAGCCTATCTGAGTGCCCTGTTGTCTATGTCCCACCCTGCCTGCCCTACTGGCTCATGCCACGCTGCCTGTCTGCCCGCCCAGCTTGCTGCCAAGCTCAAAGTATGCCTTAGTTTGCTTTCCTGCCTCCCATGCCAAGGTGCCTGTCTGCCCACCCAAGTTGCCTAGCTCAAAGCCTGCCTAAGCCCATCTTCCCTACTGCCTCTCATACTACGCTGCCTGCCCGCCCAGGTTGCAAAGCTTGAACCCTGCCTCAGTCTGCCTGCTGTCTGCTCATGTCGTGCTGCCTGCCAGCCCGCCTGCCTGTCCAGGTGGTCTAATCAAAGCCTGCCTCAGTCTGCCTGCCTCTCATGCCATGATGCCTGCCCGTCTGCCCAGATGGCCTAGATCAAAGCCTGCCTCAGTCTGCCTGCCTCTCATGACACAGTGCCTGTCTGTCTACCCTGGGTGATGTGTACCACTGGTCTGGTAATCCCGCTGCTGCTGGCTGCTGGTGCATGGGTGCTCTGCCCTGGCCAATCCAAATGTGCCCACACAATCCTTCTGCTGCTGTATGGGAGCTATTCCCTGGCAAATCCAACTATCCTGGCTCCATGGGTGTTGTGTACAGGCAAATCCTGCTGCTGCGGTCTCTGCTGTTCCACGGGTTCTGTCCCTGGGCAACCCAATGTCTGCTGCTGCTACTGCCAATGCTGCCTCTGCTGTCCATGCCACGGGTCCTGTGCTCAGGCAATCCAATGTCTGCACCAGCTGCCAATGCTGCCTCTGGGAAATCCAGTGTCTGCTGCCAATGCTGCCTGTGCCATGGGTTCTGCACCCTGGCAATCCAATGTCTGCTGCTGCTGCCAATGCCCCCTATGCTGTCTGTGCCACGGGTTCAGGTGCCCATCATTCCACTCACAGAGAGCCATTGTTCAACTGCATCAAGAAACAGCCACTCCAGCCTCCATCAGGGTTCTGGGGTCTACGTTACTGGCAGGGAGGGCTGTGGCCAATATCCAGAAGCTGCCACCTTAGCCCCAGGACCCACCGTCATGGATCTGGAGGCCATCATTCCTCGCACAGAGAGTCGATTTCCCAAAGCATCAAGAAACAGCCACTCCAGCCCCAGGACCCGCAGCCAAGTTACAGGCAGGGAGGGTTGCGACCAATATCTTTAAGTTGCCACTCTAGGCCCAGGACCCACTGGCATGGGTTTGGGGCCATCACTCCTCGCAGAGAGAGCTGATTTTCCAAAGCATCAAGAAACAGCCACTCCAGCCCCAGGACCCGCCATCAGGGTTCTGGGGCCTATGTTCCTGGCAGGGAGGGCTGCAGCCAATACCTAGAAGCTGCCACCTTAGTCCCAGGACCCATCACCATGGGTCTGGGGCCATCATTCCTTGCACTGCTAGAAGGAGAGACAGACACGTGCAAATCCTGCCTTTATTTGGGGGTGCTAGGTAGGGATGGCAACTGGAGAGTGGGGATGGCTGGCAGGCACGTTTGGGTGGGGGTGCTGCTCGTGCTCGTGTCTGATTGCTGGAAGAGCCCCCCACATTACAGTACCCTCTCTCTCTCTCTCTCTCTCTGGCAGACATCTGCAGCTACCCGCTGATGCCCACTGTTTGTGCCTGAGTTATGCCCACCACCCACCCGCATGCCAGTGAGCTCGCTCTAATGGATAGAGCCTTAAGTTTCTTGTCTTCAAAGTAAAAAAAAAAAAAGTTTACAAACCTGGCAGCAGCACCTCCTGTGCCTGCCGGCTCTGGCTCCTCCTCCACCACCGAAGGTCCAGCAGCGGCCGGAGGAACCTCTTCCTCCACCACCGGCTCTGCCACCTTGGCCTTCCCCCAGGCCCGGCGTTTAATGGTGGTGGCACTAGTCACCTTCTTCTCCATTTTTTTTTTTTTTTTTTTTAAAAACACACATTGAACACAATAATACACACAGCACCCACCAACACTCACCAACCAACCAAACCAAAACCAACACACACCACACAGCCAAAACACACACAAATCAAAAACGAACACACAGCCAGCCACAACACACGCTCTCACCCACACAAGCTCCGCACGCACTCAAATTTCCTGTTTCCGGGGTGGTCACGGGCTCTCGCAATACTTTTTCCGAATGCCGGAACCGAACCGAACACAACCGAACCCAAAGGCCGAACCCGAACGCGGCGACCGAACGGAACGGCTGAACCAAACTGAATGACCGAACCTGAACCGCGATCTGTTCACTCATCCCTAATGATTAGGTGAATTGGCAATAAATTGGCACATGAAATTCCATGTTGTTAAGTGCAAGATGATGCACATATCCTCATTTTACATACATGATGCTAGGTGCTGATCTGGGTGTAACCACTCAGGAGAAAGATCTTGAAATCATTGTGGATAGTTCCTTGAAGACACTGGCTCGGTGTACGGCAGCAGTCAAAAAGGCAAACCAAATGCTAGGCATTATTGCAAAAGGAACAGAAAATAAAAGGGAAAATAATATCATAATGCCACTGAATAACCACACAATATTCAAGGTTGGAATGATCCCACCTTGAATATTGTGTGCAGTTCTAGTCGCCCCATCTCAGGGAAGATAGAATAGAATTGGAAAAAGTTCAGAGAAGGGCAACAAGGATGACAGATGGGATGGATTAACTTCCATATGAGGAGAGGCTCAGCAGGTTAGGGCTCTTTAGCTTGGTGAAGAGGCAATTAAAGGGGGGGGATATGGGAGAAGTTTATAAAATCATGAGTGGTGTGGAAAACGTGAATAGTGAACTGTTGTTTGCTTACTAGTAGGGGCTTAAACCCTTGGCTACTGGTAGTTGGGAGTTGTTAACAGGAGATGGGTCACACATCCATGACCTGTACTTCTCTCTAGCTACTGTACATGGCCACGGTTGGAGACAGGATGCTGGGCTTGATGGAGCATGGGGTCTGACCCAGTATGGCACTTATGTTATTGTCTTTAAAAAAAAAAAAAAAAAAAAAAAAAGTCAGTGCGAATGGAAATACTTGAATTGCCAACATCAAGTTTAACTTTTGCCTCCTTATTCCTTCTGTTGTTAATTATTAGTATAATTAATCACTGATATAGCACTTTCAGTGTTCAAAATGCTTTACATCCATATCTGATTCACCCTTGCAACCCTGAAAGGTAGGTCATTTGTATTCCCATTTTACAGACAGGGAAGTGACGCAAAGAGACAATTTTCCGTGATTTGTCTGAGGCCACCCAATGAGTTCCTCCTAGCTAGGACAGGATTTGAATTCCCATCTCCCACATCCAAGTTCAACATCTTATCCACTGGTATTCAGGAAACTGGTCACCTGAATGTTAGCTTCAGGATTTGAAGTTGTTTCCATCTAGATGGGATGGTTCATATGCACAGGGACCTACGTTCACTGCATTTCCCCTATTGTCAGCAATGGGGAAAATGCAGTGAAAACGCAGTGAACATGGCTCCCTGCACAGAGGAATCATATGTGAGATGAGCTTTGAGGAAATGAGTTCCAGCTTCCCCTGACAAACTCAGTCTCATTCTTTGCACTGGATAAGTATGCAGAACATTTCAGGGCAGGAGTAGTGATGTTGGTTTTCCAGAAAATTTTGAATTGGAAAATTTTCCAGAAAATTTCCCATGGTAATTTTTGCTAATTTTGTATCAAATCTGCATAAATTTGTTTTGGTCAGAAAATTTTTCCATCAGCATTTCCCAATCCCTTAGACTGTGGTGTGATTTGGCATGTTTGACCTATATCTTTAGTAAACAACACTAAACAATTCACCATATTAAGCTGGCATGCTGTAATAGCTCAAAGTTTTTCCAGTAGCCTGCCAAGTGCTAACTGCAATATTCGATCGGGTTGGCGGGGGTGTGTGTGTTGAAAAAAACCCCAATAAACACACAATGTGGTTTAACTGTTTTATATTGAAACAAATTCAAAGTTAGAAATTATTTATATTGACGACTTGTAAATATCTTAAAACATAACTCAACAGTAGAACATTTTTAAACAATGAGAAAAAATTAAAAATATAATTTTTAATTATAAAATTAAAAGGGAGCCAGGCACTAAAAATATTAGCATACAGTGGGTTTTTTTTAGCATGCCCATATGTTGCCAGTATCGTCCACTGATTTACTTGTCTAATATTTAACTTTCACTAAGGGCACTTTTTAGTTTCATGGCCACTATTTGTAGAAGTGCTTACACTACCTAGTTCCAGTTCAGACTACGGCAAATCTGATTCAGAATTGCTTGACTCGCATACTCTTTCATGAAAGGATGGTTCTACCTGCAACGGTTGTGCCTGAAACTGATCTGACAGCAAGAGATTTTGAGAAATAGAAACAAGCTTAGCAGTGCGTTCATTGTTACGTTAATGGAAGCCCTAGAAATTTTTCGGTGGAAAAATTTGGTGGTGGAAAACTTCCGCCCCACATCTCTAGGCAAGAGGGTCTCTTTCTCACTGTTACTGCAATTCTGACCCCACTCAAGTCAATAGTAAAACTTCCATTGGGTGTTTTCAAATGAGCAGGGCGATTGGGGTGTGTGTGTCTGGTCACCATGTAGTTTTGCCATGGAGCACTCATGCAGGCAGAATGTGTGGGGAGCAATTCAGGCAGACAGCTCCCTGTGTGGCTGCCCCAGCCACGGAAGCCACCATACATTTGGCTGGCCTTGTACAAAGAACTCCATATTTCCCGGCATTGCTCTGTGCGTAGTCATGGGTGGGTGCTCCATGGCTCATGGGATCATATGGTCAAAACTGAACTCCTCCCCCCTCAAATGTTCCCCTCCTACTTCCCTATCAATTACAATTGAGTCTATCCAGCCAGTCCCTCAGGCATAGAGCTTGGGATTCATCTTTGACTCCTCCCTCTCCTTTATACCTCAGATCCAGGCTGTTGCTAAATCCTGTCACTTTGCTCTGTATAATATTGCTGAAATCCAGCCCTGCCTTATTGTTTCCACTGCAAAAACCCTAGTCCATGCTCTAAGTCATCTCTCGTCCTGACTACTGCAACTTCCTCCTTACTGGTCTCCCCCGCTCTGATCTCGACTCCCTCATCTCTGTTCAGTGCTCTGCTGCTAAAGTCATCCACCTTGCCTGTCGCTTTGACCACGTTCAGCCCCTCCTCTCCGCCCTACACTGGCTCCCTTTATGTGAATGTATTCAGCACAAGCTCCTGGTCTTCACCTTCAAGGCTCTCCATGGCCTCCCCCCAAATATCTCTCTGCTCTTGTATCCCACCACATTCCTCTGTGGCTTTGTTCTTCCTCTGCCCCCACCCTCACCTGCTTGCAACCTCCTTGCTCCTCTAAATGTTTTTGCCCCTTCTCTCTTGTTGCCCCTCATGTCTGGAACTCCCTCCCAGGATACGTTCGCCCTGCTTCCTCTCTCCCAACTTTCAAATACCTCCTGAAAACCTACCTCTTCCATCAGGCCTTCCCTAGCCCATCATGAGTGAAATTGCATGCTCATCCCCCTCAAGCAGAATTTAGTTTCATGTATCTAAGTGAAGCACGTGCACCTACACCTTTTCAACCTCATGAATGTACTCTTGGGTCTCCTAACGTTCACCTCTCCCTTGTCTTTTAGATTGTAAGCCCCCAGAGGGTAGTGACTTGTCTATAACTATTGATTGCATGGTGCCAGGAACACAGCTGGTGCTAGATAAACAATAAAATAATAACATTGTCCAGTACTCACAAATATTCTAATTGACCCCTATGCACAGAGTGGAATAAAAATCAGAAGACATAATATATAACTTTTTTCATAAAAAATAAAATACTTTCTTTGCAAGCAGGGTGGAGAGGTCTGACTAGTACAGACAAACACAACCTTTAGGATAGCCGAAGTGCCTACTGCTCATTTGGCCAATTTGTTGTGGTCATTATCACAAAAATGGTTCTTGATTAATCTGAAGATTTTTTTATTTTTTTTAGTTGTATGCTACTTTCCTGACTTTTAGACACTTAATTTTGGGTTTCCTTCCCTTTACAGTGTGTGTATATGATGTTTCAATAATGTGCATCACTTAAGTACCTTCAGGAATTTGTATTATGTCATTACTAATCTGTCTGTAACCTTAACTTTATCTAGTAGTAATTTTTTCAATGTCATGGGTAAGTTTCCCCATAGTTATTCTGACTCACTTACCAGAGGAACAGCCCCCCCCCCCTTCTTTCTTTTTTTAGGGCACCTAAGAATGCAGGCTATTTGGAACAGGTGCTAAGTAAATCCTCGGTCTCAGCTCTTGTTGTCTAAGACACTTTGCGCTTACTCACTGGCTGAGACGGTATTAGAACCTGTTTCTATATCTCGTAGTTTCCTGCGCTAACCGCTTGGACAGCAAGGAAGAACAGAAGCCCTTCAGCTCGTGCCCGTGCAGACGCGCGCATCCTGGGGGCAGGGGTGAAGGATCCTCTCCCGCGCGCACTATCCCGGCTTTCCAGGGAAGCAGCGGCAGCACTAGGAGGTCCTTCCCGCGCACGCGCAGCCGGCCAGACCTCGGGCGCGCGCTGAGCCGCGGCGGCGGCGGAGGAAGGGGGGAGGGGAAAGAAGCTGCTGAGGTAAAGTTAGGGGGAGAGAGACTCCGTCAGAGAAGCGAGAGCCGGGGAGGTTCAGCGGCCGCCATTACTGAGCCGAGAGCGCCGGGGAGGGAAGGAGCTGACGGGAGGGACGGAGCTGCCGCGTCCGGGAGCATTGGGAGAGGCTACGGGCCGGAAAGCGCAGGGAGCTCCGCTGGGAGGGAGAGCCGCCGGCGAGAAGAGCAGAGTCCCGGGAATGCTGCTGCCCCCGCCACCGCGGAGGATCCCGAACCCCAGCTTGCGAGGTAGAAGAGAGGCATCCGCTTCCTCGGGATCTCACCCTGCGGTCGCCCCGTCCGTTCCCACCCCGGGCTGCAGCAGGGGCCGGCGGGAGGGAGACGCCGGAGCTAGCGAGAGTCCGGGAGGGCGTCGCTGGCTCTAACCAGTTCTCGGGGCTGCCGCTGGGAGCGGGTAGGGACGAGGGAGCCAGCCTGCCTCCCCCCCCTTGCCGCCCCGGCGGTATCTCCACACCCCGGCGGGGGCGGAAGCAGGAGTGCGCTGCCTGGTCCCAGACAGGTGATGAAGGCCTGAGCAATGGGAGGGTCTGAGCCTGCTCTACCAGGTTGCTGCTGCTGCCGCCAGCTGGTCACGGCTCTCCAGGGAGAGAGAGAGAGAGAGGGGAAGGGAGCACTTCTCTTTCCTCTAGCCCCATTCCCCTCCCCCCGTCCCTCTTTTCCCCCCTGCTCCCTCTCTTCCTTTCCTATCCTTCACCCCACCCTCATTTTCTTGTGGATTTCAGCTGTTAGTTCCGCCACCTCCCAAATCTCCCTCGAAATTAAATATCCTCGGCAAACTTCACTCCCCTAATGATGTGTGTTGTGCGCGCTTCTATTCTCCCTCCCCCCACGCCGGGTGGGTTTAAAGTCTTGGCGAGAGGGAGCCAGTTTGAGACGCTGCAGCTTACATTTTTTTTAATTTAAAAAAAAAAAAAAATGTCGTCTACCAGTATAACCATTAGATTTTCTCCCAGCTATGGCAAACACCAGAGATGCTATATAGAAATAACAATACCGTGCTAAAAATCCATGGCAATAAGCGAGGAGAAAATTCCTGCAACAGTGAGCTGTTTAAAATATAAGGATTATTACAGCGGGAAAATGGATGGGGGATCCTTATTCTTTGCTCTCCTGTTGATGAGGCTTTCAGCATCTCCCGGGTTAAACATTTGTTTAATAAGTGGGAGGCAAACGTTTTAAATCTAGAATAGGCCTGCAGAGGTGTGTGCGTGCGTTAAGTTTAGATTCACATGGTTAATTTAGGGTGTGTTTTGGCTTGTTTTGCATAGGCAGTAGAAATTGGCAGAAATTTTTAAAAAGTGTACACTGCAGAGTAAAACAGTGAAACACATCACAGCATTTGCGGATCAGTCACACTTCCATTTTAGCTGTGTGTCTTTGGAAGGCTTTCACTAGTGAAAAGAATTCTAGAACTGAGAATGAATGGTATTATCAATTTCAGAAGTGAACAAGCAGTGTTTTTCTATTGTGCTGTTGTCCATCTGTGCTCTACCACTGAAGGTTATTTTGGCCTTATAGACGTTCTCATCTATGACATCACTTATCACCATCCTTAAATTCATTTCTGAAAACTGAATTCATACTGCATATTTGAAACTGACAAAGTTACATGTCCTTGTGCATTTGTTTGGGTCTTGTTGTTTTTTCCTGTTACTGTTTGTTGTTTTAGTAAACAGATGAGTACTATTGTATACATTTAAATATTCTTGCTTTACTACACCATAATATGTGATGTTAAACAGCAGGGATTTTTTTTGAGGCTGCATAGTATAGCATGTAGCATAGATACATTGTAACAGTTTTTAACATTATTACTAGCTTGTTACATCATTACAGTTTTTTAACCTTAGAAATAGCTTCCCAAGTGCTATACTGACTGATTTATTAAAGATATCTCTGGTATGTCTTGTTTAGAAAGTAAATAGGTTAAGTAGTGTAATTATGAATAATTCAATAATAGGAAATAGTTACAGCCAAATGTTGCTCCTTACTTAAGTTGAAGTGTACTGTGAGTGACCTAAGCCAATTAAATACTTTAAGCTCTGACTGAATTGTCTTAATACTATTTTTGGTAAAGGTAGAAACTATGATGTTTTTTAAGGTGTTACTAAAAAGCTCCCCATAACTCATAGGATCTTACTTTGTGTAATCATAAAAGTATATTGCTGTGTATGAGTTTTCCCTTCAGAGAATCATTATTGAATAGTGCTGCTAAAAATTATGTTGTTCTGTTTAATAAAGGGATTGAAAGGATGCTGACTATCTGTCAAAGCTCCCAAAGGTACTTACATGGGATTTACCTTTAGTTAAGGAAGTAGTAGCACCCCCAGAGGATGCCTTATATATAATTTTGAAATACTCTGTATTATTTTTTCTCCCATAGATGAGTAATGTGAAGTGTTCTTAAAACATATAAAATGTAGCATCCAAGATGTTGCTCTATGTGGAATTAGATGTGCTAAAAGAATTCAAGTTTATGTTTAAGTTAACTGTTTTAAGTGGATGTCTGGAGTAATTTAGACTCTCGTGCATTAAAAATCTAGTAACAATACTTAGTTATCTTATTATAAAGAACCAGGTACTAGATAAAACATTGAGTAGGAGCTTGCTTTTGTTTGGTGAAGGTTCCATACTCAACTAGAACCTTAATTAGTACAAGTAACTATAGAAATTTTGGGGTTCACTCTGGGTAAAATTTCTCCTCAGGAGTAGGGAACCTCAGGCCAGGGGCCAAATGTAGCATATGGCTCTACTTCTTATTTGACCCCTTTTCAGTTCCTGGATCCAGCAGTTCCCTTTGTGAGTGCACCCCTACCCCCAACTGCTGTGTCGCCCTTGGAACTTGTATTAATTTTCAAGGTGACCCCTGGGAGGGAAAAGATTCCCCACTGCTGCTGTCTTAATGATAATTTAGGGAGAAAACTTAGATTTAAAAGATCTAGATTTCCATCTGAAAACTTCTAATTTGAAGAACTGAATGAGAGAGGAAAAATTCTGTTTTTCAACTTTGTGTATCGATTTATATATTGTTTACACTGTGTGAACAACTTTTATACAGTATTGAGGAAGGAAAATAGGAAATCTGATTCTAAAGGCACAACATTGACAGGAATCCTGAGACAAATAGGAATCCTGAGGCATAAGGTTTGTGATATATTTAAGGTCACACAAGTCAGCGGCAGAGTTAGATATAGAACTAGGGTCTTCTGATTTAATAAGACTGTGCAGTCCTTAAAATAGTAGACATTCGATTCATACAGCACTACAAATACGGGGCACTACATTTTGCTGATTTCCTGTCTCCAAAGCTCATTGAACTTGATTCTTTTCTAGCTGATGCTGGCTTTGCTATTTTCCTTCAACCAGTGATTTCTTTTCCATTTCCTTTCTCATTCTGCTGTGGCAGTGCTTAATTAAATAAACAAAAAACCCAAAACGAAATTGCCTGGGCCCAAGCTAAGCAATGCCCCATTATATAGAGCTTATCAGAGCAAGGAACTAGTTTCCAGTTAGCACCCCAACTACTGAACTACCCTGCTCTCTACAGTTAAATATAAGATAGGAGTTCATGGCTGCAATCCAGCTGTCGTGGGATTTGGGCTAGTGGTGTGAGCAAGTGTGGACTGGTGCAAACGTCCACCTAACAGGCTGCGCTGGCTATAGCTAGTACGAGCTGGAGCACGCACGTGGGAGATGGGACAGAAATCATCACAGAAGGATGTGGGGGGAGGGGTGGCTGCTATCCTGGGGTTTGGGGGAGCAGGAGCTGAGCTGAGTCTTACCAGTGTGCAGGAGAGCAGTGGAGACTCAAGAGCAGACCCAACTAGAGTGCAAGCTGGCTTTGCAGGGGGGCAGGGAGTGCCCTGCAAATGAATAGATGTCCGGTGTGAGCTGACCAGGTCTATTCTTCTCTGGTAAGAGAAGCCTCTGTCCCCTATCGTGTTTGGCAAACATCGCCAACTCCTCCACATCACGACAAGTGTTTCCTCCCTGCCAGCAGAGCAAACACCCCCACCCAAAGCCCCTCATGCCATTCCTTCAATGATGTCCCTGCTATCAGCTTCATGGCAGGGACTTGTGACTGGGTCCAGTAGTGCTGCATAGCTTAGACAGCATGTCTGACCCCCATGCACATTGGGATCAGGCATTGTTAGGGAATGTGCAGTTGGGTTCCATATGCCATGGCAACACCTTGCAGTGAATATCTTCAAGGATGACCTGTGGCATGGTGATGTAACACTGTCCCCCCAAGGCACAGGGGGTATGGCCAGTGCTTTCAGCCATAAGAGAAAGAGGAATACTCATCGGGTGCCAGCGTGAGCCTGCTCATTTTAGCACGCCATGTGTACAGCACTTCAGGGGATGGAGATCCACCAGAGCAAGGGTTCCAGATCTGCCTGTATGCAGGCGCAGTGGAAAGTGTGATCATGGTCCTTGTAATTTAATCAGTGGTCCTTTTTACACAGACACTCTAACACTGATAAAATGGGTGTTACATTTTTTTATACATGTTGCAGAACACCCATAGAGCACATCTGCAGCCCTGCAACGTGTATAATAAAATACAACACCCATTTTATCAGCGTTAAGAGAGTCTGTGAAAAGGGCCTGTATAATAACCAGACATGGGGGTGGGGCAAGAAAGTCATTAATGAAACCAAATTAACCAGTTTTTTCCTGGCTTTTGTTTCCAACCCTGAAATGGTCAATATTGGCCTTTTCCTGGTCAGTTATATTTTGGGGTGCACACACCTACTGGGAACATTTCCTGGAGCTCAGCCCACACCCTTTTAATCCCATCACACTGGACCTGTTATCTCTTACCCCCCTCCCCCCAAGCTTGTGTTACTTTTTCTTTTTGTTGCCTAATTTGCATAGCTGTTCAGATATCTTAAATTCTTTTGTAGCTCACAAAAATATCCTAAGAGCATAAATAGTACCATACTGGATTAGACCAATGGTCCCTCAAGCCCAGCAACCTGTCTCCGACAGTGGCCAATCTCTGTCTCTTGGGTGTTGTACCCAGCAGGTCCCAATGGGTAATCCATTCCCTGTTGTTCCAGCCCCCAACAGTAAGAGGTTACATCCCCAAAACTTACTTGGCTAATGGTCATTAATAGACCTATCCTCAAAGAACTTAGTTCCTTTTTAAAGCCAGCTACATTACCGGTCGTGACTACTTCCTCTGGCAGCAAATTCCATGAGTGAATTGTGCATAAGACTTCCATAATGATATAGTTAGGACCACTATTTTTTTTTGTCAGTGCAGGAGCCTTCTAAGAAACAGTTTCTAAAATTTTCATCAAGGTAAAACTAAACTGCCTAACTGAGTCAGACTAATGGTCCATCTTAGCCGAGTATTGTGTCAACCTGACACAGCAGCAGGGGTTTCAAATTTGGGTCCAAATCTGGCTCTTCCAGGGTCTCTGGCGGAGGCCATCCTGGTGTCCCTCCAAGCCCCCAGCGGAAGCCTCCCCCCAGGTGTGCTACCAGGGATCCTGAGGTGGAGATGCCAGGGATTGAACCTGGGACCCTATACATGCGAAGCACACACTCTTACCACTTGAGCTATGCCTGCCCTCCCCCCTGAACAGATTCAGATTCAGATTCAGATTCAGATTCTTTAGAATGTGTTACTTTTTATTGGTTAATGACAATAATGTAATATTACTAAAATGCTTCTTAGGAGGCAGCTCAGGATGACAAGGTGTTTTGACAGGCTGTTCAAATTTTAGGATAACTTTTTGAAAGAGATTATCACAAGTAGTTTCAAAATACATGTGAAATGGTTAATGGACATTTTTCAGTTTGGTCCTAGGGGCAAAGTAGGATACAAGATCCTTCTTAAGTTTGTGACGTTTGGTTTTGAAAGTGGCAAGGATTTGGCCCTTTTCACACGAGATGCTCCCACCCATCTCCACGCAGCTTCCATGGGTGGAGGTGCCTGTGTGAATGCCGTGGGGGATGAGTGGAGGTGTGTGTGCGCTCCCACGCTACACCCATTTCCACCTATGCACGGAGCAATGTGCTCCAATGCCCAATACTCTATGGGTGGAGATAGGTGGAGGTGGGTGTGCGCCCGTGGGAACAAGAGCACATCCACCTTCACCCACCCCGGCTGCACACCCATCCTCCCGCCCACTGCAGTCTGTTTAAAAAAGGTCCATGTTTTAAGCTCAAAGAGTGAATTATGGATTTTTAAACAGATGTCATTAGTATACCATGATTTATATCAGAAATAATGGAATGAGCAGACCAAATCTCAATTTCATGAATGCATCTCTGTCTCTCCCTATGACCCCTTCTCCTTTGTTTCCCCACCCATATCCATCTTAGATTGGAAGTCCCACAGGGCAGTAACCGGTCTCCAGTTCATTATCAATGCTAGGCACGTTGCTTGCACTTACTGTTATTTATTATTTAAACCATTACCCCATTTTTGCTTTTGTTTAGTTTTTGGATTTTTTTGGTGGTTTGTTTGGTAAACTGGTTATAATGCTTATGCCATTATTTTGAAGCTAGTTAATGATGACTAGTTGAGCTCGGTGATAGTACTGGCAAGTAAGTGATTTCAGGACTGTCCTTAATCTTTCTGTATCTTTGTAAATTGAGGATAGTGTTTATGCTACACTGTGTTATGTAATTAATTGGTTTATCTAGTACTCTAAAAGCAAAATGTTACATGAATACAAAATGAATGACTAGTTTGGGTCATGGAGTCTGATCCGTCATCTTTTCTATGATTACTGAGATCGTTCAAGGTAACATTTTCTCCGTGTCTGAATTATTTACAGTGATAATGCTCTTACCATCTCTTCTTCAAAGTTTATCTCTGTATACTTCAGCTTCTGTGTACTGGTATTTAGCCAGAAAGTATTTTCTTGACAATGGTGGATTAGTTCTTGGGGGCTTTTACTCCAGAATACTCTTAGAATTACATGTTAAATGTACACTTTCAGTTGTTCATAGTTTTTAATGCCTGCTGAAGGTACATGGTTGAGAGCCCAAAACAGCTTCGTCAATGTGCTTGATCTTCACTTTAAATTATTATCCCTAGGTGTCAGAGGAACATGCAATCTTCATACTTTAAAAAATTCCTGGTACTTCTCAAGTCTGCAAATAAGGGTGAGAACTCTAGGGTTACCTTTTGTGACGGGTTACCTTGTCCAACAGAAGTTGAATGTAATCACCAGCTCGTTTTGTACAACCGACATGTATTGGTAGCTTTTGGTGACTTCGGCTGAATAAAGCTAGAATGTAAAAAGATGGGGGAACTTACCTAATAATTCTGTAAGTCAGGTGTGGGGAACCTTTTCCCTCTCGAGGGGTACTTTAAAAATTGGAACAAACTTGGAGGGCCGTAAGAAGTTGCAGGCAGTGTCTTAAGGGGTGTGCTCAGAAAAAGGAGGGTGCAGATCATAGACGTGCCTTGGATCTTCCCCTTATTCTTGTGTACATGCCCTCATCTCTACTCCCTTCCTTGGAGCTCTGTCTTTCAGTGGTTGGGGTTAGGAACTGGATTTAGGGACCACATCCAGGAACTAGATCAAGGGGACACTTAAAAATTAGCCATGGGCTGCATTTGGTCCCTGGGCCTGAAGTTCCCCACTCCTGCTGTAAGCCATGTAGTTCTCCGCGGTGGTATGCTTGTGAAGATACACATTCCTGGAGTTGTTTGCCTGGCCCAACCCTGAGCTTGGTTGACCCTGTTATACGCCTCCACAAGTCGCATCAAAGTGAATGTTGCTTTCTCCAGCTTTGAGCATTGTAGCCTGAACACCTAACCTAATTATTTGTTTAAATCACATATGTTTGGAATGTAGTTCTTAAGTAAAAATGTTCGGCACAGTCTCTAAAATTAAATGTATATGTAGGCTTAAGAAAGTAAATTATTTTACAGATTGCTTTCATGCTGGATTTTGCAGTCCTTTTTCTTTTGAAATTAATTGAGCATATTGTTAATTTTCAGATCATCAGGACTGAAAGTGTGATGTCAACACCCGAAGATCCCAGCAGAACAACAGCCTCGTCGCATGGCACCTTGTTTCTATAAGGGTGAGTTTGGTCTCCTGGTATGTGTAATGTTTGCCTAAAAATAATAGAAGTGAATCATTGCATCAGTTATTTATATTTATATTTATATATATATATATAAAAATATTAAAAAATTACATTCTGAATTTGGAAAGCTCATACAGACAAGGTCCCATAGAAGACAGTACAATGGCGTTCTTTCTGTACTGATGTCGTGTGTTTCCCCAATGTGGTATAATGCTTTAGAGTCCTTCTTTGTGGGCACTTAGAGATAGAAACTAAAAGTCTGGAAGGAGTGAGAATAACGAAACCTGGTGTAATCTCCTGCTACAAACACACTTTGTTCAGCTTTGTTTTTTGTTTTTTTTGTTTTTTGTTTTTAGTACCTTCCTTCCTTCTGTCAGACCTTCAGTGAAACCTCCACATTTGAAAATGGGGTGGGTGATCAAATTTACTTAAAGCATTTATCTTAAATTGGGCTTCTGGAATCACACAATAGTTTTCAACTTTTAAACTTCAGGTATGATTAGATAAACCTTGATGCTTCCTTGTAGGGGGACCATAGGATAGTGGAGCTATGTTAAATGCATATCCATAATGTCATGTTTAACAGGGTTATTACTTTTTCATGAATTTGTCTGAGATATCTAATTGTATACTCCAAAGCAAAACAATTATAGTACAAAAGAGAATGCTTATCTAGCTGAGAAATTCATAGAACCAAAGAAAAGAAGAGAGATTTGTTTCCATCTAGTCCAGACCCTTTCCCAGGAGAAAAGCACAGGCATTTTCTCCTCTGTCTGAAAATGCTTGTGCTTTTTCTGGTGTAGTTGTACATGTGCCAGTTGCTACGTTTCCTATGATTTTTCTTGGAAGACCTTCAGTAGCCTAATTCAGTGTAACTTCTTTTCCCATTTACTCCTACTTATGCTACTTGGTTACTAACCTTAATTCTTGCTTGCTTTTCTGTTTACATCCTTAAAGTATTTGACTTTTAAGAGCCCTTGGTATCTTCTCAAGCTCAAAGATGCACTTTATGCTATCTTTTGAACCGGATACCTCTGAGTAAAGAATGAAAAAGGGAAGCTATAGCATAAAAAAAGGAAAGATTTGATGTGTTTGCCATAGTAAGGAGGATATTATCTCCTTAAAAATTGCATGCATCAAAATGTTTATTTTTATAGATGCAATTAATCCTAAATTTATAAAGGAAAGATTAAAGAGTTTAAAATATTTTATTATGTTTATAATGTAATCCTACAAACCTAACAGTACTATTTCTTTGGTATAGTCACTTTTTCTTGGGGCTTGAGGGTGTGGTCCCCCCCCCCCCCCCCCATGCAACCACAGTGAAAATAAAATGTTTGTGGTGTATAAGTAAAATTTCAAAAATTAACAGTTGAACATAAAGGCAAGCATAGTAATATTTATTTGCAATATCTGTTTAAACTAACTAGATTTCTAGTTAGTGTCTCTTTAATTTATTTATTTTTATTAAATCTTGGCAAAGACATCGCATTCCAACTTTCAGTCTACAACAAATTTTACTGCTCTGTGATAAAAAGTTTTAAAGTGAAAATGCTGACTCAAGTTCTTGTTCTAAATTTGTGACTGATGCCACTATAATGTGCTTTTATAAACATTGATATGAACATTGATCACAAAGGTTTTATTTTTGCTGAGAACCATTATTTTAACCCTGATTTCTCTTAGTAAAAAGGAATTTATGGGTGAAAACAGACATGACACTAACCACCCTTTAACCACCCTTGGTGGTCATTTATGCATGTTGCAGGGCTGCATAGGGCACCAATACAGCCCTGCAACATGCATAAATAACCACCAAGGGTGGTTAGCGTCATGTCTGTTTTCACCCTATGATATATTAATTTTCCTGTTACTGTGTTTGATTACTTCTGACATTGGCAAATTTATATCAAGCTAATTGTGAAAATTCAGCATAAAACGTTTTACCTTTTTGTGGAAAAAAAAGCCAGGTCTGTAAAAATAAGACCTCTTCACTAGATTTGAGTATACAAGTCTACTCACCAGTGTAGGAAGAGGGTGGGTGGGTGGGGTGGGGGGGGGAAGGAGCATAGGCAAGTGTGAAATTCTGCCATCCTCTCTTCCTTGATTGCAAATCCCAGCCTAGGATTTGCAGTGTAGGTGGAGTGTAGTAGTTCTGCTCCCCAGGCTGGACGGCTGTGCTTCACATGCACTACAAATTCAATAGTGGGGGAAGAGCTTCAGCTTTTGGGCAGAGAGCAGAATAGCACTTTGGCAGCGCAAGCTTCAGTTTGGGTAGGCTGTCCATTTGCCAGCTCGCAAAATATGCTCGCCAGAGGCAAGTTGGCAAGTTAATTTTTACAACCTGCATAATGCTGTAGGTCATAACGGTTACATTTTCAGTCAGTGATTATTATGAGAGGTCTGTGCATAGCATTGTTTTGCCTCTGATCATCCTGAAGCTCAGTTTTAGTCACTGCTCATGTATATGTCAAATGGCAAGTTTTATAGATGCCATGTACTAGTTTTATGCAAGTTACAAAAAGCATCTAAGGGTGAAAACAGATGGGAAATTAGCCTGCCGGAGCCTGTGTTTGGTACATGCAACCTGCATCTCCCTCCTACTCACGTGTTTAGCATGCCGAACGTAATAAATTTTATGTACTTGCGGCAGCCTTCACTAAGTGGCGCCAGCGATTTCCCTGGTCCCAGGCCACTGACTGCTGTCAGGGAGAGGGGAGACATGCGGTGATTTTAGACGATACGGGCCTCCCTCTAGTCACAGTCAATCCCCTGTGGTGGAGGAGAGGCCCGTAACGTCCAATGGGGTTCCCGCCAGATGTTCACCCCAGTTCACTCCGGCGGGAATCAGATTAACCACAATTCCGGAGGTGATGCCTGGGATCGGCAGAACGTAACGTCTTTTACCTCTGCCAGCCCAGATCGTGGCCCAGACTGTGCTGCAGGATCGGGCGCAGTGGCCGAATTGGCTGCTGCGCCCACCCATCTCCCAGAGGGCGGGTGGCTGGGGGAACGTGGGGGGGCTGTACGGCCGCACGCCGCGCGGCCCCGCTCCCTCCCCGATCCCCTGTAGGAATCAGGCCAGCACGTCTAAAGGCAGGCTGGCCGGCCTGATTCCTGTCCAGGATCCGAAATAGATCCCGGACCATGGTTAGAGGGAGGCCCGTATCGTCTAAAATCGCCCACGATCACGTCTGAGGTCAGTGATGGCCAGTAGGGAGAGGGGAGCTGCAATTGTGCCTGGGGCCGCTGATAGCCAGTGGGGAGAGGAAGAAAGAAGCCCAGGCACATTAGCATTCCTGCCTCCCCACTGGCTGTCAGCAACCCTGGACATGATCATGATCCCCTAACCCCAGGGGCGTAGCCACCGTGGCGCGGGGGGGCTCAGTTGCTCCCGGGCCTGTGCCTATGGGGGCCCAGGGCCAGCCGGAGGCAGCATGGCCCCGCAGCGAGGGGACCCCAACCACGCGGAGTCAGGACACTGCACCCAGGACAGGACCGCCCTGGGAACAGCATCCCCACTCGGCGCGGTGGCGGGGAGCCCTCTCGCTGTGGGACTATGATGCCTCTGACCGGCCCTCCCTGCCACCCTTGCTGCCGGCCGCTCTTCCCTCCTCCCCCAATCTGCAGCTCTCCAGCAGACCTAGAGCGGTGGGGTGGAGCGGCCGGCAGCAAGGGAACTTTTTTAAAAAAATTGCCAGCGCCATGTCCTGGCCCCGGGGAGGGAAAGCACGGCCGCAGCACCAGCGCCGTGTCCTGGCCCCGGGGAGGGAAAGCACGGCCGCAGCGCCCTCCCCAGCGGGGTCAGGACGCGGAGCGGGCAATTAAAAAAACAACAACAACTGCCCCCAGAAACGCCGCAGGGACTGGGTTTGCAGGCGCAGGGAGGGAGGCAGTGCTATGCTCCCTCCCTGCACTCGCAAGTCCAGAGTAGTCCCTGGAGCAATGCTGCCTCCTCACATTGGGACCCCGGGCCCAGCCGAGTCAAGGGGAGCTGGGGAAGCACCAGCCTCTGGTAAGTGCCGTCTGTGTTCCCCCTCCCCCCACCACCTGCCCCACCTCCCCTTCCCTCGTGCCCCCCAGCCTCCAGTGTGTCTCCTTCCCTTGTGTCCCCTTCCCTCGTGCCTCCCAGCCTCCAGCGTGCCCCCTTAACTTAAGGCCCTTAAACCTGCCCCCTTCCCTCCCGCCCCCCCGGCGTTCGCCCTTCCCTCGTGCCCCCCAGCCTCCAGCGTGCCTCCTTCCCTCGTGCCCCCAGCCTCCAGCGTGCCCCCTTAACTTAAGGCCCTTTAGCCTGCCCCCTTCCCTCCCTCCCGCTCCCAAGCCTGCCCCCNCCAGCCTCCAGCGTGCCCCCTTCCCTCCAACCCCCCGGCGTTCGCCCTTCCCTCGTGCCCCCAGCCTCCAGCATGCCCCTTTAACTTAAGGCCCTTAAGCCTGCCCCCTTCTCTCCCCTGCCCCCCTGGCCTCCAGTGTGTCCCCATGTGATGGGTGCAGGCTGGCAGGGGGGTGGGGAGAGGTGATGTAGGTTTTGAATTACAAAATTAACTTACACAATTGATATTTAATTCTTTTTATAGCTCACCTTAAGATTAACCTGGCTTTTTGGTTGCTTAAATGACATGCTAGAATACGTTTGTCATGCGATTCCATGCATCCTGTAAAGTTGTGCATATGATACCCAGCAATATTTTACAGAAAGTCACGCTTTAAAATTCTGTTTATAAATAGTGTATGAAAAACTGATGATTGTTTTAAGAAATGGTTAATTGTTTGGTAAGCATGTGTATAATCACCTCTAACATCTTCTATCTATGTATTTTTAACCCTCATTTAGCTGAAGTGTTCTCAAATACAGAGAATTATCAGAGGAGAAAAAAGAGAATTATATATTTGCAATCCAATAATGTTATAGCAGTAGTATATATGAAAGGATGAACTATAAACTGAAGCTATGATAGTTTTATACAGCTATAAAAAGAAGCAGAAACTGCTACGTAAACAAAAGTTGGATTTTACTGAGTTTGTATCTAACATTCTATATGAAATGATAATCAAAATAATTTAGAAGAAAACTTCTAAAAATGACTTTTTTTCTCTCTCTTTTAGAAAGATGATCCACTTGATCTTGAATATCTTGAGTTTCTTGCAGGGATGTGGGGAAGGAAGAAGAACTGAACTAATTCTGGATCATTGGATTTACAATTTTAATATGTAGTGGATTTTTCAGAATGAAAACCACATCCTGTTACCTTGATGAATACAAAAGGATGAGAGGAAATTTATGATGGCAAAAAACAAAGAGCCTCGTCCCCCATCCTATGCTATTAGTGTGGTTGGACTATCTGGAACTGAAAAAGACAAAGGCAACTGTGGAGTTGGAAAGTCTTGTTTGTGCAATAGATTTGTGCGTTCAAAAGCAGATGAATATTATCCTGAACATACCTCTGTGCTTAGCACAATTGACTTTGGAGGACGAGTTGTTAACAATGATCACTTTTTGTACTGGGGTGACGTAACGCAAAGTGGTGAGGATGGGACAGAATGCAAAATTCATGTCATTGAACAGACTGAGTTCATTGATGATCAGACTTTCTTGCCTCATCGGAGTACGAATTTACAACCATATATAAAACGTGCAGCTGCCTCCAAACTGCAGTCAGCAGAAAAACTAATGTATATTTGCACAGATCAGCTAGGATTGGAGCAAGACTTTGAACAAAAACAAATGCCTGAAGGGAAGCTGAATGTAGATGGCTTTTTATTATGCATTGATGTAAGTCAAGGATGCAATAGGAAGTTTGATGACCAGCTTAGATTTGTGAATAACCTCTATATCCAGCTAACAAAATCTAAAAAACCTATAATAATAGCAGCAACTAAATGTGATGAATGTGTGGATCATTATCTACGAGAGGTTCAGGGGTTTGCTTCAAATAAAAAGAACCTTTTGGTAGTGGAAACATCAGCAAGATTCAATGTCAATGTTGAGACATGTTTTACTGCGCTGATACAAATGATGGATAAAACTCGTGGGAAACCTAAAATAATTCCCTATCTGGATGCTTATAAAACACAGAGACAACTTGTTGTTACAGCAACAGATAAATTTGAAAAACTTGTGCAGACTGTGAGAGATTATCATGCTACCTGGAAAACTGTTAGTAATAAATTGAAAAACCATCCGGATTATGAGGAGTACATAAACTTGGAGGGAACTAAAAAGGCCAGAAATACATTTTCCAAACACATAGAGCAGCTTAAGCAAGAACACATACGAAAAAGAAGAGAAGAATATATTAATACACTACCAAGAGCTTTTAACACCCTTTTGTCAAATCTTGAAGAAATTGAGCATTTGAACTGGTTAGAAGCTCTGAAATTAATGGAGAAAAGATCAGATTTTCAGTTGTGTTTTGTGGTGCTTGAAAAAACACCTTGGGATGAAACTGACAATATAGACAAAGTGAATGATAGGAGGATTCCGTTTGACCTCCTCAACACTTTAGAAGCTGAAAAGGTCTATCAAAACCATGTACAGCATTTAATATCAGAGAAAAGGAGAGTTGAAATGAAGGATAAGTTCAAAAATACTCTTGAAAAAATACAGTTTATTTCACCTGGACAGCCATGGGAGGAAGTTATGTGTTTTGTAATGGAGGACGAAGCTTTCAAATATATTACTGAGGTAGATAGTAAAGAAGTGTATAGCAGGCATCAGCGAGAAATAGGTGAAAAAGCCAAAGAGGAGTTTCAGGAAATGCTCTTTGAACATTCAGAGTTATTCTATGATTTGGATCTTAATGCAACACCCAGTTCAGATAAAATGAATGAAATTCATGCAGTCTTGAGTGAAGAGCCTAGATACAAAGCTTTACAGAAACTTGCACCTGATAGACAGTCTCTTCTGCTTAAACATATAGGATTTGTATATCATCCCACTAAAGAAACTTGTCTCAGTGGCCAAAATTGCATGGACATTAAAGTTGAGCAGTTACTTGCTAATAGTCTTCTGCAACTGGACCATGGTCGCTTAAATTTGTACCATGATAGTGCCAACATTGATAAAGTTAATATTTTCATTTTGGGTAAGGATGGTCTTGCACAGGAGTTGGCAAATGAGATTAGGACACAATCCACTGATGATGAATATGCCTTAGATGGAAAAATATATGAACTAGATCTTAGGCCAGTTGATGCAAAATCACCTTACCTTTTAAGTCAACTATGGACTTCTGCCTTTAAACCACATGGATGTTTTTGTGTGTTTAATTCTATTGAGTCACTTAATTTTATTGGTGAATGCATTGGAAAAATAAGGGTTGAAGCATCTCAGATAAGGAGAGACAAATATATGGCTAATCTTCCATTTACGTTAATACTGGCTAATCAGAGAGATAGTGTAAGCAAAAATCTACCAATTTTGAGGCATCAAGGACAGCAGTTAGCAAACAAGTTGCAGTGTCCTTTTGTAGATGTGCCTGCTGGTACGTATCCACGAAAATTTAATGAGACTCAAATAAAACAAGCTTTGCGGGGTGTGCTGGAAGCAGTTAAACACAATTTTGATGTTGTAAGCCCCGTTCCTACCATTAAAGATCTGTCGGAAGCTGACCTGAGAATTGTGATGTGTGCCATGTGTGGAGATCCATTTAGTGTGGATCTTATTCTTTCACCCTTCCTTGACTCGCACTCCTGTAGTGCTGCTCAGGCTGGCCAGAATAACTCCTTAATGCTTGATAAAATAATAGGTGAAAAACGAAGACGAATACAAATAACAATATTATCATACCATTCTTCAATTGGTGTAAGAAAAGATGAACTTGTTCATGGGTATATACTGGTTTACTCAGCCAAACGGAAGGCTTCCATGGGAATGCTTCGAGCATTTCTCTCAGAAGTACAAGATACTATTCCTGTCCAATTGGTGGCCGTTACTGACAGTCAGGCAGACTTTTTTGAGAATGAAGCTATCAAAGAGCTAATGACTGAAGGAGAGCACATAGCAACAGAAATTACTGCTAAATTTACAGCTTTGTACTCTTTATCTCAGTATCATCGTCAGACTGAGGTGTTCACGTTGTTCTTCAGTGATGTTTTAGAGAAGAAAAACATGATTTAAAATTCCTATATGTCTGACAGCACCAGAGAATCGACCCATACAAGTGAAGATGTTTTTGTGCAGTCTCCCAGAGGGAGTACTCCAGTCTATAATGACTATCCGGATTCAGAAGATGATACTGAAGCACCACCACCGTACAGTCCAATTGGAGATAATGTGCGATTGCTCCCAACACCTAGTGATCGCTCAAAATATCGACTAGATTTGGAAGGAAATGAATATCCTGTTCATAGTACACCTCTAAATTGTCATGACCATGAGCGCAGCCATAAAGTGCCTCCCCCTATAAAGCCTAAGCCAATTGTACCTAAAACAAATGTGAAAAAATTGGATCCAAATCTTTTAAAAACTATTGAGGCTGGCATTGGTAAAAACCCAAGGAAACAATATCGAATCCCATTAGCACCACCAGAAGATTTAGATCAATCTGATAATTATGCAGAACCTATTGACACAATCTTCAAGCACAAAGGTTTCACTGATGATATCTACGCTGATCCAGATGACAGCCAGAATAGTATTATTAAAATTCGAAACTCATTTGTTATAAATAATGCCCAAGGAGATGAAGAAAATGGGTTTTCTGATAGAATTTCAAAAAGTCATGGGGAAAGAAGACCTTCCAAATACAAATATAGGTCCAAGACACTGTTCAGCAAAGCTAAATCTTACTACAGGAGAACACATTCAGATGCTAGTGATGATGAGGCTTTTACCACCTCAAAAACAAAAAGGAAAGGAAGACATCGTGGAAGTGAGGAAGATCCACTTCTTTCACCCGTGGAAACATGGAAAGGTGGTATTGATAACCCTGCCATTACTTCAGATCAGGAATTGGATGAGAAAAAGATGAAAAAAAAAATCCACAAAGTAAAAGAAGATAAAAAGGTAAGCTAGTTTAATGTTTTGATAAACTGCATGTTGAGTTCTACTAAACCAACTCTTTTCAAAAAGTTGTTTTTTTTACTTTTCCAACCAAAAAGCCCTTAAAATATGTACCTGTTCATATGAAATGGCATCTCTCCCATATATATGAGAATGACTCATGTATATATAGTAGCCAAAATTATAGTTACTTAATTAAAACAAACTTTTACTAAAGTTGAATCTTGGTTCTACAGAGCCAGCACAGCAAATGTGTGATTGGTGGGGAGGAAAGGGAAAGTGGAGTCTCTTCTATTTGATTGCAAAACTCTTGTCCATTTCAGCTGTGTAAAAACATAAAAGGCAGTGGCAATGCATATGTTTCACTTAATGGTATAATTTGGCCTTCGGATGCTTTATTGTGGTGAGGTATGATAGAGAAAATAGTTAGCTAGCATTTCAGATGCCAGGTGGAGTTAGCAGGGACAATAGCTGAAAACCATATTTATTTGTAAATGGAATGTGGATGATGTGGAAATAAGACCACAAACATGGAACTCCACTAGTCTATTTTTAAAATTTTTCTGCACTCTGTAAATTGTTAAAAACTACCTGCAGTGTTTTGGAAATATGTATAGATTGCTGTGCTCATGAAACTGAATAAAACTTTATGAATCTTCATTACTTCCTTAAACAATCATGCACTGCCTTCACCTAGTATGAGCATTGCTCGTGAAAGAGCCATAGGAAGCGTTTCCTGTTCTCATGATCTTTTTCATTATTATTTTTATTTTTGTTTCTAATAAGTGTCCTATTATTTCATGTGTGTTACACTTTTGGCATATCTTAATTTTTTTAAAAAAATTGTGGCATGTTTTCCAGGTGACTGTATGTGTGCACTTTCTATAGCATTAAGATGTTTGTGCTATACTTTAGATTCTTGCAACACTTTGATTATTGTATATCTGCTTCACATCTCTTATTGTGAAAACAGAAACTTAGTTGGGCATAAACTTAGTGGTCTAGTCAGATTAGTTGTATACCTTACTAATATTGCCTTTTACAGCAGTATTTTCCATTAAGCCTATAAAGTGCCATACTGGGCCAGACCAATGGTCTTTCTAGTCCAGCATTCTCTCTGGCCATTTTTGGATTAACGTGGTGGGTGGGGGGATGGGTGTGCGCCGGTGGAGGTGGGTGTGTGACCTTCTCCATGGCCGCACACCCATCTCCACGCATGGAGCCACCTCCAGTTTGCTGGATGGCTTCGTGGGTGGGGGTGGGTGTTGCGCGGGAGTGTGCATGCACCCCCACCAGCCACCCATGCTGTTTGCACGGACGTACGCCCAACCCCCCCCAACGCCACAGCTTTTGTACGGATGCGCCTCCTCCCCCCCCCAAACCGCATACCCGTTCATGCACCCAGCACGGGTGGGCGTTTATGCAAAAACTGCCTCAGACACGGTCCAATTTTGGCTGTTCTGGAGAAGCGCACAACAGGTCATAATGGAGTGATTCATTTCCTGCTATTCACTCCTAATCCCTGACCGTCAGAGGTCTCATCCCTGGACCAAGTTGACTAGCCATTTATGAACTATCCTATAAGAATGTATCCAATCTTTTTTTGAACATAGCTATGCAGTTGGTCCTCATAACATCCCTCAGCAAGGAGTTTCACATGTTAATTGTATGCTGAGTGAACAAATAATTTGTTTTATTTGTCTTAAATCTGCTGCCAGTTGATTTCATAGGGTGTCTCATAGTATTATGCACCATGCATGATGGTTGCATAAGGAACATTTTACCTGTGTGAAAGTCAGAAAAGATACAGAAAAGCAGAACAAAGGGCAAGTAACCAACTAGGGATGATATAGCACAAATGTCAGGAACAAAATCAGGAAGGAAAAAGCAAAAAATGAATTGCAACTTGCAAGAGATGTTAAAGGGATTCTACAAATATGTCAGAGGTAAAAGGACCACCAAGGAAACTGAATGACTCAGTAAAGATGGTCAACTCTTAACAAGTTTCAAAGGAAGGCAGAGATACTCCGTGCTTACTTTGCTTTAGTCTTCCCAAGAAAAATAACGTGACCAGACTGGTGAATTCTCAAGCGTAGTGCAAGAAGGGATGCAAATCAACATAAGTAAGGATTCCTTGTTCATCAAGGAATATTTGATGAGCCTGAATGACCTGATGAAATGGATCCCAGTGTTTTGGAGGAACTAGCTGATGTTATCTCAGAGCCACAGGTAGATACATTTACGAAGTCGTGGTAGACAGGTGAGGTCCCAGAAGACGAGAAGGGCAAACATTGTCCCTGTATTTAAAAAAAGGTGGAGGGGGACAAGACCCTCATTAACTGGTTAGCCTCTGTTTCCTCCCTCCTCTTCCTCTCCTTTTAACCTGCCCATCTGCATCGATGGAGTCACCATCCATCCTGTTCTCCAAGCCTGTAGTTTGGGCTTCGATTCGCCCTCCATAACATTGCTCGGATCCGCCCCTTTCTCGCTACCTCCTCGGCCAAAGCCCTTGTTCATGCCATGGTTATCTCTCACCTCGATTACTGCAACTGCCTCCTTGTTGGCTTCCCTCGCTCTCACCTGTCCCCCCTTATCACAATCCAAAATTCCGCTGCCAAGGTCATTCGCTCTGCCCGTCGCTTTGACCATGCGCAGCCTCTCCTCTTCACTGGCTCCCCCTTCCTGAACGTATCCTGTTTAAACTCCTGGTACTCACGTTCAAAACACTCCACGACCAAGCTCCCCCTTACCTCTCGGACCTAATCTCCCTACGCACTCCTGCACGCGCTCTTCCTCTGTCCCCTCCCTCACTCTCCCTCGTTTCTCCTGCTCACCTAGCCGCCTTCGACCCTTCTCCTTCGCTGCCCCCCATGCCTGGAACCCCTCCCTACCCACATCCACCTTGCCCCCTCCCTCCACTCCTTCAAATCCCTCTTCAAGAGCCACTTTTTCCTCGCCGCCTTTCCCAATGCCTGCTAGTCGTTCCCATATACCTACTGTCTGCCCTCCTCTGCAGACTGCTGCAACCAACCTGATTTAAACCAAGCCAAGCACACGCACCTAAGACTTTGCATCCGTTTGAATGTTTGTTGGTCTTCTCTCCTGTCTCTCCCACTGTCCCCTCTCCCGGTCTCCCCCTCCTTGTCTTTTAGATTGTAAGCCACAGACAGGGACCGTGTCTATTTCTATGTTCTGTACAGCACCAGGTCACACTACTGGCGCTGTGTAAATGTTTATAATAATAATTAATAATTCCCAGGAAGCTACTAGAGCAAATTATAAAGAATTCCATTTGTAAGCATCTGGGGGACAAAGAATTAAGTGCTATTAGCCAGCATGAGTTTATCAAGAACAAATCATACAAAACTGCTTTGCGCACTTAAGCTGCTTGCACACGAGACAGGGTTTGGGAGGGGTGAGACTGCCATGAGCCAAAATCACGTCTGGGATCATATGAAGTTCTACTCATGTAGCAGTGTTTAGCCAGTTTCTGAAAATCCAGCCCTGTCTCCCATCACTGGAATCATGGCGAAAATGGGCTAATCAAATAAAATACTTAGCGCAATAATACCTAGAATTCAGTTTGCCTTTTTGACTGTTGCTGCACACTGAGCTGATGTCTTCAAGTAATTATCCACAGTGGGACAAATATTCTTCTCCTGAGTGGTTTCATCAAGATTAGAACCCAACATTTTCTATGTATAGTTAGGAGTATTTTTCTGTATGTGGATCACCATGTGCTTATCAAAGTTGAATTTCATTTGTCATTTTACTGCTCATTCGCATAGCATAAAAACAGATGTGATTTTGGCCTGCTGTGACTTGGGATCTGGCGGCATGTGTAAACACATGCCACCAGATGTTGGTGTGTTGGCAGCTAGCCTGGCCTGTGACCTCGGGAAATCTCCGAGGTCACAGCTTGGGCTAAGGGTTGCCCATGTGGGCACAGGGTAACACGTCTTTTGCGGCGTGCCGTACCCACCTCAGGCTGGGGGTCGCCATGGCAGGCTGCCATCGCTGTGCTTCATTGATCACCATGGCTGTCCATCATGACAAGACACTGGGAACAGGGCGTGGCGCACCGCCTTCCTGGGAGGTGTAACTGGCGAGATGGCTCTCCAGTCGTGGACACGTGATTTTCGGTGCCTCGACCTGTCCCAGGCCATGTCGCTCATAATTTTCTGGCCTGGGGAGCAGTCCCACTGGCCGCATGTCTGTTTACCCATAGTCATACAAGATCCCTTTGTAGTTCTTCACAGCCTGCCTGGGTCTTAACTACCTTGAATATTTTGGTGGTGTTTGCAAATTTAGCCACCTTGCTCTTTACCCCTTTTTCCAGATCATTGATAAATATGTTAAACAATACTGGTCCCAATACAGGTCCCTGAGGCACCCCACTATCTACCTCCAACTTGAAAAGTGACTATTTATTTCTACCCTTTGTTTCCTATCTTTTTACCAGCTACCAATCCATGACCAGACTCGTCCTCTTATCCAATGACTACTTAGGTTGCTCAAGAGTCTCTGGTGAGGGACCTTGTCAAATGCTTTTTGAAAATCCAGATATAGTATATGAATCAGATCACCCCTATTCACATGCTTGTTGACATTGTCATAAAATTCTAATAGATTAGTGAGGCTTGACTTCCCCATCAAATCATGCTTGTCTATGCCTAGTAATTCTGTTTTTAACAGTGGTCTCCACCAGTTTGCCCAGTACTGCTCTTAGGCTTGTCCTTAATTTCCAGGGTCACCTATGGAGCCTTTCTTAAAAACTGATGTTACTTTAGTTAACCTCTAATTTTCTGGCACAGAGTAGGATTTTAGCAATAAGTTACATATTGCTGATAGTAGTTCAGCAATTTCATATCTGAGTTTGTTCCATACCCTTGGGTGAATTCCATTTGCCCTGAGTGCTTGCTACTGTTTAAATTGTCAGTATGCCTTTTCTGGCATGATGCTAAATTCTGATGATTCCTCAGATTCATCACCAACAATAGACAGTTCTGGCATAGGTATCTCCCCAACATCCTCCGCAGTAGAAACTGACACCAAAAACTGATTTAGTTTCTCAGCAATGGCCTTGTTGTCTTTGAGTGCCCCCTTTATTCCCTGATCGTCTAGCGGACCAACTGTTTCTGTAGCAGGTTTCCTGGTTCTAATCTACTGGAAAAAAATGTTGATACTGAATTTTGCATCCTTAGCAAGTTGTTACTCAAATGACTTCTTGGCCTGTCTTAAAATGACAATGTCGATGCTTTTTCCTATTAATTTGAATACTTTTCCGTTATTTGAAAGACAATTTTTTGGTTCTGATAGCCTCCTCAATGTTGCCATTCAGCTATACAGGCATTTGTTTGGTTTTCTTCTTGCGTTTTTTGATTTGTGGTGTATGTTTAATCTGTGTGTCTAAGATAGTAGTTTTCAGTAGTCTCTATGACTCTTGCAGGTCTTTGGCCCTGATGACTTCCCCTTTGAGTTTCCCCTTAATGAACTTCCTCATCTTTGCATAGTTCCCCTTCTTGAAGTTATACACCTTTGTGGCAGACTTTTAGATCTCTCTCCTAACAAGAATATGGCTTTAAAGAGCACTGATAACTTGAAATATACCCAAACCAACAAAATCATTAAGCGCCTTCACTAAAGTTTTGTAGTTACCAAACTGTAAACACTTTTCAATAAACCTGATTGATGTATGTCATTGTGCAGCATTTTATAATAAATCTATCATTAGCACGTAGAGCTGAAAATACAAAGGCCCAAATTCTTTATGCTGTGATATTTACTTAAGATGCCTTTTATGTAAAGTCGCATGCTCGTGTAACTCTTGGATGATCAATTTATCGTAGGAGGATCCCTCTGGTGGTATAAAGCATGTATAGCAGCTCATACCCTTTTTGTATTAACAACTGGCATTAATAGGGTGTTTTCAAACGTGACGCTATCACGGGTGGCCGTGCTTTACCACGTCTTGGCCACCCAGGGTGGTGTCAAGTTTGTTTCTGTCCGCCAGATGTTTACCATAGTTGGGAACACACAGGTCCCCCAACCGTGGCAGGATTAACTCCACGTTGTGCACTGGACTTGCCTTGCCACAGTCCGGGGAAGTCATCCGCGGACCGGGGTAGAGCAGGCCATCATGTATGATGGCTCGCTCTACCTAACTCCAGCCTGTGGCAGGACCTTTTCTGGGTGGGTGTGCCCGCCTTGTAGGCTGCCGCACCTGCCCATCAGGGAGGGGGCTGGGCTGCACTGAGTGGGGGGGTGGGGGCGTGAGGCCATGCAGAGTATACCATGTTTGCACATTTCCCTCCCTGGCTGCCGGCATGTTTGTTTGGAGGCGAGGCCAGATCCTGCCTGGGGTGGTCACCCCAGGCAGGATCAAAGTGTCGTGGTGCTCAGCACTGTCATGTCTGAAAATACCCATAGTGGTATGGCTGGTGGTTTCCTTGGACTCTAGAGTTGAATTTGGGGATGCTGATAGATGGCATCAGCTTGCAGTCTGTTTTTATTTTTTGCTGGAAATCAGATGGCTAAATCAGGACTGGAGAAAGGAAAGGGAATATTGTTTATCTTATTTCATCATATTTATAGCCCACTCCCTCCTGCCATCAGCAGCTCGGGGTGGCTCACAACATACTATCAACAATTAAGACAGAGACAGAGACAGAGACAGAGACAGAGACAGAGACAGAGACAGAGACAGAGACAGAGACAGAGACAGAGACAGAGACAGAGACAGAGACAGAGACAGAGACAGAGACAGAGACAGAGACAGAGACAGAGACAGAGACAGAGACAGAGACAGAGACAGAGACAGAGACAGAGACAGAGACAGAGACAGAGACAGAGACAGAGACAGAGACAGAGACAGAGACAGAGACAGAGACAGAGACAGAGACAGAGACAGAGACAGAGACAGAGACAGAGACAGAGACAGAGACAGAGACAGAGACAGAGACAGAGACAGAGACAGAGACAGAGACAGAGACAGAGACAGAGACAGAGACAGAGACAGAGACAGAGACAGAGACAGAGACAGAGACAGAGACAGAGACAGAGACAGAGACAGAGACAGAGACAGAGACAGAGACAGAGACAGAGACAGAGACAGAGACAGAGACAGAGACAGAGACAGAGACAGAGACAGAGACAGAGACAGAGACAGAGACAGAGACAGAGACAGAGACAGAGACAGAGACAGAGACAGAGACAGAGACAGAGACAGAGACAGAGACAGAGACAGAGACAGAGACAGAGACAGAGACAGAGACAGAGACAGAGACAGAGACAGAGACAGAGACAGAGACAGAGACAGAGACAGAGACAGAGACAGAGACANGAACAGAGCACTGATGTAATGGGCTCACAACGACCTTTCCCCGTAAGGAGACAGGCTGCTGTGTTTTTCACCAGCTGCAGTCTCCAAACTGTTACTAAGGATAGCCCCACGTAGTGTGTTGCAATAGTCCAGTCTTGATGTGATTAAAATCACTATCTAATACATTCCTTCTGAGTTACTTTGTGAGCTCTGCAGCTGATGGTCAATGCAAATATTTTCTGGAAGCTAAGATGAAATAGTCAATTAAATAGCATTTAATGACAAACTCAAGTAATTTGTAAGAAATTTAATCCAACTAGTGGGGAAGGAAAAGATTGATTTTAAAAAATGTTTCTTTTAAAAGTCAAAAGTATTGCACAGTAGGACATGCCCAGGTTGTTTGTTTGTATGTGGGGTGTGTGTTGTTTTTTATTATTATTTAGAATTATGTAAAAATCTGTTCATATGGTATTTCCTCCTTAGATGTATGTTTAGTCCTTTGTAACTTAATACTAATTCAGGACTTTAGTTAATGATCTATAACTGCAGGAATGTATAACCTTTCTTTCTGAAGACCTGTATATTATATATATATTATTTGACAAATATTCAAGCACTTTTAATTCCTTGTTCATAGAGTTGGAAGGTACTCCAGAGGTCATCTAGTCCAATCCCCTGCCCATTGCAGGAAATCCGAAACTGCAGCATTGCTGACAGAAAGTTGTCTAGCCTCTGTTTGAAAAGCTCCAGCGATGGAGAGCCCAGTCCCACCACCTCACTAGGCAATTTGTTCCACTGTCAATCAGCTCTAGCCATCAGGAAGTGCTCCCTAATGTTTAACTGAAATCTGCTTTCTTGTAATTTGAGCCCATTATTTCTAGTCTGGCCTTCAGGGGCAAACAAGAACAAGTCTGTGTCATCCTCTCTGTGAGAGCCCTTCAGGTAGTAGTAGATTGCTATCATGTCCTCCCTTTGAGAAGACTAGGCTGAACATACCCAGCTCCTTCAACCTTTCCTTATAGGACTGGTTTCCAGACCCCTGACCATCTTTGTCGTTGTCCTCTGAATCTCTTCCAGTTTGTTTATGTCCTTTTTAAAGTGCAGTGTCCAAAACTGAACACAGTACATCAGATGAGGTCTGACCAGCACAAAATAGCATGAAACTTTTACTTTTAGTGAATTGGAAACAATGGTTCTGTTAGTGCAGCCTAAAATTGAATTAGCTTTTTTTTTTTTTTTTTTTTTTTGCAGCTGCATTATACCAGCATTTTTAAAATGTGGGGACTCTTTGGCCCTTTTCTCTTCAACCCTGAAAAAAAGTGGCTAAAAGTTGCATATTGCTTTGAGGCTTGTAGTGTTTTTTTGTAGTGGTTTTGGTGGCTTTGTCAAAGGGCTGTGTCCTAAAGAGCTTAATAATAATTGTACAAATCCTTCAGCTATTCTGGTGATAGAACAGGACAGTTGTCGCCATCTTGTAGTTGGCTATCGTATCGCTCACCTTGGTTTTTATATTATCACTACTTTATTATTGATTTATGGAATGTACTGGCAAGCTTTGGGCAGTTGCTTGACTTCTCAGTTCTTATCTATGAAACTCTTTGAAAAGTTCACCTGAATTGTCTTTATGGTGGTTGTGTAATGTGGACAGTTGTAAACTGAAAAAAAATTGACATTCTGGGCTGGTTTTCTTTTTTCTGTTGGTGTTCTGTGGATTTTCCCATGGCATTCAATTGCTTTAGAGACTTTATCCTACAGTCTCTCTTTCAATTGAATCCTTCCTCCCCACCCCCTTGGGGAGGGTCTGTATAGGCAGGATGTACTTAGAAACTGTCCTATATTGGTTTATGTAGCTGCTGTTCAGAAATCTTCCCTCTCCTTGATGAGGAGAACAGAAGCTGAATTTTGGACTGTATATTGGCATTTTACAAGACTTAGTATATGAAGTTGTTAGTTTACCTTTGAGCACTTACGTTTCAGGATACCGTGAGACTAATTTGAGAAGAGATAGTAAAAGAATGTTTTCTTGTCGGTGCAAGTTTATCATTGCTCTGTTTTTTCCTCCCTATCCAGAGCTGCTGTAAACAACTCTCTGGTTTCTTATTTGCAATCCAGACAAGGGTTTTAGTAGAGTTGCTGCTGATGTTGTCTCCTGATTTTAAAAAAGTAGTATTGTCCTCCCTGTTGTGCTTCTAAAGGTAGATTTAACACAGTTTTCTAGTCAAAGTAGCTTAGCTGATATAGTCTCTTCCCCAAAAGCTTCTGTGTAGTTAAGAACTCTTTTCCCCCCCTTTTTTTTCCCTTTCTTCCTTTTTAATTTTTTTTTTTTAATGAAGACACTATTCAAGTAAGGGAGGAAGAGAGCTTGGTTATTTCTCTCTAAAGACATACTTGTGCCCCCCTCCTCCTCTCCCCCCAAAAGCAAATGTTATGCTTCCATGTACTACCTGAATATTTTAAAGGGTAAACCTCTCACACAAAGCTTTAATAGCATGGGATTAATAGCATGTTTCTCTTACTAATAGTAATTAAAACTGAGCAAAAATCATGAGTGGATTGATTCTAAATTAAGGCAATTTATCAGTTATAGTTTTCCTCAAAAGCAGTTTCTCATTCTGTGATACAGTCATTAAATTGTGTTGATTATGCAAGTTTGGTTACTTTTCTACATTGGTAGGTACACTATGGATGGACTCACACGTAACACTGATTAAATCCGATGTTTACTGGGCCCCAGAGCATGTATAATGAGCCCCAGATTAGTGTTATGTGTGAGGGCGTCAATGGGAGTTACAGCTCCGCTTTAAATTTGGTTTGAAAGTTTAGATTTTATCTGATCCCGAACCCTAAGGCTATTTGTTTAATCAGTTATGCAGTTTAATATCTTGAGATTGTTATTAATTGTACAATTTTAGTATGCAAGAAAGTAGTGGATGATGTCTGTTCTCTATTAACAAATGTTTTGCTCCTAATTTGTGTCAAGCTGCATTAGAATGGTAAGTGAAATAAAAATCACTAGGTACATTAGCAGTGTTTATGAGCTGGAGAGAGAGTTTCTTTGATGGGTTTGCAGTCCTAAATATTCATAAATTGAAAACTGAACCATTCAGACCTCAGGAAGGACAACCTTGATGAGATAGATACATGATGTCTCCTGGAGACACCTGACTTTGCCAAATTCTTGCACCCACCAGCATAGCCTCTGGTTCCTCTTGGGAATCAAGTCCCAAATACAGTACATGACGTGCCAAATTTAGTTACCAAAATTAGCTGTCCCTCCCCCCCCATTATTTATTTAGAAAAGCCATCATATCTCTTGATAAAAGAGATCATATTTATATAATAACTTTAATGTAGATGTTTTTATTGATTATACAGTGGGATCTCATTATAGCACGTTGTATGATTTTAAGGAAGGATGTCTTTCTTTTATATGCGCAATGGTTGTTGGCCAAGCAATAAACTACTACTACTATTATTATTATTATAGCACATTATTATAATGTATATTCAAATATACCTCAGGAATGACCATGGCTGCTGATGTATTTTACTGTTGCAATCAGAACAATGTGGCTGCATTAAGAGCTTTTTGATGAGCTGAGAATTGAAAAAGACATGTATATTGAGGTGGACTGTGACTCAGGTGGCAGAGCTCATGCTTTGCATGGATAAAGTCCCATGTTAAATCTCCAGCATCGCCGATGCAGGATCTCGGGTAGCACGCCTGGCTGAGGCCTCTTCCGGAGACCCTGGTGAGACGGATTTGAAACGCTGCTGCCGTGTCAGGTTGTGACAATACTGGGCTAAGATGGACCACTGGTTTGATTCAGTTAGGCAGCTTCTTATATCCTTATAAGAAATGGAAGATGGGACAAGTAACGAAGGACATATACAGACAAGTAGCCCAGACTTGTCTGGAAGGAAGACAAAAGTACAGAATGAGCTGTGGATAGTGAGGGATGCTAAGAACAGCAAAAAGGGGTTTTTCAGCTATGTTAGAAGTAAGAGGAAGAAAAAGGAAGTAGTAGGTCTGCTGCTCGGTGATCATGATGAAATGTTAACAGGTGACAAAGAAAATGCCGAACTACTAAACTGTTTTGCTTCCGGCTTCTCCCAAAAGGGAAATTGTGTCCACCCTAGCATGAATGATGGGGGGCGGGGAAGGATTGCAGCTCAGGATAAAGAGTTGGTCAGAGAATAATACCTAGCTACTCTAAATGAGTTCAAGTCTTTGGGGCCGGATGAATTACGTTCTAGGGTACTGAAGGAACTTCTTGATGTACTCTCCGAACCGTTGTCTATCATCTTGGAGAATGAGTGAGGTGCCTGGAGATAGGCAAATGTTGTCCTTATCTTGAAAAAGGGGGGAAAGGAGGACCTGGGAAACTATAGAGGTCAGCCTGACATCTATACCTAGAGATATACTAGAACAAATTATAAAGCAGTCAATCTGTAAGCATCTAGAAAACAATGCAGTGATTACTAGAAGCCAGCATCAATTTGTCAAGAATAAGTCATGTCAGACTAATCTTATCTCCTTTTTGATTGAGTTACTAGTTAGGTGGATTATGGGAACGTTGTGGATGTAATATATTTTGATTTCAGCAAAGTATTTTTATTTATTTATTTTTATTTATTTCTAGATTTATACCCCGCCCCTCCTGAGAACAGCTCGGAGCGGCTATTTGACCAAGTCTCCCATGATATCCTTGTTGACAGGCTGGTAAAATGTGAGCTAGATGATAACACTGTTAGATGGATTTACAGTAGGTTAAAGAACTGTACTCGGAGTGCTCATCAGTGGCTTTTCATCAGTCTGGAGGAAGGTGTCGAGTGGAGTGCCGCAGGCCTTTGTCCTGGGCCTGGTACTCTTTATTAATGACTTGGATGAGGAAGTAGAGAGAATGCTTATTAAATTTGCAGATGACCCAAAACTGGGAGGGATAGCTATCCCCTTAGAAGAAGAAATAAAATTTAAAATGATCTTGATAAGTTGGAAAACTGAGCTGATTACTAACAAAATGAAGTTCAACAGAGAGAAATGTCAAGTTCTGCATTTAGGTAAGAAAAATCAAATGTACAAATACAGGATGGGATATCTGGCTTGGCAGCAATACATGTGAAAAGGATCTGGGATTGTAGTTGATCACAAACTGAACATGAGTCAGCAGTGTGATGCAGCTGCAAAAAAGGCTAATGCAATTTGAGGCTGCGTTAACGGAAGCATTGTTTCCAATTCACAAGAAGTAATAGTTCTACCACTCTATTCTATGCTGGTCAGACCTCATCTGGAGTACTGTGTCCAGTTTTGGGCATTGCGTTTTAAGGAGGGCATCAACAAATTGGGACGGGTTCAGAGGAGGACGACCGAGAAGACTAAGGGAAAATATGATAGTCTTCACTACCTGAAAAGCTGTCACAGAGAGGATGACAAAGACTTGTTCTTTCTTGTCCCTGAAGGCAAGACTAGAGATAATTATAAGAAAGCAGATTTCGGTTAAATGTTAGGAAGAACTTCCTAGTGGTATCCCAGCAGTGGAGCAAATTGCCTAGGCAAGTGGTGGTCTCTCCTTTGCTGGAGGTTTTCAAACAGAGGCCAGATAGCCATCTTTCGGGGATGCTGTAGCTGCAGACTTCCTGCATTGAGCAGGTGGTTGGACGAAATGACCTCTGAGGTACCTTCCAATTCTATGAAATACATATTGTTTTCCAATTAAATATATGGGGTAGGCATGCTGCGGATGTCCCTTTCATCAGTCCTGCATTGTCTAAGACGGGTTGGGTTAAATGTGGCCTTTGGCTAGTTTTTACATGGCCCCTTTCCAGTTCCTGGACCAAGCCCCTGTTCCAATTCTTAACCCGAATGACTGAAAAATTGAGTTTGGGATAAGAAAGGAGAGATGAAGGCATTCAACCAAGGATTGGAGACGCATCTATGGTAGAGATCCATGATCTGGTTCCGCTTCTTCCTGTGTCTACCTCTTAAGCACTCCTGCCCCCAAATTCTTTATGGCCCTCAGAGCTTGTGCTAATTTTCAAAGTGGCCGCTGGGAAGGGAGAGGTTTGCCACTCCTGGCCTTAAGGGATAGACAAGGTTCTGTCAGGGAATGAGGGTTTGTTTCAATGCAGGTCTTGTATCTTTCTTCAGGACTACAGCTTTTTGAGAAGGAGCTGACTCCTTGCACACAAGGCTTGTATTAAAACAAACCCTGTCCCCTGACTGAGCCTAGCCATTATTCCTTAGACAATACTGGACTGATAGGGCTTTCTTTTGGGTTGGGATCTTTCTACTTGCTCACATCAAAAAGACCCCTGCGGTGTGCCTGCCCTTCTCATCTTGTGGAATGTGCCCACTGACGGATCAGTGCTAATTTTTGCGTTCTTGCTATAACGCAAATTCAGATTCAGTGTAGCTCACAATGTGGCTCCAAATACCACGTTATAACCAAGTTCCACTGTAGTAAGTTTTTGCCTTTAATGAGTACAGATTCCATTTTTCAAACAGGTTTATGTTTTCGAAAAGAAAAACTTATAAAGTCATTTATTTATATCCACCCTATTTTTTTGTTTACCCCTTCCACTCTGTTTGTTTTTATTATTTATATAGCACCAGCAATGTGCCTGGTGCTGAATATTCATGATTGTCGGCAGATCTCTGCCCTCAGGGGCTTAAAATCTAGAATGGATAAAGGAGGGGGTACAAGGGAAGGGTACGTTCATGAAGCTGTAGATGCACATGTTAGCTTAGTTTAGGGAGGGGGATTCTGAAGGAGAAGCATAAATGAGAAATCTATGAAGTCAAGGAGCTTGGAAAAGCTTGATGGAAGAGGTAGATGTTTAGGACCGATTTGAAGGTTAAATGGTAGGGAGCACTGTGTGTGTGTTTATCCCTTTCATTGCAATACATCTTTTTTGTTTTTGCATTAAGCTTGGATAATTTGAATGACATTACATTTATATTAACTTCCTGGGTTTTTTGTGTTGTTAAAGCTGTTCAGGTTTTCAGTAACGTGAGAAAATTTCTAACCTGGTGGGGCAACCTGGCGGGACAATTTGATACTTGAAAAATTGTAAGTATATTAGAATCTGTAAACTCAAACACCACATTCTTAATTGGTTATTTGCAAAGAAAAAATAGATTCGTGCTTTTTTGAATTTTATATACAATACAAAACTCTTTTTGCCTTGTGAAATAGTCTGCAAATCACATTCACTATTTTAATTAAAATATTATTAGATGATTGAGAAGGGTGATCGAGGTACAGAATTTAAGAAATGTGTATTCCCAATTGGTTATGTTAAAGTGCTGTTAAAAAGAACAATTTAATATACGCTGATTAAAATAATTTCCCCCTTTGTCAGTTAGGTTTGAGTGGTGTCATAAAACTAGTACCACTTAAGTCATCTGTAGAAATACCTACTAAAAACAGGGTAGGTTTTTCTTCTGTAAAATCAGACTAATTTGAAATAAAACCTTTTCCGTACTCTAGTGCATTGTACAGAATTATTTATTTGTATTCATTTAGTTGTAGAAATTGTATTGGGCAGAAGCTGAATGTAACAGATTGCTGGTGAAAGTAGTAATATCTGAACCTCAAGTGTTTACCAGTCTGGGAGTGGACCTAGTGACTATTCCTTTGGGGTTCATCTCCATTCCCTGAGGATCCCCCATTTTAAAACTACCACTTGTATCTCCATGCAAGCTGGCCAGCTTCTCCAGATTTCTAGCAGATGGATTGGCCCTCTTGGTCAAGGTGTTGCTAGCTCCCCACATGCCCCCCCCCCCCCTTGCTGTGGACTTCATGTCGAGTTGTGCAGGCTGTGGACTATCTTTTCACTTTTCTGCTCAACCTTCCCATGTATTGGGACAACTCGTTCACATCTGGGTCCCCTGGGCCCAATCTTGGGAGTTTGGAGGCAGAATAAGCACCTATTGACTGAGCTTGCTGTCAGGTTGCATCACCATTTTTTGGCTCTGGCCTCTGAGTCTCCATGCTGGCTAGTTCTGTGTCTGGCCATTCTTTACACAGTGGGGATGGGTAGCCCATGCTTAGAATGTGGAAAGCTGCTTGGGTCTGGCTCTCTGGACTTCACTGCCTTTTTAAACTTCTCAAAGCTCAGGTCTGAATACTGGTCTTGGAGGGAGCATAGGTCCTGGCTGGTGATGAGGTCATGGCCCCTTCTGCCATTAGCAGGCCAGATCCTGCTCTAGGTGTTGAGCCAGCAGGGGCCTTGTGTTTTTGATGCTGAGGAGAGAGGCTATTTAACTTAGTCTTTCAGGGTCTCGGAGAGTTTTTGAACCTGGGCAAAGGGGGTTGACGGGCCCATAAATCTCACCCAGTTGCTTTTCATCAGCGGTCTTGCGATCATGTGGCGAGTTTGAACTTTTACTTAGGCAGCACCCCCAGCTGGCCCAGCAGGGTCCAGTGTAAGATCAGCCAGGGCATGAGCTGCTTGAGAACTGTGAGGCCTTGCAGATTTGGGGCCCAAGGGTTGAGCAACCCGGAGTTTGGAAACAATAGCCATGAAGTGGGGCTTCAGAGCGGGTGTTGTACCAAAGGATCAGTCAAGCCAGGTTCTGGTGCCACTGTAGAAGTCTCTAGCCAGGGAGCAAGTATTGTCCTAAAGATTAAGCCATCCAGGGGTCAAAGTCAGGAGGTCCATCTGAGGAGAAGGGAGTCAAGGAGTGAGACAGGTACAGGGTTGGAGACTTGATGGAGGGATACTGGTGTTGAAGGAGAGGAAGGTGGAAAGTGGGTAAGAAGCACAGGAGCCAAGAGGAGCATGCAAGCGACTACAAAGTGTCAAGCTACTTAAGGAGCTTGAAACACTTATCAGGCTAATATAGGTAGCTGTGGGTGTGAGTGGCCAATGAGGAAGCTGATAGCTTCACAGTTCCACAAGAGGATTGGCTGGACTGCCTCAAGATTAGTAATGCTGGGAGGGGGAGCTGTAGAGTCAAAACTAGGAAGGTCCTAATACTCGGGGGGCAGAAAGTTTTAAACATGGACTTCAGGCCTTTCATAAAAGCTGACCTGGCTACCCCCTGCAAAACAGTATGTGCATAGTACATGAACATACATGTAGTATTGCATACTAAGAAGGGGATGCAGTTGGTGAGAAGGCTGGGAAGCCATATCACTCAAGTCTGATTCTTTCTACCCTGTGGCTCTGACATAGTTCCCCCAAGCCCCTTTTTAAAGATCACCCTATCCTGATTGTGATGTCACCTGTCACTTAGGGGTTTCCCCTTCCTTTTGTCTAGGGGAATTTGAGTGCTCTAACCCTGCAATGCCATACACCCTTTTCCTTAGAAATAATCCTGCTCCCAATGTGAAGAACAACGGAAAACAAATTTAACTCTGGCAATGAGAGATAAATACATTACAGCACATTGCTGTCCCCATCCTCCCTCAGCACCTGCCTAGACGGAGACCAATCTCACTGCTGTGCTTTTCCCCCTTTCAGCATGGACCTCCTCCCAAGAGTCCCAGAAGCACAGCACTGAGTTTATTGGAAGGTTTTGTCCTGGTCAGCTTGACTGCTGCAGTGTGTCAGCTAAGAGCTGCCTCCAGTCCCAGGGTGGAGAAGTTGAGGGTCCCTGACTGCCTTCTCTGGGTGTTAACAAGATGGTAGCCCACATTAGTGGGGGTGAACACCTAATAAACAGACCAGTGTTGTCTAGACATGGGGCTGCCACCCACCTTACCTTCAGCTCCTGCTTATGGCATGTTCTTGGAGAATGTGGACCCTACTATGTGGGCTAATGTGCGCCCGTGTGTCCATGTCCTGTCAAATAGGTTGTGGGCAGCACCTCCATGTGTACAGGTCTACCAGTGCCGTAGAGTCACGGGTAGAAATCCTAGAGTGTCGGCGGAGGAACAGTTTCCTGCACCTCTTTCCGTTCTCTCTCTCCTTGGCGCTGCCAGTAGGGGCTGCCTGTAAGCACATGAAAGACATCCGGGGGCTGCTCATTTAGTAAGCTGTACATGCTAAACATGTTAGTGGGGGCTGCACGGACTGAACCCAGACTGCAACGGGCTAATGTCTAATTTGTGTTTGCCCTCTGTCCTACAGTTGGACATAGAGGGAGATTAGGCCAGTGTGTCTGCTGGTGGAACCAGATCCCGGATACAGCAGCATCTCTGTCCTTCTCTTTCTGCCTACAGAGAAAGAGAAAGCGAGAGAGAGCCCCTGATCCACCTTCCATCCCTATTTGTTCTGCTTCCCTCCTTTTAGCCAACTGGGGAAGAATCAGTTAGTCTGGGTATCTACTCTGGGTTTGTGTGTGATTGTGCCGAGAAGGGAGGGAGATAAAATGCTCTCTCCTATATATGCCAAAGTTGTCAAGCTGCAGGAGACATTTTCATGTTGCTAAACAGATGTAAAGTAGCATAACCTTTTTATGTTTCAGTAAACCATATTGCAAAACAGGACATACCTCTGTGGATTGCTTTGAGTATTTCTGTCAGGAGCTGCAGAACATGAACCTGGATCTGCTGCCTTAGGATTTGCCTTGCACCAAGGAGTTGTCAAAGGACAACTTCCACCCTAAACGATGAATTGAGAGACTCGAGTGTTATCATCTTGACCTCTGAGTTCCTGATTGGCTGTATATGATCCTTGCTCTGCTTGTTCAGGGAACTCTAACTTCTGGGTGTCCTCCTTAATGGCATTGTCTGTGCAGTTGGACAGCTGTGTGCTTTCCAGGCCTTTCCTGTGTATTCCCTTGAGGTGCCTTTCCCAGCTTCTCCCTTCAGGCCTTGATCTTGCTTCTAGTACCTGGACCCTGCTCCTGATATTCATTCCAACTGTGGACCTTTTCTCCAGTTCATAGACTGCCATGCATTTGCTTCAGCCTCCTGCCATACTCTATTCCTTGACCCTGATGTGCATCACTCATTCCTTGCCTGGCCCCAATCCTGGCCACCACCTTCCCTTTGTCTGTGCCTCTGAGACGCTGCTCGTCCAGTATATTGATTTCCTGGTTCTAATCTCCAGTTATGAGCTTAACCTCATTTCCTGAAGCTGCACTCTGATATATCTAGTTCACTCCTTTGTCTTACGTAGCTTTGAAGCTCTGGCCCAAATTCTGACATTGCTGTTTGGTTATCCCTCTGGCTTCAGATCTTTATTTATTGGAACTGCAAGGCTCCAATCCTGCATATACTCAGTACTAATGCTGTCAAGAACATCCACGACCCGGTCTGTATACTTCCAGTAAGAAATAAAAAGATATCCTACAATTATCTTATACTTTACTAGTTTCAAGAGTTGTTTAAGGGGCTGATCCTAAACTCCCCGCGTATGTGTCTAAACATGCACATTCCATGTGTATGTGTATGTGTGCGTGTGCATTGTGTGCACACTATAGTCCCCATAGCGGGGATATGCGTGGGAGTTGTGTGCATACCTTAGCCTCTCCATACTATTTACATTGGAAGTACTGGAGGACAGGTGAACATAGTTTCCATTATTCTAGCCCAAGTCAAGTTTGCTTCCATTACAACTTTGTAGCAAGAGTCCTATTTCATTGTCCTAGCTGGGTAGCTTTAGCTTCTTTTTCCAAAGATGGAAAGATTGGAGATAGGCATAATGAAAATATTGCCTCAGCTATATTATCCGTGCACTGTTATCAGTCACTTTAATCCCTCTGGTAGACAAGAAGGCTAGATTTGGGGAAACCACTCTTTCCTGCTCTTCCAACATTTCCATTAGGGGAACAGTGTTGGCCAGACTACTGAGTTGGTATCCGCTCCCAGAGCAGAAGTAACTCCTAGAAATTGTCTAAGTAGCCTAAGGATTGCCCTCTGCTGTCTTACTTGCCTTGGTGAACAATGCAAAGCTTTCCTGTGTGTTTTGGTGGAGCGTGAATGGTTGATGTCTGCTCAGTTTCTTGGGGAGCTTCAAAACGATATGCTTTTTGCCTAGGTTGGGTATTTGACAAGACAAATATTTGTTCATTTGACCATATTGGATGGTCAAGCATTTTTAAAACACTTATTTTATTATGTTCCATCCTTGTCCTGCTCTGGCCTGTGCCTCACTCCACTCAGAGAGAGGTCCATGTTCCAGATCCTCCGCACACACCTGCCAGGCACTGACCCCCTTGTTGGCATAGTCCTCAGTGCCATTGCTACCGTCCAGCCAGTTGCCAAAGAGTCTCTTGTTTTGTGGGGCTCCCGTGGCACTGGTCCAGCTAGTTTCTGGACCATCAGCACCATGTGTGCTTCTGCCACTTTGCTGTTCTCACGACAATATGCTGCATTGCGCTTGGCCTGTCTGTTGGCCAGTGTGGAGTTGTGCCAGCCAGTTCTCCCCTCGGCACTGGAAGCTATTGGAGCCCTGCCAGGGCCTGTGGCCTCCCTTGAGGCTCTCTTGGAGCAGCACTGGCTGGCCACGATGGAGCAGGAACCGGGAATCTCCCAGTGCAGAAGGTTGAGCACTCTCCCTTGTCGCTGCCCTTAGATTTCTGTTCCTTTCAAGACCTCCTGGTGTGCATGGTGGCCATGGAAGGGGACCCACAGCATAACCCAGATGCTAAGGAGCCACTTGTTGACCTGTGGGTTATAGGGCAGAATGAGTGTACTGCTATTCCACTGGCCAAGGGTATTATTGAGCCTGTAGATAAGTGTTTGGAGCCAGCCTGCCACTGTGCCTCGTGTGGACCCCAAGACTCCTCAGATATATCTGGTCCTAGGGGTAGGCCATAGCTTCCTGGTCGCTCACCTGGCTTTTAATCCCTTGATTTGCCACAGCAGTGGCAAAGTAGTCTATGGAAGAAGTGCCTGTCACGGCCTCCTAATAGGGAGGGGCAGTGCACTGATGCTTTGGACAGAAGGGTGTATTCTCCTCTTACCTCCTTCTCCTCCTCCGCTGGGTAGCTCTGTTGCTGGCCGATAGGAGGCAGATGATCATGTTTTTCTTCTGCGCATGCGCTAGGAGCTACCCGGTTCTCCAGTCTGTTCATCTGCCTCCCGGCCGGTAGGACACTTCCAGCGCAGCTCCCTGAAGAAAAAACAACAAACAGTCAGTAGTTGTGGGGGAAGGGAATATTCCCTAACTAACCCCTCGGGGTATTTATGCGGCAGAGGTACTCTTCTCCGCTTCCCACTCTAACCTCCCCTTTTTATTTACTAGCTCCGGGGCGGCCCGGCCGCGTCTGCGAGCTTAAGCCGGGCTGTAATTTGACTCCAACGGAGCTTGTTTTCTTCAGGCCCACCTGCACATCAACCCAGACAAGACTCATGACTATTACGACTGCCGGGTTGGAGGCAGGATCCAGTGTTTCCATGACGTGTGGGCACGCTCGATCACGGACACCTGGGTCCTATCCTGTGTAACACACGGATACTCCATAGAGCTCGACAGCCCACCTACACACAGGTTCCTGATCTCACCACGATCTCGAGACGCAAGAAAACACCGTGCCATGACCTCCGAGATCATGAGACTCCTCCACGCCAGGGCCATAGAGAGAGTACCAAAGTCTCAACATCGTTCAGGGCTCTACTCCATTCTCTTTCTGGTGGCAAAAAAGACAGGCAAATGGAGGGCAGTCCTGGACTTAAAGACCCTGAATCGACACGTAACAAAAAAGAGGTTCAAGATGGAAACCGTGAACTCCATTTGCCACCACATACAGAAAAACGACTGGATGGTATCTCTGGACCTACAGGATGCATACCTCCACGTCCCTATCCGAGAACCTCACCGGAAGTGGCTACGCTTCAACTACAACAACCTCCATTGGCAGTTCAGGACTCTTCCTTTCGGCCTATCATCCGCTCCCCGGACCTTCACCAAAGTTCTAATACCACTGATGGCGAACCTCAGGATGGAGGGCATTCATGTCCACCCCTATCTAGACGATCTTCTGATCCGGGCCCACTCCCCAGAGAAAACCATAATAGACCTCAACAGGACGATCTCATATCTAGAACAGCACGGGTTCCTGATCAACAGGGAAAAAAGTCACCTCACCCCAACGAGGAGATTGGAGCACCTGGGCACCATCATAGATACGAGCTACGATCTCGTGTTCGTTCCTCAGGACAGGTCAAATCGAATCCAGAGGCTGGTACGGACCCTCAGAGCCTCATCACGAATGCGGCTCAAGTCACTAGCATCCCTCCTCGGACTGATGGTATCGTGCACGGCCCAGATGACGTGGGGCAGATTCCACCTACGTCCCTTGCAGACGCTGCTAAAACCTTTTCAGCGAGAGCTTACAGGCGGACGCAATCCTTGGGTGCCCCTTCCGGTCCACCTAAAACACTCCATGTCCTGGTGGTTAGGTCCAGAGCAGTTTCAAAAGGGGGTTCCTCTCACAGAACCCATACGACACGTGATCACAACGGACGCCAGTCAAGCGGGCTGGGGAGCCCACACGTCGACCCTATCGATACAAGGGAAATGGTCGCAGGAGGACTCGCAACAGCAGATCAACTACCTGGAGCTGAAAGCCATCCGACTGGCACTTCAACAACTTTTCCCCGACGGGACCAGCTACCATCTTCTGGTCTACACCGACAACGTCACAGCAAAAGCCTACGTGAACCATCAGGGAGGCTCCCGGTCGCGCCAGCTACAACAGGAGGCAACCCGCCTCTTCAGATGGGCACAACACCACATTCCGTCCCTCAAGGCTCTCCACATCAGGGGACAGGACAACACGACAGCAGACTGGCTCAGCCGTCAAGCCTTACTCCCCCACGAATGGAGGCTCAACCAGACAGTCTTCCGGGACATTGTGGATTGGTTCGGTCTCCCCATCATAGACCTGTTTGCAACCAAGACCAACTCCCAGCTGCCCCGCTTCATGACACGGGAAAGGTGCGTAGAAGCGGAGGCAACCGACGCCCTCAACCAGCCCTGGCCCGAGGGTCTACTATATGCGTTTCCACCGTTCCCGTTGCTGGCACGAACCATCGCCAAAGCCCGCAGGGAACGGGCTCTTCTGTTGCTGATCTCCCCCTGGTGGCCCAGGAGACCCTGGTTCTCGGAACTGATACACCTCAGCCAGGGCCAATTCAGAAGACTCCCGCTGAGAGTAGACCTCCTGCAACAAGGCCCGATCCTCTGCCCGGACATCCGGACATATCAGCTGACAGTCTGGCGATTGAACGCTCAGCACTAAAGAAACGTGGATATACAGATCCGGTTCTCGACACTCTCCAGAGCTCTCGGAGACCGGCCACCAAGAGGGCCTACCAAAATACTTGGAGGGTCTTCGCCTCCTGGTCAAAACAGAGAGGACTTGATCCCAGACAGGCACACGTTCCCCAAGTCTTGGATTTTCTTCAGCAGGGCTTAGATAAGGGTCTTAGAGCTAACACTTTAGCCAGGCAGGCAGCGGCCCTAGACTCGGTCCTCAGAGCGGCAACTAATAGGACCATCTCTACTCACCCTCATGTTAAAAGATTCATTCGGGCGGCCAGACTCCTTTCTCCCCCGGTAGTTCATAGGGTACCATCTTGGAATCTAAACCTGGTCTTAGAGGCGCTAACAAAACCACCATTTGAACCCCTCAAACACGTTTCCCTATTCTTTTTGACTATCAAAACGGTGTTCCTGGTGGCAGTGACCTCAGCTCGACGAGTCTCTGAGCTGAGCGCACTCTCCATGGAAGACAATTTCTGTATCTTCCGCACGGACTCTGTTACCCTTCGTTTGGACCCAGCCTTTATCCCTAAGGTAAACTCCTATTTCCACAGGGCACAAGAGCTGGTGCTCCCTTCCTTCTGCCCCAAGCCAGTCCACCCTAAAGAAAGGGCTTGGCACAAACTAGACGTTCGGCGGGCTCTAAAAATTTATTTAGCCAGGACTAGGGCCCTCCGCAAATCCACGTCCCTCTTTGTAAACATCCGCCCGGGTCTTCAGGGCCTTAAGGCTTCCAAGACCTTGTTATCCAAATGGGTAAAACAGGCCATCATTGAGGCATACAAAGCAGGCGGGAGGATTCCCCCTTTGCAGATTTGGGCTCATTCCGTCCGTAGTGCTGCCACCTCATATGCTTTTAAGGCACAAGCCTCATATGAGGAGATTTGCAGGGCAGCAACATGGGCATCCCTGCACACCTTCGTTCGACACTACAAGATAAACACCTTCCAATCAGCGGAAGCAGCTTTCGGCAGGCGGGTATTGCAGGCGGTACTGGATTCTTCCAGTGCTGTCGGCTCCCACCCGTAAGAGAGGGGTCTGCTTGGATATATCCCAGCGGAGGAGGAGAAGGAGGTAAGAGGAGAAAGGAGAATTGGTTACCTACCTTTGGTGAATTCCTTTCTCTCTTACTCTCCTTCTCCTCCTCCGACCCTCCCTGCCAGACAGCATACAGTTCTTCTTGTACCAGCCTGCTACTTGTTCTTCCTCTGGTTCATCTGAGTTAGGCCCCGTTGGGCCCGAGTTCACTTTTTTCTGTTTCCAGAGTTGGTGTTACTGTTGGATTAAGGATACTTTTCTAGGGGCACTCGGCTTGATTACTGACTGGAGAACCGGGTAGCTCCTAGCGCATGCGCAAAAGAAAAACATGATCATCTGCCTCCTATCGGCCAGCAGCAGAGCTACCCAGCGGAGGAGGAGAAGGAGAGTAAGAGAGCAAGGAATTCACCAAAGGTAGGTAACCAATTCTCCTTTCTGCCATTTCCCTGGATCTGAGGCAGGGTAACTACTTGGCCCTCTTGGCCCATTTCAGGTACACTTTCTGGGATGTGGTGCAGCAGGTGTTACTGGCACTGCCATAGGGCATTTGGGAGCACCTGGAGATGACGGCTGCTGATGGTCCCAACACTGTCCCAACACTTTACAAGGGCTACGTCCATAGGTCTAAAGGTGGTGGCTGCCACCTCCTGGGCTCCAGTGGAGCATCAAACTCTATAGCCTCAGTGCCTGCAGGTCCAGCCAGCTTTCCCAACAATCCATCATCACATAGATTTGTGCCTGCCAGATGTTAGCATGGGATAGATTCTGACCATGGTGGCAGCTAGTCCGGACTGTGACTCGGGGAAAGTCCCTGAGTCACAGCCCAGGCTAACTGACATCACAGTTGGGATCTTGTTGCCAAACTGGGATTAAAGCAGGCTTCTGTGTCTGAAAGCCCGCTCTACTCATCCCTGTTCGGAGTGGCCAGGGAGCTAGGTACCATGGTTGCTATGGCCGCCCGTCAGGGAGTGGATGGGCTGCTGGCCACAGGGTTGGAGTAGGGCTAGCCAGAAGTATGTCCCGCCAGCTTCCTACGCTCCCTAGCGGCTGGGCCCCCGCCATATTAGTCGGGGCCTGGCCAGATCCCGGCCATGGTGCCAGCCCCACTCCAGAGGGGGGTAAGTTCTCATCATGTTATAAAACACCCATTATCTCCCATTATCCCTTCCCTTCAGGGTGTGTGTGTTTTTCACCACCTTAGACATGAAAGATGCCTACTTTCATATCATTCACCCTGCCTACTGTCCGTTTTTATATTTTTAATTTAGAAGGGGGCACTATTAGTTTACCGTGCTCGTTTTTGACCTCTCCCCCTTCCCCAGGGTCTTCACTAAATACCTGGCCCTGGCAACAATGGCACTTCATGTGTGAGGGGTGTTTGTGGACTCTCCAATCTGGGGATTCTCATTAATTTTGAAAAATCCTCCTTAATTCCCAGACCAGTCATTAAGTTCATTGGGGCATGGCTGGATGCTATGTAGGGTAGGGCCTTTACCAGAGAGGATGGATTTCAAACCATTAGGGAGTGGGGTTCTACTATTTGTGAGAATTCCTGCCAGTGATGTCCTCTTTTTTTCCAGAATGTTGGGGCTCATGGCATTATCGACTTCCATGATGCCATTGGCCAGGTTGCAGCTGCTACAGTAGTGGTTAGCACCCTGGCTACTCAGGGGCAGAACTTCTCTGTGGTTCAAATCGACAGCCACGGCAGCATTTCTTGTGACAGCCTTTGATGGTGACTCATACCGGACAATGTGTGTGGTAGGATCCCATTCTCACCATGGATGCCTCAGCTCTTGATTTCTGCAGACACACCCCTGTAGGACTAGGGGGGCACACTCTAGGACCTCCTCCATAAATGCGGCCTGGTCCACCCTCGAGCGTCTATTGCACATCAGCTTTCTGGAACAAAGGGCCATCCGGCTGGCTCTTCAGACTTTTGAGCTACAAGTGGCCAGCCGTTGCATCCTGATATCTATGGCCAATGTGGTAGCAATATTATGTATCAACAGGAAATATTCGGTTTTATTTCATGACATGAGTCCAGTTTCCACGTTTTGACTCTAGTCTTTACAAGTGAAATATACCAAAAAGTATAGAAAATTCTAATATTGTGACAAAATATTTGATATCAGAATTTTAATCAATTTTTTGCATCTGAAACATGGTATCCGATGTGACCTAGTTCTCATTACGAGACCTCCTCCCAAAAAAATCACAGTGAAAACCCTGTTAATGCATAGTATAAAAAAGAACTGAAATGTAGCTATTTTCTTAGTAGTTTGTCTGGGGTCTGACGTTTTTGAACATTATTGGTTCACTTCAGAATAGTTTTCTATGAGCCATTCTGGGGGTCCCGAGAGGAGCCCCCCAGGTCCTTCTGAGAGCAGAGACAGCCTCACAAACATTAAAATCACAGGCTCTTCTGGCAATTATAAAATTTTGGCTAAAAGTGACCTTGTTTCCTTCCAAACCTCATCATCTTGTTAGCTTGGTTTCTAGTGACCAGAATAATAACTCAGGGTCACTGATTGTGGAAAAGGAGGTTCTGGAACTGGGGTTTTCTAGGGATTTTTTACTCCCTCTTGGCTTTAAGAATGCTGTATTATTGGTTAAAAATAGGATTCTGGATCATGAACTACAAATTGAGTCTTCATCTCTGAGAGTGCAGAAAGTGGCCCCATTTTATACTAATATCCAATTGCAAGCCCATGATACTAGTTATCTTTTTCTATGGTTTATTGTTTGGCTGGTCGGAACACTGGGTATTTCTGCGACATCACCATTAGGAGGCATTAGAAAGCTTCCAAAGTCCTCAGTTTGACTTTTGCCTCACACTAGGCAGCAGGCTTCTTTTCACTCTGGGAAAATAAAATAAAGAAGAAAAAGGATAGACCGAAGACTATCTTCACAAGCTTTGTGCTGCCGGCCGAGGCTAGCATTACCCTCGGGGCACAGCCCGGTTCACCCTTTTACCTTCTGCTGGGCCAACTGTGAATGGACCCGTGCAGGTGTTACTGAGGGGGCCCTCTGACATGGCAAAGACAGCGAAGACTCGCAGGGCCTCAGCCTGCCCATGGCCAGTGCCTCAGCCAGCGTCTCAGCAGCGGGACCCGGTCGAGTCAGCGAGGTAGGAGGAAGCGGCTGCCCAGAGAGAGCTCTCAGCTGAGATGAGGTACAGGTGTGGGGGCCCCCATCTGTCGTAGAACTCCAGCAGCGACAGCTTGAAACCATGCAGCAAATGCTGCAGTCTGGAGCAGCCGGGTTTAAAGGGAAAAGGAGGAGGAGGAAGAGTGAGGCCTATTCCTCTCAGAGCAGCCCCCCCAGACAGGGGTTCAAAGGCAAGTCCAAGCGGGCTGGTAAGGGCAAGCATAGAAGCCCCCAGGCTCATCATGGCCCCCACCCCCTCCGTTCATGATCTGCACTCTTCCTCGGATGAGGAGGGGGAAGGAGGGAGACAGGCCCAGCCCTCGGGAGTGGAGTCCTCTTGCTCCAGCTCTTCCTCCCCGCCCCACGCCAAATGCAGTAGGAATAGTGCTTTCACTCAAAGGGAGACACCCAGACCCTCAGACTCTGATTCTGAGGTGGAGACACTGGTCTCGGGAGAGGACAAGGAGCTCTATTCAGTAGAGGAGACCCTGCCCCATTGCTCGAAGGATTTGGATAGGGAACTCTCTTTTCCCCAAGCCCATAAGATGTTGAGCAGAGCAGAGAGAGTGCTCCACATTAAACAGAAGCAGCACAAGAGTAAGGAGTCTTGAGTACTCGTCTTACTCTGACAGAGACTACCTCCCCAAACTGGGCTGGCTACTAGGGTGTCCCCACTCAATTTACAAATTTGAGCGCCTCATAAGGGAGCAATGGAAACAGCCTACCAAGCTTGTCAGGCTCTCTAGAGCTTTATGAATTCCATAGAGCCTGCTCCTCTATCTTTGGGGTCCCCAAAATTGACACAGCAGCTGCTTCTCTGGCTAGACAATCAGTGTTCCTCTCTGAGGGTGATGTCATGCCAAAGGATCCTACTGACAAGGGCATTGAGACTGGCTTCGGAGAAGCTTTGAGTCCCTCTCCAACCTGCTGAGAATGGCAGTCTCAGACTCTTACGCCTCAAGAGCCATTCTCAAATGGTTTCACGATAGCAAAGATAAGGAAGTGTCTGAGGCTGAAGCAGACAAGCTAGCTGAAAATATCGCCATGGCGCAATCCTTTTTGGTTGATTCCTCCCTGTACTCTGTCCTCTGGGCAGCCAGGGGCATGGCAGCTAATGTGGCTGCCAGAAGGCGCCTTTGGCTCCGTTCCTGGAGAGCAGATGCGCATGCTCATAATCGCTTGGTGAACAGCCAGTTCAAAGGTGCAAAGCTCTTAGGCTCGGCGCTCGATACGGCGATCAGACAGGCCTCAAGTAAGGAAAAGAAAACATCTCTTACCCAGCTTCAGTCAACTAAATCCTTCTTCCTCTCATTCAACAAGCCTTTTTCAGGACAGTGCAGAGACTTTAGTTCCCCTCATTCCTGGAATTTCTCATTCCGAGCAAGAGGAGCCAGAGGTAAGGGGTTTTGGCCCCGGTTCTACCAGCCGGTTCATACGATAGGAGGGGACCCCCCCTCGGCAAAGGAACATGACTCCTGACGCCCTTTCCCCGGTAGATCTCAAGTCTATCGCTCTGGGGGGCAGGTTGCAGATTTTTTCAGAAAGGTGGCTGAATTCCACTTCCGACAGATGGGTAAGGGACACACTGTCACAGGGTCCCCCAGGGAATCTTTTCGACTGTTGCCCAGGTCCAGGAACCCAAGAAGCATTCAGCCATGCTAGCAGAGATTCAGAGGCTCCTGGACTTGCAGGCTATTGAACCCGTCCTGCTATCTGAAATATTTATGGGACTTTATTCAATATTCTTTTTGGTCCAGAAGAAGACAGCTGGTCATGGGTATACTGGACCTAAAGAGGCTGAACAAGTTGCTAAGGTACCAGTGCTTCAAGATGGAAACGGTAGCCTCCATCTGCATGGCCATTTGCCCCAACCACTGGCTAGCCTCCTTGGACCTGAAGGACGCTTACTTACACCTGCCCATCCTCCCGGCCCACAGGAAGTGGCTCCGTTTCTCTTACCACGACCTTCACTGGCCTACCATTCGGCCTCTCCACTGCTTCCCAGACTTTCACCAAGGTGTTGATCCCCCTCGTCGCCAAGTTGAGACTCTGGAGGATAGCAGTCTTCCCATACCTGGACGATCTGCTGATACATGCTCGCTCAGAGGCAGAATCTATGTCCCACGTTCAGGCTACTCTTGCTTACCTACAGTATCACGGCTTTGTGATCAGCCGGGACAAGAGCCACTTGTCCCCAACGCAGCAAATGCACCATCTAGGGGTAATTATAAACACAGTAAAGCACAAGGTGTTCATCCCAGCAGATAGACAACACAGGATACGCCAGTTCTCCTGGAAATCCAGGCAGTCTCGTCTGGGTCTGATGGTCTTGTGCTTCCCCCACCTTCAGTGGGCAAGATTCCATGCCAGGCCACTGCAGAAGTTTCTGCGCCCCTGGATTCACCTCATCATGTCCAGATCAACAAAACACTTAGCACAGCAGAATCGCTACACTGGTGGGAGGATCTGGATTGGTTTTTGGAGGCAAGCCCCTTACAGGACCTGCCCAGGCAAATCCTGATGACAAATGCCAGCCTATCAGGCTGGGGAGCCCATGCCTCTGGGCAGCCCGGGTCGATGGCGACAGTAGGACCTTCGCAACAGCATCAACTGGCTCAAGCTGAAGGCAGTCCGGCTAGCCCTGCAGTGCTCTCCCGGGACATTCAGACAGCAGCATATCATCGTGTTCTCCGACAACTCGACGGTGGCCGCTTATATCAACAACCAGGGGGGATCCAGGTCGCCAGAGCTTCATCTAGAGGTCTCTCACCTATTCCGATGGGCGGAGGTCAACCTGGCGTCCATAGTAGCCCGACATATCAGGGGGAAAGACAACGAGATGGCAGATCGGCTGAGTGGAGAGACTGCGGATCCAGGAGAGTGGAGCTTCGACCAGGCAGTCTTCAACCGGGTGACTCAGAGGTTCGGCAGTCCCTGTCTGGATCTCTTTGCTTCCCAGGCGAATGCCAAGCTCCCTCTCTTCCTGTCCAGGCACTCTTGCAGGAGAGCACTAGGGACAGATGCCCTGTTGTTCAAGTGGCCTTCGGAGATTCTGTATGCCTTCCCTCCACTTCCACTCCTGAGCCGAGCAATAGTCAAATGCAGGCAAGGCAATCACAGGTTAATCCTCATTGCTCCATTTTGGCCCCGCAGGCCGTGGTTCACGGATCTCTTGGAGCTGTCAGGAGGCCGATTCTGGAGGCTTCCACAGGTCCCGAAACTGCTCAGACAGGCCCTTTGGTCCACGACAACCTGACCTTCCTCAAACTAACCGCCTGGACCTTGAATCTCGGGCCTTAAGGACTTTAGGGTATACAGATTCCATCATTCACACACTCACAGTGGACAAGAGAGATTCGACCAGGAGGATTTATCAATCTTCATGGAAATCCTTCGTCAAGTGGTGTAGAGATCAGGACTGTTCGCCTGAGTCACCAAGTATATTACAGGTTCTGCAATTTCTTCAAAGGGGCTTCGCTATCGGGCTGAAGCCACCCACTTTGATGTGTCAGCTGGCTGCCATTGACTCTACACTGTCTCCTTTAGGGAATGGCAGACTGTCATCCCATCCACACATTTGTAGATTTTTAAGAGGGGCTCAGCAGTTGGCGCCACCAGTGGTTCATAGATTTCCCACCTGGAATCTGAATATTGTCCTCTGTGCGATCACGCAGCCTCCCTTTGAGCTCCTCGTGGAGGTCTCCCTTTATTTTCTCTCAATAAAAGTGACTTTCCTCATAGCCATTACCTCAGCAAGGCGAGTTTCCAAGCTGGGGGTGTTATCCATGGGCCCTGCCCTCTGTATATTCAAGAGTGAGTCTGTTACTCTTCGCCTTGATTCTTCTTTCATACCCAAAGTTAGTTCTCGTTTCCACTTTGCACAGGAGCTAGTGCTCCTCCTCCTTTTGCCCCAAGCCTCGTCATCCTCTCGAAAGGACATGGCACGCTCTTGATGTTCGCAGGGCTCTTAAGATCTACCTCCACAGGACCGAGCCCTTCAGGCGATCCTCAGCCCTTTTCATTCACTACTTCCCTAGATATAGGGGGAAGAAGTCATCTAAGACTAATATCTCCAACTGGGCGGCGGGGTGTATCAGAGAGGCGTACAAGGCTTCCAACCTTCCGCCTCCCTCGGGGGTAGTGGCTCACTCGTGGGATGGCCTCTTCGTGGGCCTTTAGGTCTAGGGCTCCCTACTCAGAGATATGCGAAGTGGCGGTGTGGAGGTCAGTCCATACCTTCACTATAAATTGGACCTTTTTGATTTGGCTGAGGCGGCCTTCAGTCGCAGGGTCCTTCAAGGCGTCCTGTCGTCCGATCCTGAATAACCCTCTGGGGTTCCGCTAATAAGGGATCAGCCTTAGGCTCTTCCCCCCACCCCCCTAATTGTTTTTTCCATTCTGTCTAGTTTACATTGCTATATACCTCCCAGTGTTCCCACCATCCAAACGATAGAAGGAACAATTGGGTCTCTTACCTGGGAATTGTTCTTCTGTGGGTTATATGGGAGGATGGTCGGCCTTCCCAGACTGAGCCTAAGGCAACCAGTTCAGGGACCCTGTCACTCCAGAGGGTGACTCGTTGGGAGGCCTGCCTTTTTTCGTTTGGCGTATCCTTCCCTTTTTTCAGTCATACACCCTTTAAGGGCAGATTCTTTTGCTATAGGGCCATTAGGGGCGCACCTTATATGTTATAGGCCCTTTAGGGGCAGACCTTACATGTTATTGGCCCATTAGGGGCGGAGTCTAGTTCCCTAGGTTAGGGAGGCCGTACACAAGCTAATTCCTGTTACTGTTATGTAAGTCTGTGTTCATATAGTTCCTGGAGTATTCGGCTTCTTACAACTGAGGAGTTTCGGTGGGAAAGGCTCAGGCAAGCACTTTAGAAGCTTTCTAACGCCTCCTAGTGGTGATGTGGCAGAAATACCCAGTGTTCCGACCATTCTCCCGTATAAACCACAGAAGAAAAATTCCCAGGTATGAGACCCAATTGTTCCTTCTCTGGGTGGACTGGCGGACGAGACATGCTTTATTGCTATTTAGTTTTAATGTCTTCCTGTCTGCGATAGTCCAAGGGAGATTTGCTGGCCTACCTCTGGACTCCAGGTTTTGCACAAATTGCTCTTTACTTCAGATTGAGACTCTTGCGCACATTATATACTTTTGTCCAGCTTATGCTAAACCCAGGGCAAGTTTTCCATATACTTACCTTTTGGATTGCCCGTTTTGGCTTTTGGATGTATTTTTGACTAAATTACTTTGTGGCAGTGATTCTTGTCTTTCAAGAGCTATGGCTCAATTTAGTGCCCGTGTTCTTGAAATAAAGCAAAAGCATAATATGACCTGATTGTGAATTTGATTGTATTTTGGTTCTATTTTATTTCTTTGTGATTGCTGGTCAGTACTCCAGTATTTGGTTATTAAGTATATATCTTGTTTTACGTGGTTTTTTAAATCCCTTGTATTATGTTATATTTTATATTGAAATGACCTTCGGGTTACTCAAATTACTACTACTAGTAGTTTGTCCTTGGTGTAGACTTCTGTATTTGCGTGTAGTCACAAATATATTAACCAGCTAATGATTCTTACTGTCGTTTTAATCCTTATTCATACTGACTCTTACACTGATTGTTGTAAGTTCTTCGACAGTCTCAAGAATAAAGTGTAGCAAGCAGAATGTGTAGGTCTCACTGTGATCCTTGGAGTATTTAGTGCTGGCACTAGCCCCATTGAAGTGAATAGTGCTGGCATTAATCCAGCCTCAACAATGTGTTGATTAGGAGTAATTGAAAGGTGCGGAAGTGTTCACTTAAGCTTTTTGTTTTCCATACAAGTCTTTTATTACACTTTTTTGTGTATTCAAATTCAGTACAAAGTATTCTGTAAGGGTGTGATTTAAATTCTTTCATGAAAACTTCAGTGTCAATAGTGTTTCATGTTAACATCTACGTAAGTTAAACAACTTAGAATAAAAGTCTTCATTGAAGATGTAGTCAAATAATGTTTATTACATCTTCAAGGATACAAGAATTATATTCTTGGGGTTTTTATCATCCTGGTACAAAAATGATCCATTGTACAGTGGAAATCTTTACTTGTACTTATTTATTTCAATATCTATCCTGTGATCTTAGTGTGTGATACAACCCTTTTGGGGATGTCATGACGAAGCACAGGGTTGAGTTTCATCAGTATGCTGATGGTTCACAACTGTATATGGGTACCTCTACACGAGCAGTGGAGGGATCGATTCCTGCACACCCCGTGGCAGGCAGTCACTGCTGCCACACTTCAGGGCCAGTGCGGGGAGCAGGACAGGCAGTCTCCCCCACCTGGCCCATGGGGCAGCTGGGTGAGCTACTTTCAGGCTCCTGGCCCTGCCCCTCTGCCAGCCTTCCCACTATCCTGCCCCTGAAATGGCTGTGCGGGACAGGAGCTAGTGCCCACTGTTTAAAGCCCTGCAGCAGAACCTGCTGCACAGTAGACCAGGACCATACACATGAGCAGTGCCTTGCTACTGTGCCTTGGGCAGCCTTAGCCCACTTTGGGTAAAGCTGCTACACACTGCATGCATGGCCTTTTTCTGAGGATGCAGCACATAGCAGCCAGCAGCAGGCGAGGGGGTGGGGAGGGAGACATCTGGCAACCATCAGACACATGAGGCACTGCATTGTGTAGTTAGGCTGCTCGAAGTGAGGTACGGCTGTCCAAGGCTTGGTAAGTGCATCATGTGGCTACACCCTATGTCTTTCACCATGAACCCTGTTACTTCATCCACTGCCTTGGAAGAATCCTCGAATGATAAAGTCAGCTGGATGTATTGGAGATACCTTGTGCTCAATCTGGGGAAGATTGATGTGGTGCTAGGTGAGGAGGGGCAACTGATATGAGGGTACTCTCCTCCCTCAGCCTCATAAATACTGAGGGGGTACAGGTGGAGATAATGGCCACGTGAAGAATTTGGGCATTGTTTTTGACCACGTTCTGTCCATGAAAACCTGGGTATTGGATGTGGTTTGGAGACTTCTTTCAGCTATGAAATTTGCATAATCTATGCACTTATTTATCCTAGGCTGACCTTGCGATGACACATGCCCTGGTGACTATTAGCAGGACTAAGATTCTGTCATGGTATTTTTTCTAAAAAGTCAGGACTAGGTCATGTTAGAAAAGATAAAGTCACAGAAAAGTCATGGGTCAAAAAAAGTTCCATTTTACTTTTATTCACTGTTTCTTAACATATTATTAGATTGTAAGCTTGGGGCAGGAGGAAAGGGACCTCCCCCTCGTTCCCTTATCTCACGTAGAATGAAAGCCCTAGGCAGGGGGAAAGGGAATCCGCTCTCTTCCCTTATCTCTCTTAGAATGAAACCTGCAGGAAGTAGGGAAGGTAGAGCTAGGTGTGAGAAAAGGCAGAGGAAATGCTGCCGTCTCCTCCACAATGCCTTTTCTATCTCTGACCCTGCCCTCTGCTTCTAGCCACACCATGCTCAAAAGGGGAGGGGTTTGGAGCGCATCAGATGGCTGCTCTTCTGGGTGGAACTTCTCAAGCTCTGCCCTCCGCCTCTAACCATGCCATGCTCTGAAGGGGTAGGGTTTGCAGAACCCCCGAGACATCATTGTGGCAGCCGGTGCTGACTGCAGTCTCCATGCCACTCTTCTCGGTGGCATTTCTCTTCTCCAGGGTGAGTCAGAGGCGGCTTGGCCCATGTTTTTTAGGCAAAAGTCATGGAAGTCCCGGAAAAGCTGTAAAAGTCACAGTGAGGGGGGGAATTCACTAAAAATGTGACTTCTGTCACTACTGTGACAAAATCTTAGCCCTAACCATTAGGTTTGATTTTTTTTTTTTTGTGATTCCCTTTTCTGTGTGTTTCCAGCAGTGCTTTTCCATCACTTGCAGCATGTTCAGAATATGGAAGCACAGCTGCTAACTGATTTCAACAGCCTTGATAATAGTGCACCCACCCTGTGTTCTCTGCCTTGGCTGCCTGTGGATCATTGGATTGAATTTAATATTCTGCTGCTGGTTTTTAGGACCCTGGATGATATAGGCCCTAACTATGTCTGGGACCTGCTCGTGAAGCCTTGCTCTGATGGTTATGTGCGCTCAGAAACCACCTGCTGTTTGGGGATACCTGCCATTGTGTCTTAAATTGGCTGGAAATTGGGTCGTTGCTGTAGAACTCTCTCTCCAGGTGTCTATCTTAGTTCCTCCCGCCTCGCCTTCAGAAATGACCAAAAGACCTATTTATTCTATACGTGTTTTAGGATCCACTGCTGATTCCCCTTAAATATTTTCTTCTCCCTCTTCATTTTCCCCTTTTAAATTATTTTTTAAATGGATTTATATTTTAAATGAATTTTGTAGTGTGTTATATTTTTATGTTGTAACGTGCTCCAAGCACCATTTGGTGGGGGAGGTGCTATAAAAATAAAATATTAACAACAATCATAAGAATGTGTAAATGCATAAATAAAACCATTTAAAAGTCCCTCACAAATCCCTATTCCTACCTTCCCAAAAGCTTGGCTAAACATAAGAAGCCTTATACTGCCTCTGGAAAATGCTTAGGCTTGTGCTTTGGCAATCTTAAAGGAAGAAAATTCCACTGCTGTAGAGCAGCCACTGAGAATATTTGCCTGCACACGTGTAATGTTTGAACATCAAATGATGTACTAATAGTATATGCAAGAAGGTGCTCTGACTGACCTCGGGGCTGCAGTAGACCATATTGAGAGAGACGGTCTTTCAGACATCTGGGTGCAGGCTGTTCAGGGCTTTGCAGATCAAGGCTAGCATTGAATTGTGTCAAAAAAAACCTGTTGGAAGCAGGATTGGCAATTTCCCAACCATTTTTGACAGGGCACTGGTAAATACCAGTCTTTTCCAGGAAATTAAAACATTCTAATGAAAACTACTGAAAAATATTTAGTAGTCTGGTAATAGTTCTGCAACAATTCTTAACTTTAAAGAATGGAAATAATAATAATAATAATAATAATAAATAATAAAAAAGATCCTCAACCTGAACCTTACGCTTCAAACAATTATTGCCTTGGTTAAAACAGAAATAAAGCTTATGAATCTGGGAATTTTGTTATGCAATAGAATTTACATGTCTGTTTTGCAAATGAAGAGGAGGAATCTTCATCAAGGGTAAAAAGGACATTTACGGAAAGGAAAGGCCTTTGCAGAAAAACTAAAGGAATTTGTTGCATCATTCTTCATTTATATTTCCCAGGAGAGACTAAGTAGTTGGGGTGCTTCACCTTAGAGAATAGATGACTCAGCCAGGGGAGGGGGTGGATATGGGCTTCACCTTAGAGAAGAGATGACTCAGCCAGTGGAGGGGGTGGACAGGGTGGATATGATGCAAGTTTACAAAATCACGAGTGGTGTGGATCAAGTAAGTAGTGAACTGTTGCTTACCCTTTCTAATACTAGAACTAGGGGACATTCTATGAAACCAACTAGCAAGATTTAAAACCAATAAAAGGAAGAACTTTTTCACTGAACGTGCAATTAACTTGGTAGAACTTGTTGTCAAAGGATGTTATGAAGGCCAATAGTGTGACTGAATTTTAAAAAAAGATCGTATAAATTCTTGAAAAATGGCTGTGAAGTTGGTCAAAAGCCTCTTTGTTGGGTGCTGGGTGTAAATAGGAAATGATCATTCCATTATGACCTATTGTGTATTCTCTGAAGTAACTGAAGGTGACCATTGTTGGAGACAGGATGTTGGGCTGTATATATGGTGGTTGTGACCCAGTATGACACTTGATGTTCTGGCTATTTCATGCTCCAAGCCTAAAGCTCTGAATTATTGTTGTTTTTCATATACTCTCTTATGCTTTGGTTTATTCAATTAAAAACTGGCATATTTTATGTAACCTCCTTGAATAAACAGTAAAATGCCAAAAGAAAATGTGTATGCACATACAAAAATTAACTATTCAGTTGCATATATTAGTTATTGTCCATTTTCTTATTTGTACGATAAATTAATACCTTAATGTTTTCGGTAATCACAACTTAAAAATGTAATGAGAATTTTAACTACTGTATGTGTAATCCATTGCAGTTGGCTGTGGATTAATGAAATAGTTTTGATAATGGAATGTATTAATGACCTAATCTAGGATTAAGTAGTTTTCCCCAGGATGGCAAAAACCATGTTTACCTGGTAAAAACTGCACCCAATAAAGACCATGCCAACCTTGATTGGAAACCAGTACAGATTCAATAGCGCAGGTGTAAAGTGTAGGGTATTGTCCCAACAGATGGTGGGCCATCATGTTCTGCACCAGTTGTAGCTTCCCAACATTCAACCAGGACCACCCCATGTAGAGCGCATTGCAGTAGTCTAACCTTGAGATACATCAGCACTTTTTAAAGAAGTTATTCATAATATGTATTTTTATAAATTAGTTTGGCTATTGAGGAAAGTCAAGTATTTTGTTTAGGACAAATCATAGGTATTTTCACTATTTTTGTTCGAGTTCAGAGATTAATTTTCAGTAATACAACATATTTCAAATAATACTCTTATGTTTTATTGTAGCAGAAAAAGAAAACTAAGACATTCAATCCACCAACCCGTAGAAATTGGGAAAGTAATTACTTTGGGATGCCCCTGCAGGATCTGGTTACACCTGAGAAGCCTATACCGCTATTTGTGGAAAAATGTGTGGAATTCATTGAAGAAACAGGTAGGTTAGAAGTGTTGCTGCAGGAAATACTTAAATATTTGACCTATTTCTTATTGAATGTCTTTCTCGTTTGCCTTTCAGCTGGATTTATAACTTTCTGATTCATAAGTAAATATTCATTAAAAACAACTTTACAATAAACAAAGAAAGATGCATTTTTTGAAATACAAAGTATAGTGTACAATGATTGGATTTAAGGATAGTTGCAAAAATAAAGGACACATTTAAATAGACCATTCTACCAGTTTAAATGGAATAGGTTATTTTAGTTTAGTTTTAAAGCTGTAACAGTGTTACCATGATCTGGGATGTATTGTAGTCACTCGTGTACCTTAAATGATATAATCTCATGGCTCTTTGGAATACTCTGCTGATGTAGGTGATCGACCATTAGTTTACTAACCTATGCTGTGGCTGTGCGGGCAGCAAAGAAGCGGTTCTTTGCTGTTCTCATAACGTCCACAAAATCTCGTCCAGCTGAGTTTTTCTGGGTGATGAGGGGGCTGGTCAGTCCAGCTGCCCTCTACCTGGAAATGGAATCTTCCAGGGCTTGATGTGACATGTTTATCTACTTTTTTGTGGATAAAATCACTCAAATTCATCACAACTTCAACACTGCATTTGAAGCAATGGGAAAACTAGAGGTAATGGAAGCCTCGGCTTGTCCTGTTTTATGGGATCAGTTCCAGTGGGTGTTGCCTGCTGATGCAAGGGATGTTCTTAGGGCAGTTAGAGCCACCTCTTGTGAACTGGACCTGAGCCCGTCCTGGCTGGCCAAGGCCAGCTGGGAGATGTTGGGGTTGTTGCTGGCAGGGGTCGTCAGGGCCACCCTTCGGGAGGATAGAGTGCCGAGCTGCCTCAAGGAGGCAGTGGTGCGGCCTCTGCTCAAGAAACCATCACTTGATATTGACTCCCTGGCCAGTTATTGGTCAGTCTCTAACCTTCCCTTTTTAGGGAAGGTTATTGAACGGGTGGTGACTCCAGCTTCAGGGGCATTTGGACCATGTCACTTTTCTGGATCTCTTGCTTTCTGGCTTTCGCCTGAGTTTTGGCACTGAGACTGTGCTTATGACCTTGGTGGTTGACCTCTGCCGTGAGCTGGACTGGGGTCAGTCAACCGTGTTGATCCTGTTGACTGCACTTGATACCATTGATCACGAGATGTAGTGACCTGCTTGCGGGACCGAACTGGGGTGGGTGGGATTGTTCTTGAAAGGTTCCATTAATTCCTGGCTGGGACAACTCAGTGGGTGGTACTGGGGAATTGCTCGGCATCTCCCCGGGACCTCATGTGCGGAATCCCGCAAGGAATTATTTGGAAGGGAATAGAGAATAAAACTGAGGCTCTATACAAATCAGTGGTGCGACCGCACCTCAAATATTCTGTGCAGTTCTGATCGCCCCATCTCAAAAAAGACATAGCTGAACTAGAAAAGGTACCGAGAAGGGCAACAAAAATGATCAAGGGCATAGAAGGGCTCCCATATGAGGAGAGGCTTGGTAGGTTGGGGCTGTTCAGTTTGGAGAAGAGATAGAGGTTTTGCAACTGGCGCTTTATAAATGTTTAATAATAATAATAATAATAGAAGTCTATAAAATCATGAGTGGTGTGGAACTAATAAACAAGGAACAGTTATTTACCCTCTCAGCTAGTACTAGAACTAGGGGACACTCCATGAAACTCATGGGTGGCAAGTTTAAAACAAATAAAAGAAAATATTTTTTCACTCAGCGTATAATTGGGTTGTGGAATCTACTGCCAGAGGCTGTGGTAAGGGCCAGTACTATAGCTGAGTTTAAAAGAGGTTTGGACAAGTTTCTGAAAGATAGGTCCATTAGCAGCTATTAGCCAGACAGGATCAGGGAACATGAACGGGAGCTGGGGGAAAACAACAGGAAATGGATCCCCCATTGTGACCTGTTGGGTGCTTCTCCCAAGTCACTGTGATTGGCCACTGTCGGAGACAGGATGCTGGGCTAGATGGACCATTGGTCTGACCCAGTATGGCACTTCTTATGTTCTTTTTAAAAAAGATTTTAAATTTTATTTCAGTAAATTCAGCAGCTTTTTATATATACCATGTCTTCCGCACATAACCTCGACATTCAATGCTGAGCTACCAAGGAAAAAACAAACATCATTTTTGAAACGTAAAAAGAAAAAAAAGAAACAATGAAAGAAATTAGGATAAAACTATAAATTATAATATCTTTGCGCATGGGCTGTTTACATGTCTGTCCCGTCAAAGTTTTCCATATATTCCTTCATCTGTAATACATCATCTGCCTCCCTTCAGCTCCTGGAAGGGGTAAAGGTCTCAAAAATCCCTCATACATATGGTGTTATGTGGTTTTCCCATGTCCATTTCCTCAGTGAGTATAGTCCAGCAAGGTGGCCATATTGAGTAGAAATTCTCCAATTTATCCTGTAGACCTGCCGAGATGCATTCCATGGTGATAGTGAACCAAAGTCTTTGTATCCACCTGTCCTATACGGAACCTTGTGACTTTTTCCAGTTTTATACTATCGTATGTATGGCTGCAGCGAATAAAATTTGGCAAGTTATTCTCCTTTCCTCCCTTGGTTTTGGGTCTAGAAAGATCCCCAGCAATGCGGTTTGCGGGAGAAAAGGTATAGTAATCGCTGTCACTTTTTCCAGTTGAGTCCACACTTTTCCCCAGAAACTGGCTCTCTCTGGACATTCCCAGCAACAGTGGAGATAGGTACCCCTCACCCCATAATTTCTCCAACATTTGTTTGAATATTGATTATTTATTGAATGTATCCCCTGGGGGGGTGAGATATAACCTTAAGATTAACTTCATTTGGGGTTCTTTGACTAGTAGGGATCTGGAACACTTGTTCATAGCATGCCATATTTGGGTTCTATCTTTTTCTGAAATAAGTATCTTTAATTCATTGCTTCAATGTTCTAAGTACCCTGCATCTGGCCATCGCATTATTTTTTGGAGAATTCTATATAATATAGACAAGATTTTTGAGTCTGGCATATTTCTCAACATATAACTTTCTAATTCCTTCGGTTGACGATTATAATGTTCCCTGTCTTGTGTTTTATTAAAAATGCTTTTGAGTCTATAGTATAAGAGAAAATCCACCTTTTCTTTTAATGAGGTCTCTAGGGTATCTATAGTTCTGAATTCCTCTCCTGAAAATAAATGCGACGCCCAGAATATGCCTTTTCTCCGCTATTCTTCTATCCCAATTTCCAGTAGCTAATTGACAACCTAGAATAGGTGTGTACGGAGATTTTCCATAAGGGATCTCCAGTTTATACGTCCATGTTCTCCATGCTAGTCTGGCAAAAGGGTGTTCTGTTTCTATCTTTATTTTAACTTCAGGAGAATCTTTTTATAAGAGTTTTTTGAAAATTTTTAATCCTAGAATATCTTTTTCTAGTGACACCCATGAGGGTTCTTTGGCGTGTTTATACCATAGTTAATGTTCTTATGTTCTTAAGGTTCTATTCTGTCTCCTCTCCTGTTCAATGTGTACATGCATCCTTTGCGTGAGGTCATCAGAGGGTTTGGTGTGCGGTGTCATCAGTATGCTGATGACAATCCAGCTTTACCTCTCCTTTTCAGCTGACCCAGGCCCAGCAGTCTCGGTGCTTACACGGTGTCTGGCAGCTGTGGGGGGACTGGATGAGGGTGAGCCATCTGAAGCTGAATCCTGATAAGACGGAGGTGATGCTCATGGGCAGGGCTGAGGGAGTGGTGGCACCCATCATTGATGGCGTTCACCCTCCATTGGTTCCTCTGGTCCATTGTCTGGGGGTGGTCCTCAGTTTGCAGCTCTGCCTGGATGTCCAGGTGGCAGCTGTGGCAAGGAGCATGTTCCGACAATTACATCTGGTATGATGGCTTCGGCTGTATGTTTTGGACTCTGACCTGGCCACATCATCCATGCTTTCATCACCTCAAGACTGGACTATGGCAACATGCTCCTCGTGGGGCTACCCATGGTGACGGTCCAGAGACTGTAGCTGGTGCAGAATGCAGCGGTCCCTCTCGTTATGGGGATGGGTTGCTATGAGTACATTATACCAGGGCTCAATTTTTTGCACTGGCTGCCTATAATCTTCTTTGTCTGATTCAAGGTGTTGGTATTGATCTATAGAGCCTTAGACAGCTTGGACCCTGCCTACCTGAAGGACCACCTCACCCCCTGGGTAGTGGATCAGCCCCTGTGGTCTGCTGGGAGTGCCCGTGTTGAGGTCCCTAGAATATCTCGGGGGGCAACTATGGACAGAGCATTCTCAGTGGCCACGCCTTGGCTGTGAAACTCCCTCCTGCTGGAGGTCTGCTTGGCCCTGGACCTTCCCTCTTTCTGAAGACCATGTAAGACCTGGCTCTTCCACCAGGCTTTTGGTGAAAGAGATGGGTGATGGGTGGGGAGGGAGGATTTTAGCTCCACTTTGTGATTTTATCTAACCTTTTGTATGTATATTTATATTTATTTTTATGTATGTGTGTGTGTATATGTGTGTGTGTTTTTAACTGCTATTGTGAGGTATCTTGAACTGCTGTGGCAGGAGGGGGTGACTGTAGAAATCAAATGAAAAAATAAAAAATATACACCATATAATTATTTGTTTCTTTTTATCGGTGTAATCTGCTCAATTGGTAGTCTTCTGACTCTCTTTAGAGGGAGTTTGTTCTCTGGTTTGTCCAAATCTTTGTGGAGTTACTCTAGGAGGTTCCATTTGCTGCCCATTTGCAACACATTTGCTACCCATGGGCAATACCTGCATTCTGCCAGGCTTTCTTTCGGCAAGGGAGATGGGTAGGGTGCATATTCTTGATTTGTTTTATTTTTAACCATATTTCAGTTTTTTCTGTCATCCCCTTTGGTTGTATTTACTATTTTATATTGTATTATACTTTTGTTATTTAATATTGATATTAATTTTTGTATTTATATTATAGTATTTTATAATTTGATCTTAGATATTGTAAGTCGCCCCAAGCTGCCTTGGCAAGAGGGGTAGAGTATAAAATTGATCAAAATAAATAAAATAAAATAAATTTTTGGGCACCTGATGGAGTATCTGGTGCCTGAAAATGCAGGTATTTCTGGGGCATCCAGAGAAGCTCCAGGACACCGGTTCCAGCACCCATGACTCCTCGGGTGGACTCTCCTCACTGTGGACTTCTGGTCGTGGTTGCTGCTCCAGACTTGCTTCTTGCTCCTATCCGGCCCACGCGCTGCTCAGCTGAGAGGAGAACTTTCCTGCTTGGCTTTTTTGGAGGGTGGGTGCATGCTGGTGGGAATGGGGGGGACCCATTAGGAAGATGCATGCTGTTGAGGAGAGACCTGTTCACTCCTTTGCCCCCCCCCCGCCCGAAAAAACTGAGCAGGGAGGTTCCCTGCTCAGCTGAGCCACGTGCGGATCAGGGAGCAGCAAGCTTGAATCAACGACCAGGACCCAGAGGATCAACAGCCCAGGTGTGAGTCACCCCAGGGAGGCGGGTAACTCATCGGGTCGTGTTCGGCTACCAGTTGGTGCCTGAATGTGACCAGGGTGAGTCACCAACGGGGTGCCTGACTTGCCAGGTACCCAGTTTCAGTTCTAGTTCCAACCCTGATGGTTGTTTTGAATTGTTGGAATCCTTGGCTGCAGGAGCAAATGTGGTGACAGTGTGATGTGTCTCAATGATATGTTCTCAGCGAACTGGATGCTAATTTTATTAATGGTTTGTATGTACAATATTCAGTTCTTGACTAGCTGTTCACTCCCTTACTGTAATTTGTTTATATAATAGAAAAAGTTGTTTAATTTTGTACTTGTTGCAGGGCCAGACTTAGAATTTGCAGAGCCCAGGACGTAGATAAAATGTGGGGCCTCTTCCTGTGGTTCGGTCCCTTCAGTGGCTTCTTCTATGACACCCTAGAGATATATAAGTGCTATACTATTACAAGAAAACTTTTTTGAAGTCAGTGGGGTTTGTATTTAGCTCTACATTTGGTGAGCTTGGTCATTATTGTTTTAGTAATCCCTTTTCTGAATTGTTTTTATATATTATTTTTAAATGTCTTGGGAGCTGCCCCGAGCTGCTGTAGGGCTGGAGGGAGTGGGATACAAATCACTAAATAAATAAATGAATAATTTAATCTGGCTTGGAGTTCTTTAGTCTTGGTTTGAGGCTTCTTGAAAGTTCTGTGTTCTGTAGTCGCAAGCATCCCCTAAGGATCAGTAGTGTCATTGTTCCAGGCAAATGTAACTGTTACGGTAGGCTATTGCTGAGGAAAATGCAGTCCATAAAGAGGTCAGACCAATCTATGTAAGGCTTTGAAAGTTAAGACAGCAATCTTTACCTAAACTCTGTGTTCAGGCAAAGCTAGTATGAAGAATGGCAAATTGATCTGAAATGTTCTGGTAACTTGTGTTGTTGAAAAGAGAAGGTGCTGTATTCTGCATCAGCTGGACCTTTTCTTGGTATATGTGCTTTATACTTAAACAGAGAATAGCAATATTTGATCCAGCTTTGCCTTACAAATTCTGCAATGTAATTATTTTTGTCAGTTTGAAGATAGTTTGGTTGAAAATGAAAAATTGAGAATGTAATACAAAAAGAATAAATACTGTACTAATGGAATTGAAATTACTATGAAAATTTCTTTAGTTTAAGTGGATTCAGACGTTCTAGTCTTCTGTCTTACAAACCAGATGAACTTGTTGTAAGAGTACCTGGATATTGTGTAAGAGCCCTGTTAGACTGACCTCAGCTGAAGACTGCATACCCCAGATACCAAGGGCACATCAAGACTAGATTTTGTCTGAGCCAACAGATGTCAGTAGGGATTTTACTGCAGCTCTTCTCTTAGATTCTGCAACGGTAGATGGAATATCTTCTGCTAGGAAACATTTTAGCTAACCCATGCCATATTGCAGGTGTGGGGAGCCTCAGGCCTTGGCGGCCCAATGTGGCCGTCAGCTAATTTTCATGTGGTCCCTTTCCAGTTCCTGGATCTGTCCCATAGATCCAGTTTGTGTCACCAAGCACTGAAAAACTGAGCTCGAGGTAAGGGAGCAGAGATAAGGGCATGCACACAAGGATGGAGGACAAATCCATGATTGGAACCTCCTCTACCTAAGTATACCCCTTAAAAACTCCCATCCCCGCCATCTGTGCTTGTAACAATTTCATACTTGCCCCTGGGAGGGAGAAGGCTCTCAATCCCTTCCATACTGTGTTTGCATTGCAATTAGACAACATCAAATTTTCTAGTAGTATTACTTTATTGACGGCTTCTAGACCAAAACAATTGTCAAATTACAAAAAGGTAACCAGCATCTCTCTCTCTCTCTCTCTCTATTATTTAAAGATAAAAATCCAAACTTAATATAGACATTGTTAAAGAGCAGTCTTCTCATCATTTATCGCGTATCTTACATGCTATAACCAAAAATCTACCCAAAATATGTAAAACCCTTGAGAGTTATTACATAAAAACCACACTATTTTTTCTGTTTTCCTGTATCGGTCCAATAAGTAAGCTTGGAAGTTACAAGCTCAAGATAATTCCTTATAATGACATAAAATGGGCAACGCCAAAGACTAAGTCCTCGACAACCTCAGGAAGACATGGGCAACACCTCTCATAATAGGCAACTTCAGCCCATCTTTCTTTTTAAATTGCCATATTTATTTGACTTGCATGACATTTAGTGATTAGTTTCCTCTGTTTGTAGTTAACTATTTTTATAAAATAGGGTTCCAATTTAAATTCAGACTTAAAATATCTTAAAAGGGGAGAATACTAGGACCACCTCACCAGGCTCAAATCATTCTGCATAGAAATATCCTTTAGTCGCATTTCAATTTGAGGTTTATCTTTCAGGAGGGGAAATCTGTCCAAACTTATCTCCAAGTCCATTCACATATAAGATTTACTTTATTCCACCCAACTGAACAAAAAGAAGGCTTCACAGGAGCCCAGCTTTCCAGGAGACATTGTTCAGTTAATCTGGAAGGCAAATATTACCTAATATTAAACCAAAACTGAACTGTCCTTAACTGTTTAGGGTTACAACATTAAGGGACCCGGTTTCAGCCCTTACCAAAGCTCCTGGAGTACTTAGCATTTCTTTATCCAGAAAATATTTTTCACTGCTCAAAAGTGGAAGGATTCATGGGAGAAGAAAAAAATATATAAAATAGAAATGGAAAAGGTGGCGAATATAAAATAGTTCAAGATTTAATTTATTATAATAATAATAATAATAATAATTGTTATTATAACTTTATTGCTTGACCAATTTGGTCATTGCAAACAATACAAAATACAAAATTATACATAATTTGTAAAACGAGATATCTAATTAATCAACCAAAATAGCAGTTATCAGTGCACCACTGAATTGTTGCATCAATGGTGCAAAGATATATCACCATTTGAAAGGTTACCTACAATCCTATTTACACATACCTAAATTCAAGGCCTTCAAAACCATTTTGGAAAATACAATCTTCGCTGTATCGAAGTTAAGATAAAACCTAAACATTTAAAATAAAAATTTTATCAATAAAATAATTTTAAGTACAATGTTAAAATCCAGAATACAAAGCAAAATCTAAGCAACCAGAAATAAAATAAAATCTAGCATAGTTACCTCACAGAATCTTTTTTCACATACCGCTTAATATTATCGGCTATCACCAGGAAATGTCCCACCTTCCTCGTAATTTCAGGGGAGCATCTTAGGTAAAATTCAAAAGGCCTCCCGATGAAAGAATCAATTCGAGGGGAAATATATTTCTCCCGGGCCCAAGACAGCAATGGGCAAGCTAACAATATATGTCTCGTTGAGTCCACCTGCTTCAGGGTGCAATTACATAGTTGCTTTGCTAATGGAGTCGCTCTATATCTCCCTTCAGTTAATGCAGAAGGGAAAGAATTTACTCTGGCCAGAAAAAAAAGCCGCCTTGACCTTCGCATCAGCCTGCCATCAAGATAAGACATGGGGGAGCGTGACTTATTTGCGATCAGTGAATAGAACCCCAAAGCCCTTTTGTTTTAGGTCCAATATTCTAAGAAACAATTTAAAAGAATAAACCAAGACAAAATTAGATCTGACCTATCTTAATCTTTCCACTTCCTCCTGTCATAAGGCTCCCATTTCTCATCTTTCTGTGTTTGTTTCTGGACCTTGTTTTTGTGGCCAACCTCTTGCTAGTAGCAGTGAGGATATACTAGATATTATTTGCAGAGAGCATAACTTTCTCTGATTGTGTGTGTTGAGTGAGTCAATGGGAAAACGTTTGGTTGAGGCAACTTGAAGAGCTGTCTTCTGCTTGTTCAGGCTGTATGGAAAATGCCATTAAGTATCTTTCCAGTAATTATGTTCAAGAACGTAGAAATTAGTGGCCAAACTAATTTGAAAGGGAGATACCAGAGACAGAATACTAAATCTGGTAGCCCCCCAAAAATCTTCCTCTAAGAGTGAAAACAGACATCATGCTAACCACCTTTTAACCACCCTTGGTGGTCATTTATGCATGTTTCAGGGCTGCATAGGGCACCAATACAGGCTTGCAACATGCATAAATGACCACCAAGGGCGGTTAGCGTCATGTCTGTTTTTACCCTAAGTCTAGGCCAGGGGTGGGGAACCTTTTCTGTTCTGGGGAGGCCACTTTGAAAATTTAGTAAATGCTTCAAGGGTCACAGGTGATGGTGATGATGATGAAACCAACATAGGGGTGTATTCAAGAAACGGAGGACCTAAACCATGGATTTGTGCTTTGGATCTGTCCCCTATCCTTGTGTACATGCCCACATCTCTGCTCCCTTACCCTTGAGCTCGGTTTTTCCGTGGCTGTATGAACTGGATTAAGGGATCAGATACAGGAACTGGAAAGGGGCTGCATAAACATTTGCTGTGGGCCAAATTTGGCCCCTTGGCCTGAGATTCCCCACCCCTGAGCTAGACCTTATTTGGGCCTACTATGCTGAGGGAAACTGAGCTGACTAGGTCCAGTCTATTAATCCCCTGGACTTTGCCTACTCACTCGCTCCCTGCTTCTCTCATCAGTCTCCTCTGCCACCTGTCCTGACTCTGCTGTGTCTGCTTTCAACTCCTTGCTATCTCCACCTTAGATTCCCCTGCTCTGGTCATCTCCCGCCCTCCGCTCCCCAGTAATCCCCAACCCTGGCTCACCACCTCCATCCGCCACCTCCATTCTTGCTCTCGCACTGCTGAGCGCCTCTTGCAGAAATCTCAAAACCATCCTGATATTCTCCACTTTAAGTTCATCCTCTCTGCCCTCAGCTCTGCCATTTCCTTTGAGAAGTAGCACTACTTTGCCAACTGCATTGAATCTCATTCTTGCAATCGCCGCCATCTCTTGTCTACCTTCAACTCCCTTCTCAAACCCCCTTGTCCTCCACTTCCCTCAATGCTCAGGATCTCTCCTCATTTTTCACTAACAAGATTGATAAAATCTGCCAGGATATCACTTCCCAATTCTCTCTGTCCCCCATTTGCCTCCCCTTTCCCTTGATGAGATCACATCCCTGCTCTTTACATCCAGACCTTCTCCCTGTTCCCTTGACCCCGTTCCTTTCCGCCTTCTGAACTGTGTTGCCCCCTCTGTCTTGCCATCTCTGCTGCACATTGTCAGTCTGGAAGGTATCGGCCAGTCTCTAACCTTCCCTTTTTGGGGAAGTTTATTGAACAGGTGGTGGCTCGGCAGCTTCAGGGGCATCTGGACTGTATTGGTTTCCTTGATCCTTTGCAGTGCGACTTTTGTCCGGGATTTGGCACCAAGACTGCACTTGTGGCTTTGGTTGATGATGTGCGCCCGGAACTGGATCAGGGCAGATCATCTTTACTGATTGTTAGATCGGTTGGCAGCATTTATTATTATTATTAGCAAACATTTATATAGTGCCAGCAATGTACCTGGCACTTTACAAAGTAATTGAATAGACAAGGTCCCTGCCCTAGGGCTTACAATCTGAGAGACGGGGGAGGGGGGAGACAAAGGAAGGGGACCACAGGGAGAGACAAGGAGTGTAACATTCACGAGGATGCGAGGTCCCAGGTACACGCGTTGGGCTTGGTTACATCGAGAATGATGGCTGGTTGGTCCATGTGGTGAGGTTATGAGTACACAGACCTTAGGTAACAGATTGTACTGGATGGAGGGTATCAGCAGGAGTTAGGTGGGGGGAGTTAGAGTCAGGGAGGGCAGAGTGTTAGGCGTGCGCTCACCCGTGTGCGCACCTGGGGTCGCGGTCGGGGCCAGAGGAGATCAGGCCTCCGACGCCGACAAACGCAGCAAGAGCAGGAGGCACCGGGGCCCCAGAAACAGATGCGGCGGCAGGCACAGCCCTCGCCGCCGCAAGCAATAGAGGAAGAGGGAGGGCCTGCAAGGAGCGTGGGGGCGGGGCCAGCAGAGACGCCGCGCCGCTCGGCACGCCTACAGGAAAAGGCGGGGCTCAGAGCAGGCATTCAAAAGGAGGCCAGAGACTGCAGAACGGCGCCGGTGATCAGCGTAGCTGCAGACTGGCCCCTTGCGAGCAAAGCATTGAGGAGGATTCGAAGGCGAGAGTGTGGTGTGGAAGGAGCGTGAGTGCGGTGGGAACGAGAGTGGTCGTGGCAAGTGTGTGACGTTGTAGTGGGAATTATAGGAAGCCAGGTGGGTGTGTGGGAGGATTGGGTGTTGGGCACGGATTCCCCCCTCACGGGGTCTACTTCCCTCAGCTTCTGTAAACCCCTCCTAGGGTATCCTGTGTGGCTGTTCCTTCCTCCCTGTACCCTTA
>QEPC01012026.1:1158155-1191834 GCA_003113815.1 Sphenodon punctatus | reverse complement strand
AAGGGAGTGAAGTGAGTCCAGCAAGAGTGCGTGGTCAACAGTATCGAAGGCAGCAGAGAGGTCAAGGAGGACAAGAATGGAATAGAGGCGGTTAGAATTACCCACAAGAAGATCGTTGTTGATCTTAGCGAGAGCAGTTTCAGTAGAGTGAAGGGGCCGGAAGCCAGATTGGAGGGGGTCAAGGGAGGAGTTGGCGGAGAGGAAGTCAAGGCAGCGGGAGTAGACAACACGTTCAAGAAGCTTGGAAGCAAAAGGAAGGAGAGAGACAGGACGGTAGCTAGAAGGGTCAGAGGGGTCAAGAGTGGACTTTTTGAGGATAGGAGAGACAGTGGCATGCTTGAAGACAGATGGGAAGAAGCCAGTAGAGAGGGAGAGGTCGATGATGTCTAGGAGGGAAGGGGCAACAGTGGGAACAATGGAGGACAGGAGGGGATGGGGTCAAGGGGGCAAGTGGAAGGGTTGGAGGAGGAGAGCAGGGAGACTTCCTCAAGGGAGGTGGGAAGGAAGGAGGACAGGAGAGAGGGGAGGGAGTAGGAAGAGGAGAGGAGTGTGAAGCGATGTCGAAGCGGATATTGTCTATATTGGAGGTGAAGAAGGAAGCAAGATCCTGAGCAGAAAGGGAAGAGGGAGGAGGAGGAGGACAAGGGGGGCTTGAGGAAGGAGTCAAAGGTGGAGAACAGGCAGCGAGGGTCCCGAGAACAGGACTCCATGCGGGAGGCGTAGTAATTCTGTTGAGCAAGGGGACAGCAGAAGTAAGGGAGGAGAGACAGAATTTGAAGTGAAGGAAGTCAGCATGAGAGTGGGATTTGCGCCAAAGGCGTTCAGCAGCACGGGTGCAGGAGCGGAGGTGGCGGATACTGGGGGTGAGCCAAGGATGGGGGTTGTGGGAGCGGGCAGGGCAGGAGCAGAGGGGGGCAAGGAAGTCAAGGGTGGTGGAGAGAGAAGCATTGAAAGAAGAAATGGCAGAGTGAGAGGAGGAGGAGAAGACTGAGGGGAGAAGGGGGGGGAAGAGAGGAGGCAGAGTTCAGGGGGTTAATGGCCTGCAGGTCACGGAAGGGGCGTGGAGAAGGGGAAGGTGGACAGTGGGAGACATTGAAAGAGGCAAGGAAGTGGTTAGAGATGGGATGAGGATCGAAGGAGAGATCAGAGACAGAGCAGTTCCTAGAGAAGACGAGGTCAAGAGAATGGCCGTTAGCGTGGGTGGGGGGGTTGGTCCAACGGTGGAGGTTGAAGGAGGAAGCTAGTGAGAGGAAGCGAGAGATGGAGGGCTGGGAAGGGACGTCAACATGAATGTTGAAGTCACCAAGGATGAGAGGGTGTATCGTCGGAGAGGAAGAAAGTGAGCCAGGACTCAAATTCAGAGAGAAAGGAGGAGAGAGAGCCAGGGGTGGTGGTAGATGACAGCGACGTGAAGATGGAGGGGGGAGTAGAGGCGCACAGAGTGAGCCTCAAAGGAAGGGAAGAAGAGAGAAGGGGGAGGGGAAAGTGGTTGGAATTGACAGGCGTTATTGAGGAGGAGGCCCACGCCACCACCCCGACCTTCGGGTGTGGCTGGTGAGAAAAGGAGAGACCCCCTAAAGGAGAGGGTAGTTGGGGTGACAGAGGCAGAGGGGGAAATCCAAGTTTCAGTAAGGGCAAGCAGCTGGAGGGAGTGGGAGAGGAAGAGATCATGGATGTAGGGTACTTTATTGGCAGAGGAGCAACAGTTCGAAAGGGAGCAGGAGAATGGGGGCTGATCAGGGGGAAGTCAGGGAATGGGGATAAGATTGGGAGAAAGGGGGCGGCGAGGCAGATGAGAGATAGGGAGGGTGGGGGAGGAGCAGGAGGGGAAAGTAGCCAACGGGGAGGAGGAAGTGTGAGGCGGTTGGAGAGAAGTGATGGGCTGGGAGGGAGGAAGGAGCAGGGAGAAAAGAAGTAGAGGAAGGAAGGGGAGAGGGGAGAAGGAGGGAGAGGGAAGGCGAGAGATTAGGGCAGGCATGATAGTGGGGATGAGAGGTAACAGAGAAGAGACAGAGAAGAACGAAGTGAAGAGTGGGTGACCTATTGGCCACTGAGGAGCCACCAGGTGGTAGAAGTACCCTTAAGCTTATCCTTAGCTGCTGCTGTTATAGTATTCTGCTGGTGAGTGATATTATGGTGCGTGCCTTTTGGCTCGCTGGTCCCTGGAACTTGGGTGGCAGAAAAGCCAAGCTCCAGGAGGGTCGTGGTATCCTCAGGTGTTGACAGCCGAGGCAGCTGGGAGAGTATGTAGATGAACTACAACCTCACCAGTTCCTGGCTCGCTGGTTGCTGGAACTCGGGCAGCAGAAAAGCCAAGCTCCAGGAGGGTCGTGGTGTCCTCAGGTGTTGACAGCCGAGGCAGCTGGGAGAGTATGCAGATGAACTAAAACCTCACCAGTTCCTGGTTCGCTGGTCGCTGGAACTTGGGCAGCGAAAAGCCAAGCTCCAGGAGGGTCGTGGCGTCAAAGTGAGAGACAACCAGAGCATGGAGTAGGGTTTTAGCAGTGGAAACCATGAGGAGAGGACGGATCTTAGCGATGTTGCACAAGGAGAGACGACAGGATTTAGCAACAGTTTTGATTTGAGGTTTAAAGGAGAGGGAGGAGTCAAAGACAAAGCCCAGGCTACATGCCTGAGGGATGGGCTGAATGGTGACCCCATCGATGGAAATTGAGAAGGGAGAGGAAGACTTCAGTGGGAAGTCTAGGAGTTTAGTTTTGGCCATATTAAATTTGAGTTGACAGTTTGAGATAGCTGCATATCTGCTTAAAATGGAGCCATGGCCAATTTGAACACAACCTGATTCAAAATCAGGTAAACTAGCAAATTACTCAAGGGTATGCAAACGTGTAAGCAAATTTTGCCGATTTTACCCAGCATGGTGATAAGTAAATTAAGATTTGTGTATTTGCCTTAGAAATAATTAATTCTGCAAGCAGACCTGTTCAAAGATTCTTTCAAAAGAGAAATCCCATTGTATGTTCTCTGAAGAGGAATGTGTCTGGTGGTGATCTTTTTGTTTTTTTCCTTTCCAGTCATTAAGTCTTTGACTTTGTTTTCTGTCTAGTGGCAAAATAATTAAGACGTTTTCTTAAGGAACTACAATTCAGCGATTCCAGCATCATTTTGACATTATAAATCATGGTTCTCTCATTTAAAATAGGTAAATTGACTAATAGGTATTTCTGCTTTCATTCAGCAAGATCTTTTCATTATTAAGAACTGCTGAGACTTGGATTTTAGACCATCATCTTAACACCACCAGGTATTCCAGACAATTAGGATTTCCTCTTCAATTAAAAAATAGAGACAAAGTAATTCAAATGCTATCTTTCATTGGACCAACTTCTGTTGCTGAGAATGTGCATGCTTTTGGGCCACCCAGGGCTGTTCCTCAGACATGTAACGTAATCAGTCAGAAATCTATAATAATAATTATTATAAGCACTTGTATAGCGCCAGCGATGTACCTGGCACTTTACAAAAAACAATATAGACACGGTCCCTGCCCGAGAGCTTACAATCGGAAGACCGGGGAAAAGAGAACAGAGGGAGAGACGGGATGCGACATTCATGAGGATGCGAGAACTCAGGTACACGTTCTTGACTTGGTTACAGAAAATTGGGAGTATACAGATAACAGTTGGGGGATAATCCTGGGTGGGGATGATTAGCAGGAGTTAGGAAGGCCGGAGTGGAAGAGGTGGGTTTTGAAGAGGGACTTGAAGGTGTGGAGGGTGGGGGCAAGGCTGACAAGGGTAGGGAGGGTGGGGGCAAGGGGGACGAGGGCAGGGAGTNGAGCAGAGGAGGCGTGGGAGGGTGAGGGGGGGGGATAGAAAAGGAGCGGAGTGCTCGAACGGGTTCAGAGGGAGATCAGGGCAGAAAGTATGGGGGAGGAAGGTTGTGAAGGGCTTTGTAAGTGAAGACAAGGAGCTTGTACAGAATACGCTCAGGAAGAGGGAGCCAGTGGGGAGAGGAGAGGCTGCACTGGTTAAAGCGACTGGCTAGGTGAATGATCCTGGCAGCAGAGTTTTGAACAGAAATGAGCGAAGAAAGCGGAGAGCGGGGAAGGCCAGCAACGAGGAGGTTACAGTAGTCGAGGCGTGGGATGACTAGGGCATGAATGAGAGTTTTGGCAGAGGAGACAGACAGAAAAGGGCGGATCTTAGCAATGTTGTGGAGGGAGAAGCAGCAGGATTTGGCCATGGAGTCAATGTAGGGTTTGAAGGTAAGGTGCGAGTCGAAGACTAAGCTCAAACTACGGGCGTGGAGGACAAGGAGGATTGAGACCCTGTCGATGGCAATTGACAGGGAGGAGGGAGAGGAAGGATTGGGAGGGAAGATAAGGAGTTCAGCTTTCGCCATGTTCAGTTTGAGTTGGCGCTGAGACATCCAGGTGGAGATATCAGAGAGACAGTTGGAGGAGACGAGCTTGAACAGAGGGGGAGAGGGAAGGAGTGGAGAAATAGAATTGACTCGTCAGCGTATATGTGGTATTGGAAACTGGGGGAGGCAATGAGTTTGCCGAGGGATAGGGTGTAGATAGAGAAGATGAGAGGGCCAAGGACAGAGCCTTGGGGAACCCCAACCGAGAGGGGTAGGGAGGAGGAGGAGGAGGAGTTTGGAAGAGATACATTGAAGCTATTCAAGCAGGAGTGAGTGGTTAACAGTGTCAAAGGCAGCAGAGAGATCAAGGAGAACAAGAATAGAGTAAAGGTGGTTGGATTTTGCCACAAGAAGATTGTTGGTGATCTGAGCAAGAGCGCTTTCAGTGGAGTGAAGGTGGCGGAAGCCAGATTGGAGGGGGTCAAGGGAGGAGTTGGCAGAGAGGAGGTCGAGGCAACGGGAGTAGACAACCCGTTCAAGGAGTTTGGAAGCAAAAGGGAGAAGCGAGACAGGATGGTAATTAGAGGGTTCAGAGGAATCCAGAGTGAACTTTTTTAGGATGGGGGACACAGTGGCATGTTTAAAAGCAGAGGGGAAGGAGCCGGTAGAGAGGGAGAGGCTGATGATGTGCAAGAGGGGAGGGGTGACGGTAGGAACAATGGAGGTCAGGAGGCGGGAAGGAATGGGGTCCAGGGGGCAAGTGGAAGGGTTGGAGGAGGAGAGCAGGGAGGAGATTTCCTCAAGGGAGGTGGGAGGGAAGGAGGACTGGAGAGAGGTGGGGGGAGGAGAAGGGGGAGGGAGGAGTAGGGGAAGAGGACTTGGAAGTGATATCCAGATGGATCTTGTCGATCTTAGAGGTGAAAAAGAGAGCAAAATCCTGAGCAAAGAGGGAGGAGGAGGACAGGGGGGTTTGAGAAGGGAGTCAAAGGTGGAAAAGAGGTGGCAAGGGTCCCGGGAGCAGAACTCAATGTGGGAGGGATAGTACTGCTGTCTAGCGAGGGAGATAGCAGAATTGAGCGATGAGGCAGAATCTGAAGTGGAGGAAGTCAGTGTGGTAGTGGGATTTGTGCCAGAGGTGCTCAGTAGCCCGGGTACAGGAGCGGAGATGGCGAATGGTGGGGGTGAGCCAAGAGCGAGGGTTACAGAAGTGAGCTAGGCAGAAGGAGAGGGAGGCAAGGGTGGAGACAGCAGCATCGGGTGAGGAGGAGGAGGAGAAGACTGAGGGGAGAAGAGGAGAGAGGGAGGAGACCAAGTCCTGGGGCACAATGGCCTGCAGATGACGGAAGGGATGGGGAGATGGGGAAGAGGAGGGGGAGCAGTGGGAGAGGTTGAAGGAGGCAAGGAAGTGGTCAGATATGGAATGGGGCTCAAAGGAGAGAGCAGAGACAGAACAGTTCCTAGAGAACACGAGATCAAGAGAGTGACCATCAGCGTGGGTGGGGGAGCTAGTCCAGAGGTGGAGATTAAAGGAGGAGGCTAAGGAGAGGAAGCAAGCGATGCAAGGCTGAGAGGGTGCATTAACATGAATATTGAAGTCGCCAAGGATGAGTGTCATCAGAGGAATAAGGTGTGCCAGGACTCGAACTTGGAATGAAAGGAGGAGAGGGGGTAGATGACAGTAATACGGAGGTGGAGAGGGGAGTAGAGGCGTATGGAGTGAGCCTCAAAGGAGGGGAAGGAGAGAGAGGAGGGAGGGGTTAAAACTGGCAGGAAGAGGCGAGGAGGAGGCCTACGCCACCACTCTGTCCTTCGGTGTGGGGCTGGTTGGAGAAGGAGAGACCTCCGAAGGAGAGGGTGGCAGGGGTGACAGAGTCAGTGGGGGAGATCCAGGTTTCAGTGAGGGTGAGAAGGTGAAGGGAGCAAGAGAAGAAAAGATCATGGATATAGGGGGCTTTATTAGCAGAGGCGTGACAGTTCCAGAGGGAACAGGAGAATGGGAGTTGATCAGGGGGGAGGCAGGGAATGGGGATAAGATTAGTGGAAGGGAGGGATGGGATCAGCGGGAGATGGACATTGGGGCAGAGGGAAAGAGGTGGTGGGGGGGAGGAGGTGTGGGGACGTTGGAGAGAGATGACAGGCTTAGTGGGAGGCAGGAGAAGAGGGGAGAGAACTGGTGAGAGGGAAGCAGGAGGGGGGAGAAGAGGGGAGTGGGGGAGAGATAAGAAAAGGCATCTTGTTGGTTCGGTTACAGAGGAGGGGAGGTGGGATGGATCTTGCAGTTGTGGATGGATCTTGCAGGAGTGAAATGTTCTTATGGTGCGCACATTTTGGCTCACTGGCCGGCGACGGGGGAGGCAGAGACGCCAACCCCAGGAAGGTCACGGCATCCTCAGGTGATGACAGCCGAGGCAGCTGGGAGAGTATGCAAATGAACTGCAACCTCACCAGACAAATTGAGCAAATATAGGAATGACATGGGTGAGAGTGGATAAGACAAGGTAACTGGTGAGGGGGTCATGGGAAGAGGGAGAAAGAGGTCAGACATTTAAAAACAGCTCTTTGTGTGTGTGTGCGTGTGTGTGTGTGTGTATATTTATATTTATATATATAGGTATAGGAGACAAAGAAACAATAGGCACTAGTGAACACAGAGAGGACAAGGCTAAAGCAAATATGGGTAGAGAGCAAAGTAGGGAACAGCTTATCAGGTGATTGGAATACGCATATGAATGCAACTGGGTTAACCGCAGTAATGCAAAGTTTGAGTATACAGTTGAGAGGCTGCTTGGACATGTTCCAATTTTAACATGGTCATGGAAGATTTCTGCTGGTCTGCATGTGCATGTTACTTTTATTCTGTTTTTTTGGGGGGGTGGGGGAAAGTGTCAGCGTGAAGTTGTGACCTGAGGGGAATTCGTTATTATATTTAACTTAATTCATTATTAATCAATTATTTACATTTAATCCATGCGCACCTTGCACAAATTTCCGGGGGAAATTGCCGTGGGAGGACTGTGGCAGGTGTGTGCCTTGAGAGTGGCCCCTTTAAGAGCTAGAGGGCTGAGGAACCAGCAGGCAACCAGAAAGAGGGGACTGTGGAGTGGAGTGACTGCTTGGAGACTGAGACCTTTTTTTTTTTTTAACACGGACCCTGCGGGGTGGGGTGGGGGTGGGGTTCTGTGGTCGTGCCTATGTGTGCGTAGGTGGTGGGTGGGCAGGGTGTGCATATAGGTGCACATGCATTCCCACGCACGGAGCAACAGCCGTTTCCCCCAGTTGCTATGGGCATGGGGATGAGCGTGGGGTGCCTAGGGATGCTTGTTAGGTAGGAGCACGTAAGATCCTGTTGCAGTTCCTCACAGTTTGCTCGTGTTTTAACTACCTTGAATAACTTGATGTTGTCTACAAATTTGATCACCTCACTCTTAACACCTTTTTCCAAATCATTAATGAATACATTAAACCGCACCGGTCCCAATACAGAGCCCTGAGGCACACCACTTTTTACATCTCTCCATTGTGAAAACTGACCATTTAGTCCAACCCTTTGCTTTACGTGCTGGTGGAATTGTACTTGCGATGGCAATACCAGTACTTTAAAGTGATTCCACAGGTAGACAGTGACTACTTGCCCATTAAGTGTAGTGATAAATGTTAATCAGGGACTTTCTTGCCTTCAGGTCACTGATAGATCATACATTTGGAATTTGTTAATAGAATTCCAGGTTGGAATGTAGACGTAAAAGCTGCATGTGAAAAAGACTACGTGAAGCGAGTTTTCAGTTCTTATCTTTAACATTACATACATGTGTAAGTTTCTTCGTGACAGATTCCCGGGACTGGAATCTTAATTGGAATTTTGATAATTTAAATGGTTCTGACCTGATCAGGCAATTCGATGTCCTGATATATGAGGTTCTTACCTATTTTAAAAATGACTGAAGGGGGGAGGTGGCACTGTTGGGCATGCACAGACAGTAGCTGCGTTTGCTTGCAGCTCCAGGTGCCTGCTTTACTAAACCTACAAAAAAAGGAATAATAGAAACTCCCAGCACAAATTAATGGAAAGCGAAGACCAAGAGGACAACATAAAGGACAGAAAAAGGTGAAGAAAGAACTTGAGAAGATTTCTATATGGTTAAAAACAAAGACCCTGGCCGATCGAAAGACCAGGGGGGCAAGATGGCGGCCACGGCCGATCTGGGAAGCATGGAGGCCCCAGACCTTGCAGAAAAACTAGAAGCTTTGGTGCAAACGATTCAAGCACAACATGCAGATTCAAAAATAGAGAGAAATTACCTAAGGGGAGCCATCAAAAAGGTAAACATCTCCACAGACTCGTGTAACAAAAAATGTGATAAGCTGTCTAAAAGAGTGATGCACATAGAAAACCGGCTCAGTGAGCAGGAATATACAAATGTGCAGAGAGATGAAAGGCTCTCTAAATTAGAAAAAATTGTATCCCTTCTAACTTCAAAATGTGAGGACTTAGAAAACAGGAAGGAGGAACAATCTAAGACTTTTTGGAGACCACAGATGCCAGAGACCTAATATTGAAAGTAGTGAAGGAGCTCTTCCCACAAAAAAATGAACTCCATAACATCCAAATAGAATGGGCCCATAGAACGCCTAGACCTCACCCTAAAGATGGAGAACCACAGTGAGCACCTTGCTTCATTGAAAACCTGGCAGTCCAATCAAGTAAACAAACCCTGACTTACAAGGCAGGAAGGTAGATAAAACCATATTCATGGAATACCAAAGATGTACTGTTAATATTCTTTCACATTTTATAACCTTCAAGTTAAGGAGCTTTGTATGTTTGCTAAGCAGCTCTGTTGTAGAGATAAGTTGAACACCGCATCAAAAATTGTGAAAATCCATAATGTTATTTTTTAAAGTATTAAACCTTATAATCCTTAAGTTCAGGGGCCCTTAAAGTTTGATAAGAAGTTTTGTCAAAGAACTAAAGACAAACAATATGTCAGAAATATTGTGGAAAAACAAAAAGTTATAAGTTAATATGGTAAGCTCTTTAATTTTTAAGTTCAGGGGTCCTTACAGTCTGCCAAGAAACTCTGTTTAAGAGCCAAGACAAACAATATGCTAAAAAATTTAATTTAGTAAGCTTTATAATTTTTTAAGATCAGGGACCCTTATAGTCTGCTAAGAAGCTCTGCTGAAGAGCAGTACCTTAAAGGACAAACAGTACCTTAAAGGACCTTTGAAAAATCAAAATGTTGTAATTTAATACGGTAAGCTCTAAAATTCCTAAATTCAGGAGCCCTTAAAGTCTGCAAAGAATCTCTGTTGAAGAGCTAAGACATAGTCTACAGTAAGTAGGTTAAGAGGAAAGTTACGGGTCTAAGAAACTGACACACATAGGGCATTGTGTGAAGTCACAGCAAAAATCGTGACTCCATGATAACACACACACACACCGGAACTAAATACAAAATGGTTCTAATGTTAATAGTTATAGTTACAGTTGTAAGTTGGTTAAGAGTAGCAAAAAAAGACAAAAAATTAAACATCCATAAAATAACAGATACAGAAAATGCACCGAGAACACTAAAAACAAAAGACACAGTAAATATAGAAGGCATATTGATAAAAAGGGGGGGGGAAATGGCTGACATAAAATTATGCACGCTAAATGTGCATGGTCTTAATTGTCCAACCAAAAGGAAGCGGACATGGCAATTCCTAAACACAAATAAGATCTCAGTAGCAGCACTGAAAGAAACCCATTTATTCACATGCAATAACTGGAGAATGAAGAATAAGATGTTTGGAGGTACCTACTATGCAATCTCAAAACACAAAGAAGCTGGAGTTTTACTAGCATTCTCCAACAAATTAAATTTTTGCTGTCAAAAACAGATCAAAGACACAGAAAGCAGATATCTAATATTACAAGGGACATTAGAAAATGAGGAATACACCATAGCGCAAATATATTTTTGTTTTTCATTTCATTTCTTATTTCTATACCACCCCTCTCGCTGATTGCGACTCGAGGCAGTTTATATGCCCCAAATGCAGCTCAGCTATGGTTCATAAAAATAATTCTCAAAGAAAGTTAATTTTGAAAGGTAAATTGATTATATTGGGAGATTTTAATTGCCCATTCTCACCCTTAGATATATCTAATAAAAAAAGATATCCACAGAACACAAAAAAGATATTAAAAGCAATACAAATAACTTCAGGATATATGGATATTTTTAAACCCCCCAAAAGCAAGAATTTACCTTTTATTCCAACACGCACGTGACTTTCTCCCTTATCGATCACATACTAATAAATAAAGAATTATGTCAATATTGTGACCACTGTGAAATTAAACCAGACCCTTTCTCAAACCACAGTGCTCTTATCCTACTTATCTCACAGAATAAATGCAAACCACCACATAGATGGGTACTAAACAAAAGCAGTTTATTAAATGTAGTTAATAAAGAAAAGATAAAACCAACAGTTCAAGAATTTATGCAGATAAACAATAATGAGAAATAGCAAATGTGTTCTTGAAAGGATGATCTATTGCCTTGGAAGCCTATAATAGGAAAGAAAAATTAAATTAATTATATTTAAGACAAACAGTTGGAAACAAAACAAAAACCAACCAAAACATTAGGTAAAGAAATAATAGAAGTCAGGGACATAAAAAATTCCATAGAAACAGAACACATAATTTAAAAATAGGGATACGCAAAACAGTTCTATTATGAACGTACAAACCACATAAAGTACTTTCCTGGCTACTCAAAAAAAGAAGGCAAAAATCTCAAATCCCCTTCATAACAGATTCAACTTGGGAAAAAAAATGATAGGCAAAGAGATGAAGAAACAATTCCTAGAATATTACTTTAATCTTTATACTACCACAAACCCAGAGGAGAATCAGATAAATCTTTTTTAACAGGATTAAAACTTCCCCAAATTAAAACACAGTTAGCATACCTAAATGCCCCAATAGACCAGGAAGAAATAGAAACATAATTAAGACATTCCTCCAAAATAAAACCCCAGGGCCAGATGGTTATCCCCTGGAATTTTACCAATGTTTTATAGAGGTAATTTCCCCCATAATGAAAAGTTTTTAACAGTCTCCTGACAAAACGACACATGCCAGAAACATTCAATGATGCTAACATCATACTATGCCCTAAACCCGGTAGAAAACGGAATGAATGTGGAAATTTTAGGCCTATCTCGTTATTAAACACAGATGTCAAGATCTTCACAAAAATATTAGCAACTTGCTTACAAAATTGTATAAAAACCTTGATATCCACAGATCAGTCTGGCTTTATTGCAGGAAGGCTAGGTATAGATAATATCAGGAAGGCTATCAACTTAATTTATAAAGCCAAACAAGATAAAACACATACTGCAGTTCTGTCCCTGAATGCAGACAAGGTCTTCGACAGGGTTGAACAAAAATTCTTACTAACCACCCTAAAGACAATGGAAATATCAGGACCATTCTTAGAATGGATAAAAATTCTCTACAAGCAACCTATGGCCAAATTATTGTAAATGAGGAACCTACAACAAAATTTCATCTTACACCGAGGCTGTCCACTTTCACCGCTTTTATTTGATATGGCAATTGAACCACTAATGTTGGCCATAAAACAAAAAGATAAAATAGAGGGAGTGAAGTGTGTGACACAGGATCACAAACTAGCGGTTTATGCAGATGACATGCTACTTTTCATAACAAACCTGGAGCAGTCTATTCCACATTTGACCGAGCGACTTAAAAAATATGGGGCTGTATCCGGTTATAAAATAAATTTTACTAAATCCCAAGTATTATTAATCAGTTATCAGCTAATAAACTAGCAAGAAAAAATCCTGATAAATAAGCTCCAGACTCAAAAAGATGCAATAAAATATCTAGGAGTACATCTTACAAAAAATATAAGACATCTATATAAACAAAATTACTTACCCATTTTAACAGAACTACAGGACAAGATTGCATACATGGAAGAACTTAACTTGCTCCTGGATGGGGAAAATAAAACATTATTAAAATGCAATTATTACCTAAATTATTATACTATTCAAGCACTACCAATAGAGATACCAAAGGAGTTTTTCAAAAAAATTGACAAAACAATTTCGTTCACTATATGGGGTAAAAAGAAACCTAGAACAAGCGAAACTATTTTAAAAGTCAGCTTAGAGCAAGGAGGATGTAACTTACCTGATATCAGATTGTATTATAGTGCTTCGGCGCTGAGAACTATAAAAATCTGGTACAATGCAAAACAGGATCCCTGTTGGGGAGAAATAGAGAAATTCTGGAAATATCAGATAGCCTGATCTAATAGATCTTTTATATCACCTTAAATAAGAGACTTAAAGAAATTCTGCAAATATCAGATATAAAAGATCTATTAGATCAGGCTATCACCTTAAATAAGATACTTAAAAAATAAAAAGATCACCCCTTCATGGGGAAAGCTATTAAGACATGGCAAAGTTGTCAAAGGAAGTTAAAAATTGTCCAGGGGAAAACCCCATACACACTGATTATAAACCGAATACAGTGGCCCCAGGAGGAACTGAAGGGTCTTGAAAAATGGGGGCGGGGGGGGAGGTCTCCAGAGGGCCATGTATCTATTTGTAAATGACCAAATAAAAAGAATGGATACCATCAAGACTATTCTGGGTGAAAAAAATAATTTTTTGTTCTATTGCAGAAATAACTCTTAAGGATAAAATACATTATACCTGTTGTCTTTTAGAATTGGAAACAATCCTATTTAATAACACCCCGGGGTTAAATTTCTTTCCAGAGTATATGCTAGTTTAAAAAAAAAATTTTTTATTCCTGAATGTGGGAAATATATCCCATTGGAAGGATGATATGCTGGTAGAAAGAACTGAGGATAAAATGAAGCAAATTTGGAACCATATGAGTGGATGCTCTTCATCATTACTAGTCAAAGACCCACAAATTAAACTTGTGCTTCAATGGTATTCCACGCCAGAAAAAATCCACACAATTAATAGGAATTATTCAACACTATGCTGGAGGGAATGTGAGGCAAGAGGAACGTACTATCCTTGTTGGTGGACCTGCCCTAAAATAGCCACATTCTGGCATAGAGTGTGGAAATCAGCTGAAGAAGCAATGGAATTAGAAATATCATTAATATCAGAAATAGCGCTGCTAGGGATTTACTCAAGAACGGGAATCCCAAGAAAGAAACAACGTACCTGTCAAGTCTTGTTACTAGCAGTGGTGCACACAATCACCAAGGAGTGAAAGATGACGGCAGGCCCAACTTACAAAAACTGGATCCAGTGAACATGGTATGTCATCTTGATGGAAAACATTACAGGAACCTTAAGACATTCTACATGGAACCCATGTTGGACAATAACTAAAAATATTAAAATGACCGAATTTAAGCATACTATATGTCTTAAAGAAATCTGATCTCTGCTATTTGTAAAAAGCACAAAAAGAACAAGACTACTCCGAGTTCTGATGTTTAAATTTGTCAAAAATATGTTAATTGATGTAAGTCAAATTTAGATATTGGGATACTTGCAACATAGAAACGTGTACAATTAATACCATACCTCAAAGAGCCTTGCTATAGGCCTGAAATTGGACAGAGCTCTTATATGTATCACAATAACCATATCTGATTGTACATGTGTTATAAACATCAATAAAATGTATTTGAAAAAACAAATGACTGACAGAATTGAGCTTGGAACAACAACAAAAATCCTCGGTTTGAAGAATGAAAGAACGTCTTATAGTTTTTTAAATGACTATAAAACTAATTTTGATTCTTCATCTTCTCAGAGAGAGAGAGTGTGTGTAAAAGGGAGAGAATGAGTGTATGTGTAAGAAAAAGAGACTGAGAGAATGAGTGTGTGCGTGTGAGAGTGCATGTGTGTTTGTGAAAGAGAGGGGGTTTCTTCCTCTCCTACTCTCTGCCTTCCACCTATTTGTATGACTGCCCCCTCGCTTCGGCCTCCCATCATGGCTTCTGGAGGGGAGGAGGGAGCCACCACTCAAGCCAAGGAGAGACGCACCAGATCTGCTCCCTCCTCCAGGCCCAGCAGCATCTGAGGTAAGGGCCACCCAGCAAAAAAACAAACTACTTAACTTTCAGGGCGGGGGTGGGTGGAGGCAGCACCACCTCCCTCCACCTGAAGCTGCTGCTGCTGCCCCTAGTGTACTATGACCCTTGGCAGCAGCTAGGATGGGAAGGGGAGGTAGTACCGCTCCCCTCCGCCCAAAGGTGGTGTTGCTGCTCCTGGTGTGCTGCACTCCTTGGCAGAAGCTAGGTTGGGGTGGTGGGAGGCAGTACCGCCCTCCTCTGCCCAAAGGTGCTGCCGCTGCCCTCCATCAGGCCCTGTGCATGTGTGGAATGTGTGAGGAGTGTGAGAGAATGAGACTCGTGTGTGTGTGTGTGTGTGTGTGTGTGTGTGTGTGTGTGTGTGAGAGAACAAGTGGTTGTATTGTAAGAAAGAATGAGTGTGAGAATGAGAGAGAGAATGAGTGAGTGTGTTTGTGTGAGACAATGAGTGGTTGTAAGAAAGAGACTGTGTGTGTGAGAGAGAGAAAGAGAGAATGCGAGTGTGTGAGAAAGAGAGGTGGTTTCTTCCTCTCTGGCCCTCTGCCTTCCGCCTCTCCCTATGGCTGCCCCCTCACCTCTGCCCCCCATCATGGCTCTTGGAGGGGAGCCACCACTCAAGCCAAGGAGAGACGCACTAGATCTGCTCCCTCCTCTTGCCTATCAACTTAAGTAAGCTGACCTCATTCTGACTATTAGACCTGACAGAAGATCCAGTTCTAGCAGCATCTGAGGTAAGGGTCACCCGGCCAACCCCCCCCCCAACTTTTCTCTTGTCTCAGACTGCCCCTGGGGTTTGGGGTGGCTGGTTTGTCCCTGTAAACTCTGCATTCTTACGTTTTGAGAGGGGGTGGTGGTGCCAGCTTTGCCTTGCTATGTGTTTTTTGCATTTCTTGTTTTTATTTATTTATATTCCTTAACCGCCCCCTCATGCCCATGGCATCTCAGGTGGCTTACAACATAAAAAATAACAATGGTTTAAAACAGCAGTGGAACACGAATATTAAAACATCTAAAACTCCTTCTAAAAACCACCCCCCAAAATTTTATCCCAACCCACCCTCCCCTCCTCCAAAGGCCTGGGAGAACAGTCAGGTTTTGCAGGCCCAGCAGAAAGACAACAAACTTGGGGCCAGATTTGCCCCTGTGCAGTGTGCATTTTTATGTTTGGGGAGGGTGGTGCCAGGTTTTCCTGTCTTATTACTTTCCAGACCCAAGGGGCAGTGACATTTCAGTACATGGTGAGCCTTTGAAAATCAGAAATTTTACTGTTCCGCTGCTCAATGTTTCTAATGTGTCAGCAGGAGGAATTTTCTGTATTGCAAAATTTTGTTGTATTGCAAATACTTTAAAAAAAAAAAAAAAAAAAAAATGCTAGGAAATTTTGATAATAAAAAACCCTCCAGTTTATAATGATAGTTAATGCAAATTCACTCATGCACTAAAAAGTCTTGGAAATTGCAAGTTAAGGCTCCTACCTTAACATGCGATCTATTTAAGCAGTAAAGACGTTGTACAGTCTAACATATTGTGCTTGATTCCAACTTAGGCTCCATGTCCCCACAGTTTGCATTGGTCTTTCAGTCCCAATACTCTTCCCTTGCAAGTTGGGAGCAACACTGAAGCTGGGGAATGGAAGGGGTGAGGGGTAGTGGCAGAGCTGGAGGGAGCCTGGGGCTGGGAGAGCAGTGTCCAATTTTGACCATTTTGTTCCAAGGTTTTATCTAATTCATCTGACCTTGTAGTTAATTTGGGGGTTTGTTACACTTTGAGGCCCTGTTTGGGATCTGACAGGGTTGGCTGTACTAACAGTTTGGGTCTGATCCTTATTATCCTACAGTGAATAAGAAACAATTAGCGTGCAGAGAAACGTTATTCTGCTCAGTTACTTAGTCAATGACATTTTACATAATTTGACACTTAAATGGATTTATTGAAATTAATGTCACAACAGAGGGGTGTTGTCTGGACACCAGATTGTTCACAATATGGTTTCATTTACTGATGTAAACTTTCAACAGCTTCTGTATGAATCTTGTTCCCCCAAGCCTGGATATCTTTATTGATTTAGATCGTGACATCAAAGAAGCTGTGTGGCAACAGAGTATAATTTAATTGGAGGAAGAGATACTAAATAGGTAGAGGTGAGAGAAACCTTTTGACATGGTCTTAAGCTAACAGTTTGAAAAGGGTGTTGGTAGCTGCACAGAAACTGCACTCCAGTCTTTGTGGAACAGTCTGTAATTGGGGCTCCAAATGTAACTATTCTAGTAATATAAGCATTCTCTTATTTCCACTCTTTTAATGCAATTTAATGTTTGGGATTGCAGTGTCTCTGTAATAAGTAATTGCAGTAAGAACATAAGTGGTGCCATACTGGGTCCGACCCATGATCCATTGGGCTCAGCATCCTGTCTCGGACAGCAGCCAGCTAAAGTAACTTGAGAGAAGTCAAGTACAGGTCATGGAGATGTAACCCATCTTTTGCTAACCACTCCCAACTACAAGTAGCCAGTTTAAGCTGCACGTAGTAAGCATTTATGATTCTGTCCTCTAAGAATTTATCTAGTTTAAAGCTATTTAAGGTGCTCAGGGTGTTCTCTGGCAAAAAGTTCTACAACTGTATTGTCCGCCGAGTAAAAAAGTACTTCCTTTTGTTTGTTTTAATTATGCTGCAATTTAACTTCAGAGTGTTTCCCCTTGTTCTCTTATTGTGAGGAAGGGCAAATAGTTCCCCATTACTTTTTCCACACCGCCCATGATTTTATGAACTTCGATCATAACCCCTCACCCTTACCGCTTCTCCAAGCTAAACATCCCTAACCTGTTGAGCCGCCTCATATGGAAGTCGATCCATCCCTTCTGTCATCCTTGTTACCTTTCTCAGAACTCTTTCTGATGCTATTATATCTTTCCTGAGATGGGGTGACCAGAACTGCACACAGTATTCTCAGTGGGGTTGTACCAAATATTTATACAGTGGCATTATATTTCCCCTTTTATTTTCTATTCCTTTTGCAGTAATGCCTAGTATTCATTTTGCTTTTTTTGACTATCACACACTGAACCAGTGTCTTCAATGAACTATCCACAATGACTACAAGATCCTTTGCCTGAGTGATTACTCCCAGATCAGAACCTAGCATTGTGTATGTAAAGTGAAGATTATTTTTCCCTATGTGCATCACCTTGCACTTACCAACATGGAATTTCATTTGCCATTTTATTGCCCAGACTCGGCCTTGGCTGAAGCTTCCACTTCCTGTCGTCCTAATGTAGGTGCTCTGTTTGTATGCAGGATGTTAAGTCCCAGGGTCTACTGATTTCTAACATGTCGGCAGGATGCTATGGATGCAGCTGTGATTGGGGCCAAACTTGAATGTTCTTGTCCCACTTCGGGTTTCTGTTTCCACCACAGATCAGGAAAGCAAAGTTCTCTTTCCTCTCCTTATGCATTCTTTCTTCATCCCAAAGACTTATTATTCTTATTCTTATAAGCTTTTATATAGCGCCAACGATGTACCTGGCGCTTTACAGAGAATAAGGTAGACACGGTCCCTGCCCGAGAGCTTACATTCTAAAGACGGGGAGGGGAGACGGAAGGAGGAACAGAGGGAGAGACAAGGGATGCAGCATTCATGAGGATGCGAGAACTCAGGTACACGTTCTTGGCTTGGTTACAGTAAATTGGGAGTTTGCAGATAACAGGTGGGGGATAATCCAGGGTGTGGATGATTAGGTATCATCATCAATTGAGACAAGTTGGTCTTAACCCCAACTGACTTCATTAAATTTATTGGAGCATTACTTGACTCAAACACTACTAGGGCATTCACACTGCTTAAGCATTTCCAGGCTATACTAGAGGTAGCATCCCTGGTTGCTAGCAACCCACGTCAACCATATATTCTTTTTTCTAGATTGTTGGGATTAATGGTCTTCAACATGTTCACCACACCCCTAGCAAGGCTGAGGCGCCTTCAAAGATGGCTAGCTTCCTGTGTACAAACTGGGCTAGAAGACCCAGGGCTCCTATTGACTCTACTGTAGGAGGTCAATTTACAGCCTTGCTTGGTGAAACAACATTAGGAATGTCTGCAGGGAGTGTCTTTCAAACAAGATCACCCTTCCCAAATTATTACCTCCAATGCATCCCCTACAGGGATGGGGCCTCATATGTCCCACCTGTTAGTCAACAGGTTTTGGACAAGGGAAGAGAAATTTCTACACACAAATTTATTGGAACTCAGGGCCACTAGGTTAGGACTAAAGGCTTTCAAGCCACTGAGCAGAGGTCTATCAATTTTGTTAATACCTAGACAATTTGGTAGCTGTTTATTATATAAACAAGCAGGGTGGCACCAGGTGCGACCACCTCCTTCAGGAGGCATACAATCTATGGGAATGGTGTCTCCCAGGGAGATATTCCCCATGGCAATCTACATATCAGGGCAAGAGAACAACCAGGCAGATGGGCTGAGTTGGGCCAATTCAGTGTCTCAAAAATGGGAATTGAAGACCAAATTCTGCTCCTTGTAGACACACTGGGGACCCTTTACTACAGACCTATGAGCATCGATCAACAACAGGAAACTCCCAACCTTTTTCTCCAGAGCAGGAGATGGGCAGTTGTTTCAGGTGGATGCCCACCTGAGAAAAAGCGTGCTATAAACCTTGGCCACAGGGCATTCTCTACGCTTTTTCTTCATCCCTCTAATTCTCAAAATATTAGACATTCTGAGAGAGGGACAGAGAGAGGGAGGGGGAGACATGGTTATAATAGCTCCGAATTGGTCTCAATATTGAGTCTCACATCTCAAGGAGATGTTAACAGACCCTTCATAGCTCCTCCCGGACATTTTCTTTCCTCTCCTTATGCATTCTTTCTTCATCCCAAAGACTTTGGATTCTTCGACCATTACTTTTATCAACCAAGTTTATTCAGTTTTCTTGCTCCCTCATCCCTTTCTTCTCACTTTAAGAAGTTTCATAAAGGGAATCCTCTTGTCTTGTTTTTTCACTTTCCTTTTCTTCAGTCTGGTTCTGGGATTTCTCTGCCCCCTGTGACTGGCAGAAGGGTCATTCTTATCTGGGGATGAATTACTGTGAGGCTGAAGAAGTCTTTAAATACAATGGTGCCGCCTTCTCGCAACCCCACTACTTCAGTGAAAGGTCCCAGGATAGTATCTCCAGACTAGTGAGTTTGTCATGTTCACTGATTCTGGCTCTGCTACTGGATAAAGGATCTCCAAGGAGGCAGTCCATGTGTGAGTATTTCTTCAAAGGAAAACTCAGAAACCTCTATCAGTGTTACAGATGGGTTGCTGCACACTGGTTTTCTTCCTGGGGCTCTACAGAAGGTTTACCAACTCAGTCCTATCTTTTTGTCATTTCTGGTTGTCCCACCCAAAAGGTAGATACAGCAGTGGATTTTCCACCTCAGAGCCCCTAATTTCTTCCTGGATGCAAGCATCACTCTCTAGAGTCCTCAGGGCCACAATATTCAGGGAATGCTATCCACATAACCATGTAGGCATTATGGCCGGTTTCATGTCCCTCAGGCAGACTTGTAGCAATCTATTTAGGTGTCTTCTAGGTGTCTAAACAGTCCCAACAACCTGGCCTGGTTGGGACTATATTCATCTCGAGGCTTACAGTTTAAACATCTGTATTTTAGCAAGGATATCCCTGTGGTATCTTCCCTTAAAGTTAAAAATATTTTATTTTCTTACTTTACAGGCTCAAAACTATTTTTGAGACCCAGGATTCCACCCTCATGGAGGCCGCCCTGTTTGTTCTTGCAAGATATGAGTCTCAAGTGACTCATTTGATTTGTAAAGAATCAGAAATTGAAATAGGATCCCTTTAATTGGTGTTAGCTGTCATGAACAGAAGACTTTCTCAATCTCAGTGATTTGAAGAATTTTTCAGCTTGCACAGTCTCACTTGGATTTGTCAGTTTTCATGGACATGAGTGTAGTCAGTGCCAGGTCCTTCCTTTTGGTCTGGCATCAGCACTTTTGTAAAGCTGGTATCTTTTGGTCTGGTATCAGCAATTTATAAAGCCCTTATAAAGTTTGTGGTTGATTCACAGCAGTTTTTTGTTAGAATGGGATCGCTGCAATTCTTTTTTCAGGCTGGCTCATCCAAACAAAATATGTCAAGGAAATGTTCAGAGTAATTACAGCTGTAACTTCAGAAGTTCTGGGCTCCCAAGCGCATAGTAAGCAGAGAAACTTTCTGGTATGCCCATATCAAGCTCTGAGTCATGTTCTACCTTAAGGAAGTTTTTTGTATTATTATTTGATTCTTTGATTCAGCTGTATTAGCAATGTTGAGTGTATGTTTAGATGGCTCAACCTTTTCTACAACGTATCCACTAGTTGCTGTAAACAGGGCTAGCATGGTGGTATAAATGAATGATTGCACTTGAAAAGCTGTCTACAGCGAAACATAATGCTAGCACAGCTGAACTGTTGTTGGCACCAATGAGAAATTCTTGTAAACATTTTGTTTGTAAAAGACCTCAGAAGCTCATGCACTTAGCTATGTACAGACACTCCAGAAAGAAAAGTATTTTCTAGATAGGATTTTTTTGAATTGATACCAAAGTGTCTTATTGGAACAGCTAAGGCATCTGCAGAATTTCCATTTGTTGTAGTATGTTGCTTGGGCTTTAAGTGTTGTGACATGGCCTGGTTTTATGGGTTCAGTTCTGTTGCTGGGCCTTCCTGCAGTTCTTCTGAAACCACTGTCATGTTTAGCTGGGTTCTCCTTGGGCACAAGACTCCCAAGATATACAAGTAATAAAATTTTATTCAAGAATCAACACTACCATAACTCTGGGGGAGCAACCCTGAGAAGGCCTGATAGCTAGGGCAGCCCTCTTTCTAGTTCTGGCTGTACCCTCTGATGTGACCTCTTACCTTAGGGAAGGAGATGCTTCCCCAGCCCTTACAGTAACATACCTTTAAACAATAACTATAATCCAATTATAACCCTTTCCTCCAACATGAAATTATCAGTCAGCTTTAATATTTTACATTATTAACAATGTTCTATGACTCAAGTGCCTTTTGGATCCTGCTGAATCTGCCAGGTTTCCCTGCTGGCCAAGTCTGGTTTCTATTTGGCTGTTGGTTGGGCTCCTGTGTTGTTGTCTTTCGTTGGTTTTCTGGCTGTGTTGCTCCTTCTACTTCCTCTTTATCTGCCTTGTCTTTCGAGACCTGCTGCAGGTGTCGTCTGTTGTGTCTCAAAGTCTGTCCATCAGAAGTTTGTACTTCATACAATCTGGGAGCAGCTGCCCCATAACAACCCTCTGAGACCATCTGCAACCATTGTGAATGCGTACCACGTCTTTGGGTTTCAGGGGTGGCAATGCACTAGACCCTTTGTCATAATGGTGCTTTTGTTTTGCACTCTGTGTTCTTGGACCTACTGGTGTCTTGAGTCATCCTCCAGTCATGGAAGTCTGGTCCTAATATTTCTATTGAACAGCAATTCTGTCGGGGACTGGCCATGCTGCACTAGAGTAGCCTGATAGTTTAACATTGCCAGGTATGGTCCTGGATCTGAACCAGTGTGTGTGTGGCTTTTTTCATCAGCCTCTTAACAATTTCCATCCCATTTTCTACTAAGCTGTTCGATCAGGGATATTTGGGACGTGACTTAATTTGATCAACATCATAGTCCTTAATAAACCTTTTGTCTGGTACATCTGCAGGGATTCCATCTGGCCCCGGTTTATTTCTTTTTTGTTGGTTAATCAGGTACTTGACCTGCTCCTCAGTTTCTTGATACTGGGAGCCACCTAAAGGTGTATCTCTAATCTTATAAGCAAAGAGAGGGTCTTCAACTATTGAGAACTGTGCAGAAAAATAGCCAACCCAAACTTCAGGGGGAATGTTACATTCAGGGTTATTTTTATAGGTGACACCAGTTGCCAAAAAGCTCTATCATCTTTAGTCAATACAGCATGTTTGAGCTTTTCCTACTGACATTCATAGAAGAGTTTTTTCTTTCTTAATAATAATGCTTTATACTGTCTCCTTAGGTTATGGAAGACGCACTTTTGTTCCTTGCTCAATCTCCGATAAGATCTTAACTCATGATTTAACTGCATCTCCTGTTTGTGTTTTTGGTTGAACCATGGGGTACCTATCCTTTCCCGAAACTTGTTAGATCTCAAGCATACTGCCTTAGACAGACTTGTATTTAATAAATTGATAATACTCTGGGAACACTCCCAAGATCTCATTCGGGTCCTTTGATTGGACCACCAAGTTTCACAATCTTTCCAAATCATCGTCCCCCAATCTATTACTCATGGTATTGGCCAATTCTTCATCCCAGCACAACCATTTATCATAAATAATTGGCACAGCATTATCCCTAGGAGTAACCTGGCCAACAAAACCCTCAGAAGCAGGCAACTGACTTGTATGATAACCCACCCTCCTATGTTATAGTGGGTCTCTATGACTCCCAAAGCTGCTAAAAAAATAATAAAACTGTTTTGGCAAGCCTGAACCACTCCTCCCCACCATGTATTCCTCAAGAAGTGTGAGGTCAACTGTCCTGTGTTGTTTCATGTTCCTCCCCACTTTTTTAAAATGGAGGTTTTTATCATTTCATCCAGGGTACTTTCTACCCCCAATGTAAGTCAGTGGGAAAATGAAAGCACTATACGCCCTTTGCACTCGGGCTCATGTTGACCCCTTGCACGTATATTCTCAAAATACATGTGTCTTTTAAATAAATGAAACTTAACCCAGCACCTGCTCTCCTAATTAAAACCCGCAATGAGGTTGAAGGAAAAAATGTAGCACTTAGTTTGAGTTCACAAAGGTCATTAGTGGTGTGTTTAGGAAAATATCACCATAAACTGCTTTGTGGGATTACATTGACCCCCGGTGAAAAGTCAACTTGCCAACTTCTATTGTTCCTTATCTTTACACAGCAGTTAAGACCTATTTAGAGTGAACTCTTGACACTGTTTGTTTTTTTTAAAAAAAATAAATCACAGCCATTAGCAGCTTTGTGTTGGAAAAAAACCTATTCATTCTGCATCAGGGGTGTTGATGACCCCTGCATTTAATGTGAGGTTTGGAGCTCACTTGAAAACAATGAAGCCCTGTATTTTTCATAAATGTCCTCTAAAATTGGCATATCTGGCCATCCTACTGTGAACTCAAGACTTTTGAGCTGGCTCCTCCTCTCCTTTTCTGGATTGGTGGGGGTTCAACATTACCCCCTGTACCGTTTTTGTTGTGCTGCTGCTTTACATGAGGGGCCATGGTGACCCCCAATACCATGGGGGGGGGAGTTTTGTATTTCTGTTTTTCAGTTGTTATACTAATAAACTGTCAATCTTTTTTCTTAATCTGGAGTCCATTTCAAATCAATCACATTCATTATTTTTCAGCTATTTATTTTTCAGCTATTTACTAATGGGGGACTGATACAGTTATTAGTCAGTCAGTTTCTCAGGCAAAGGAGAGTTTAATAAATGGAAAAGCAATGGGAAGTGGTCACTCTCTGGATGGCAGGGGATCTCAAAGGACACAACATCTGCCCAACTAGTTGACTCTACCAATATATAATTGATTGTACTAGCCCTTCTGTCAGTGTGGAATGTAAAAAAATTGGTGCTAATACTTGGGTAGGAACCGTTTATCGGGTGCAGGTTATGAGAGAGCAACATTTTATAAAGTTCAAAGCCTACAGAATTTGCTCCTTTATCTACAAACAGGCTGGGGAATTCCACAGAACTCATTAATTATATAATCCTCGTCTTTCCATTCAATACCCCTTAAATGGGCATAGGTCACCTGCAATAAAAAATTTATCTGCCATAAATTCCCTTTTTGATGACTATGTAAGCACAAAAGTAACACCATTTGTCTGAGATCTGAGCCCTTGTGGACATGAGAAATATACACATTTATTGTAATCCATGAATGTCCTTGTTTTAACATCAATCTGATAGACATGCACAAATCACCACAGGGAGGCAATTGGTTAACTGTCCACCATTGATTATTTGTTGTCAATGTAAGAAGGCCTGCACGTGGCCAGCCTCCAGTTTTCAATGGCACACCTAACAAATTAAAACACATATACCTTTTCAAAAAGAAAGGCTCCACACACCAGGTCTCTCAAAGCAGGACATTACCATATTCAGCAATGAACGTCATAAAATCACCCATTTTATTTATCAGTCCCTGCACGTTCCAGGATATCATAAAGATGGAATATTCACTATCTCTATGTCCCACTAGTCGTCGTATATCTGTACCAACCAAGGCATTTCCTGACTGATCTTGCTCCGCTATCCCCCCTATCCACAAGATCATGATGCTGTCATATGTCATAATTCAGTTCAACTGAACAATGTGCATGCAGTGTGGACTTTCTGGAACTGAGGTATTTGCAACCTGTTTCAAAGTCCTCCTTGTAGGTTACTCTGTGACTCTGTGCCTGAGTTTCCCTCCACACGAGGCTGTCTTGTTTGGGTAACTCTGCCTTTGTTTTCTATGGTTTATAGCTTGGATGGTCGGGACAACATGTAGTTCCACCACACTACCATTAGGAGGTGTTCACAAGCTTCCAAAGTGCCTGCGCGGGACTTTGCGCTGAAACTCCTCAGTTTTCTTTCTGCCTCACTCACAGCAGGAGGCTTTTTTCGCTCCGGGGAAAAGAGGGGGGGGAAAAAAAAGTATTTACAAGAAAGAAGAAGGATCAGTGACACTGCCTGCCGGGGCTTGCGTTACCTTCCTGGGCACAGCCTGGCTTTCCCTTTTTCCCTTCTGCCAGGCCGACTGTGAATGGACCTGCGCAGGCTTCTGGAGAGGCCCTCAACTATGGCAGAGATGGCGAAGACCCGGCGGGGCACAGCCCATGCGCAGCCAGCGCCGCTTCAGCGGTGGGAACTGGACGTCTCAGCAGCCGGGCAAGAGGATGCGGCCACTCGAGAGGACTCCACTCCTCCTGCTTCTTCCGTCGACGAGGTACAGGTGTGAGGGCCCCCTTCTGCCACAGACTTGCAGCAGCAACAGCTTGAGACCATGCAGCAAATGCTGCTTACCCTGACTGAACTGCAGAGCAAGGCAGCCGGGTCTAAAGGGAAAAGGAGGAGGAGAAAGTCTCACTCCTCTCACAGCAGCCCCCCCCCCCAATGGGTTTAAGAGGAAGTCCAAGCGGACCGGCAAGGGCAAACACCGGATTCCCCATGCCTCCCACAGATCCCCCTAAATCCACGCCTTACTAGGATCCTCCTCAGATGAGATGGGGGGAGGGTGGCCACAAGGCCCAGTCCTCCGGGGAGGACATTCAGAACTCTGTCTCTACCTCCCCACGCCCGGCCAAGTGCAGAAGGAAGCAGTTCAGCACAAAAAGGGCAAGTCACAGACCCTCTAACTCCGAGATGGAGCTGGACCTGCAACCTTTGGGTGAGGATAGGGAACCCCTTACGGCTGAAGAGTACTTTCCCCACTCAAGTAGGGACATGGATAGAGAGCTCCCCTTTCCCCAAGCCCACAAAAAGCTGAGGAGAGCTGAAAGAGTACTCTGCATCAAACCGAAACAGCACAAGAAAAGGGAGTCAGACTCTTCCTCGGAATCTTCTGAGTCTGACAGGGAATACCTAGGCTGGATCCCTCTTCCAGGGTGTCAAGGCTCGATCACAAATTCGAGAAACTCATTAGGGAGCAATGGAGGCAGCCTACAAAGCCTGTTAAATTGTCCAGACACCAGATAGAGCTAGAAGACTTCCATAAGACCTGTTCCTCTATCTTTGGGGTTCCTAGAGTAGATGCGGCAGCCGCTTCTCTAGCAAGACAGTCGGTCTTCCCCTCTGAGGGGGATGTCCTGTGCAGGGACCCTACAGTCAAGGGGGGTCAAACCTGGCCTAAAGAGAAGCTTTGAGTGCTTTTCTAATCTTCTAAGGATGACGATTACTGCCTCCTATGCTTCAAGAGCTATTATGAGGTGGTTTCATATTAGTAAAAATAAGGAAATCACTGAGATAGAAGCGGACAAGCTAGTGGAGAATATAACCATGGCACAATACTTCCTCATCGATTCCTCTTCGGATTCTGTGGTTTGGGCTGCCAGAGGCATGGCGGCTGGGAGGCGCCTCTGGCTGTGCTCCTGGCGGGCCGACACGCATGCCAGAAACCTCCTGGTGAACAGCAAGTTCAAAGGAGGAAAACTTTTTGGTTCTGCGTTTGACAAAGTGCTTCGTCAAGCATCTAGTAAGGAGAAGAAGACCTCTCTCAGCCAGGTCCAATCTGCCAAGTCCTTCTTTTGCCCGTTCAACAGACGCTTTATGGGACAGTGCAGAGAATATAGTTCCTCCCGACCCTGGAACTTCTCATCCTGAGTTAGAGGGGCCAGAGGCAGAGGTTTTCAGCCAAGACCCCACCAACAACCCTCTAGAGTTAGAAGGGGCCCGTCACCATCCAAAAAGCACGACTCCTGATGCCTCATCCCCTGTGGTTCCTTAATCCACCGCTCTGGGGGGAAGGCTGCAACCGTTTTCAGCCAGGTGGCAGAAATCCATGTCCAACAGATGGGTAAGAGAGACAGTGGCAAGGGGCTACTCCATAGAATTCGCTCATTGCCCCAGGGAATTCTTCCAGCCTCCTCCCCACCCCCAGGGTCTACGAATCCCACAAAAACATTTGGCAATGCTGGCAGAAATCCAGTGGTTTCTGGCTCTGTGAGCTATAGAGCCCGTCCCTCTATCAGAAAGGTCTACGGGACTTTATTCAATCTTCTTCTTGGTAAAAAAGAAAACAGGAGGCCAGAGAGGGATCTTGGACTTAAAGAAACTGAACAGGTCTCTGAAGTACCAACGATTCAAGATGGAAACGGTCTCTTCCATCTGCATGTCTATTGGCCCCAACCACTGGTTAGCCTCCCTAGATCTTAAGAATGCTTACCTGCACGTGTCCGTCCTCCCAGTTCACAGGAGGTGGCTACGTTTCTGCTATCAGGGCTGCCACTAGCAGTACAGGGTTCTGCCATTCGGTCTGTCCACCTCTCCCCGCACCTTCACCAAGGTGTTAATTCCCCTGGTGGCCAACCTGAGGGTACAGCAGATTGCTGTGTTCCCTTATCTGGACGATCTGTTGGTCTGGGCCCGCTTGGAAGCAGAGGCCATGGCGCATGTTCAGACCACCCGTTTGTATCTGCAGTATCACGGCTTCGTGATCAGTCGGGAGAAAAGTCAACTGACCCCGTCACAGAAAATTCATCATCTGGGGATAATCATCGACACAGTGAGGTACAGAGTGTTCATCCCAGAGGAGAGGCAACGCAAGATCCGCTGGTCCTGCCGGAAAAACAGGCAGTTGCACTCAGTCCAGTTGGGTCGCCTAGCCTTGCTGCTAGGTCTGATGGTCTCGTGCTTCCCTCACCTGCAGTGGGCAAGGTTTCACGCCAGACCGTTGCAGTTGTTCCTCCAACCGTGGCTTCACCTCATTATGTCCAGAACAAGAAGACTTCTAAGCCTAAACGAGTACATGGCAGCCTCTCTACGTTGGTGGGAAGCTCCCGACCACTTCTCAGAGGGAAGCCCTCCAGGATCCACCCAGGCGAACCCCGACCACGGAAGCCAGGTTGGGGAGCCCATGCAAACGGGTGGGCTGCTCAGGGCTGGTGGTGGGAGTTGGACCTACACCACAGCATCAATTGGCTTGAGCTGAGGGCGGTCCAGCTAGCTCTTCAGCACTCTCCCAGGACGTTCAGAAACCAGCACCTCTTGGTATTCTCAGACAACTCGACAGCAGTCTCATACATCAAGAACCAGGGAGGGTGTAGATCCCCTGTCCTGCACCAGGAGGCAAATCGTCTTTTTCTGTGGGCAGAAGACAACTTAGCGTCTCCGGTAGCCCGCCATATCAAAGGAACGGACAACGTGAAGGCGGACTGGCTAAGTCGCGAGACAGCAGATCCAGGAGAGTGGAATCTCAACCAGACCATCTTCGACCGGGTGGTCCAGAAATTCGGCCAGCCACGCCTGGATCTCTTTGCTTCCCAGCTCAATGCCAAGCTCCCCCACTTCCTGTCCAGACACTTCTGCAGGACTGTTCTGGGGATGGATGCGTTATCCTTCCGTTGGCCTCCGGATCCTCTATATACCTTTTCTCTGCTTCCTCTCCTGAGTCAGACTCTGGCCAAATGCAGGCAGGGCAACCACCGAGTAATACTGAAAGCCCCATTCTGGTCCCACAGGCCATGGTTTGCGGATCTCATGGAGCTATCAGAAGGACGTTTTTGGAGACTTCCTCAGATCCCAAACCTGCTCCGTCAGGGCTCCTTAGTCCATGACAACCCGAGCTTCCTCAAGCTGACCGCCTGGCCCTTGAATTTAGGGCCCTAAGGAATCTCGGTTAACCAGAATCTATTCGTCATACCCTCACAGCAGACAACAGGGACTCAACCAAGAGGATTTATCAATCTTCCTGGAACTCCTTCATCAAATGGTGTAAGGAGCAAGGCTATTCTCCAAACTCTCCCAGCCTTCTACAAGTTCTGCAGTTCCTCCAAAAAGGCCTCGATATCATCTGAAGCCCCTTACCTTAACTTGGCAGCTTGCTGCCATTGACTCTACATTGTCGGCCCTTGGGAGGGAAAGATTTTTGTCTCACCCTCATGTTCGCAGGTTTTTGAGGGGGGCGTGCCAGATGGCTTCTCCAGTGATTCATAGATTCCCTACTTGGAACTTAAATATCGTTCTCAATGCCCTGACTTAGCCTCCCTTCAAGCCTCTCTCTGAGGTCTCCTTTTATTTTGTGTCCTTAAAGGTCACCTTCCTCATAGCCATCATGTCGGCAAGGTGAATTTCTGAAATTGGGGCTCTCTATGGACCCTGCCCTCTGCATTTTCAACAAGGAGTCAGTGAGCCTTTGCCTCGACCCTTCCTCCATCCCTAAAGTTAGCTCCCACTTTCATCTTTCTCAGGAGCTGGTTCTCCCCTCATTCTGCCCTAATCCTCACCATCCCTTGGAAAGGATGGCCAACGCACATCCTTGATATTCGCAGAGCTCCCAAGATTTATCTCCATAGGACAGCCTCTTTTAGGCAGACCTCAGCTCTACTGGTTTAATACTCTCCCAGATATAAGGAAAAAAAGTCCTCGTAAGTCCAACATTTCCAGCTGGGTTGCAGGGTGAGTCAAGGAAGCGTACAAGGCCTCCAACCTACCCCCTCCCTCGGGAGTAGTAGCCCACTCTACTAGAGGGATGACTTCGTCCGCGGCATTCAAGGCTAGGGCTCCCTACTCTGAAATACGCAGGGCAACCGTGTGGAGGTCGGTCCACACCTTCACACTGCACTATAAAATAGACCTTTTTGATTAAGCGGAGGCAGCGTTCGGCCGCAGGGTTTTCCAAGGGGTCCTTTCCGCTGTTCCTCATTAGCTTCCCTTGACTACTGCAGGGAATGGGATCAGGCTTAGGCTCCTTTTCCCTCCCTATTTCCTGTTGGCTTATACTGATATAAACCTCCCTTTGTCTCGACCATCCAAGCTATAAACCATAGAAGGAACAATTGGGTTACTTAACAGGGAATTGTTCTTCTGTGGTTTATGCAAGAGGATGGCTGGCCCTCCCGTCTGGAGTCTAAGTCAGATGTAGGGAGGTCCCTTAGACCTTAGGGTGTTTCTTATTTAACGCTTTGTTTTTGTAGGTTCATTAGGGGCTGACCTAGGGCCTAATTTAGGGAGGGATATTCCACTTTCACTGTTGGTGTTTTGTTAGTCTGTGATCGTTCAGGTTCCCGGAGTTTTGGCTTCTTACAACTGAGGAGTTTTGGTGCAAAGTCCCGCACAGGTGCTTTGGAAGCTTGTGAACGCCTCCTAGTGGTAGTGCGGCGGAACTACCCGTTGTCCCGACCATCCTCCTGTATAAACCACAGAAGAACAATTCTCTGGCAAGTAACTCAGTTGTTCCTTTTGGCAGGCTGCCTGCTTCCAAGTATGGAGTCTATTGTTACATTGTTGATGTTCTCCACCAAAACTTGCATTCTGCTCTCGATTGCTGCTGGAACTAGTGCCATACTGACTGCTTTGTCCAGGGTTCATTCGCTGACTTCCAGGAGTCTTTTTTGGAGTGCATCATCTCTGATTCACCGTACAAGCTGATCTCTTATTAAAGACTCAGAGGGCCAGAGTTACATGACTGACTCAGTTCGAGGTCAGTTCAAAAATTCTTCCACAGGCTCCCCCTCCTGCTGCACTCTGAGGTGGAACCTGTACCTCTCATATGTTTCATTGCTCTTAAGTATGCAATATTCCTCAAACTTTCTTAAGACTGCAGCTAGGCTTGCTTTTTCTTCCTCACTTAACTGCATTGTCTGACAAATGTCCACTGCCTCATGTCATGCAATATGTAAGGAATGGCAACCTTTTGAGGATCTTCCTTTGCTTCCATCCCTGTGACTTGCGTGTAGATTGTAAAGACCTGCTTGGATTTTTTCCATGACTCTGTTGCATTGCCCGTAAGCCTTGACTTCTCTGGAGCTTTGAGCCATTCCATCTCCTCAGCTGAGTCCTCTTAGTTTCTTAGTCTCTTGCACCCCACTTCTGGTACTATGTCATGTTTACCTGGGTTCTCCTTAGGCACAAAGGCTCCCGAGGTATAAAAGTAATAGAATTTTATTAAAGACCCAACACTATCACAACTGTGGGGAGCAACTCTGAAAAGACCTGCTAGCTGGGGGCCCCCTCTTCCAGTTTTGGTTCCATACCCTGATGTGACCTCTCTTCTTAGGGAAGGAGATGCAGACTCCCCAGCCCTTAAAGTTATAGTAACATACCGTAAGCTTCAACTATAATCCTTAAAACCATTTGCAGGAGGTCTGATTTCATTGTAATGACTGAAGAAATAGCTTAGCTGGTGGCTGAATGAGGCATGCACGCTAAAAGAATCCTCTCTTAATAATCTTAATACTCCTAATCTTAGTAATCCTATCCATTAATACCTGTGTCTCTAGGTCCTCCCCCTTAGTTAATGCCACAACCGATGCAAGCTAATGAGTCAGATGTGCTATGTGTGTGTTGATATAAGTTCATATCTAGAAAGAACACTTTCATATTGATGTCATCAAAATGAGTTGACTTAGAAGACCAGTCACATCTTGTTCACATAACAGCAATATGAAGGCTTACCTAAAATACTGGACCAGAGAGAGGAAACAGAGCTAATCCCTCTTCAAGCTACGTAGATGGACTCCAGTACTTGACGTCACTCCTTGTAACTTGCCACCTAAACACCTGAGCAGTTTGACTCTACAGCTCACAAATTAGTTCCCCAGGAAGTGTTTTTTCTAACATCCAGCTCCTAGAAGCTTCTGTCTTAATCTGCAGATATTGTGTTTTAAAGTATTGTGGCACGTATCCAGACAGTCTTAGGTACATAATTGTCTTGTCACTCAGTAATGAGTGATGGCTGGTTTTGCTCTTTGTCTCCAAATTTCACAAGAGGTCTCACTCATTCATATACCTGCTTCTCAAAGATGCATCTCCTTCAAATAATCACCCTCTACAATTTAGTGCCAAATCACCTGTATACAGTTACCTATGAAAATACAGAATCTGTCTCTTCTCTAGTTTTTCTCCCAGCATAAAATAATTGTAGCATAGTCGTGACACATCTGTAGGGCTGTCAAGATTTACCTTTATCCAAAACAAATGGGTGTAGAAAATCCAATTATTTGATCTAATTTGAGGGCCTTAAGAAGTGGAGCAAAGCCTTTAGATTTGTACCTTCAGTGGATTACAGCACAAGCTCTTGATCTGTGTTACTAGGAAGGTTTTCACTTCTGGGTAGAAAAGGTGGAAGCCTCAGGCTTTGAGAATGCTTTGTACTAGACTGCCACTTGTTCCCCCTCCCCCCCGCCTCCCGACCATGTGACTTCTGTGTACATTGCTATCTGGCTTTATCCATAGTAGCTGATAAGGCATTCGGGCAGTAAGTCCTGCCTTATCCTCTTTGCTAAAGAACATGGGTTATTTCCATATCCTGTATTCCTCTTGACTAGCTTGACTTTTCCCTTTCTAATACTCGCTTCAACCTCGGTTTCTCCACTGTGTCTTTTGATATAAGGCCAGTTGATGGTGGTCGTGCCAGAGGATGAAGCAATTTCATACCTATTGTTTCCTTTGGAGTGACCACACTGGTATAGGTGCCCACCTTCTTATTTTATCAAACCTGAGGCTAGGGCTAAATGACAAGATGAGGACAAATATGGCAGTCAGATACTTTGGAAGTTAACAACTTGGAAGTATTTCTATACAAATCTAAAAAGAAGCAGGGATTTATATGCAAAATACTTCCCCTAACTGATCACCTGCAGCTTGATTGATAAGAGATTGGAACACATCTTCTAGCTTGTGCCAGTGTTCAGGCATCACTGAAAAGAACTAACATCTAAGGAAATTTGTTTATCCTACAATATCATGAAAGGTTAGCAGGTTTTTGAAATAATGCATTAACATGTTGTACATTCAAGTTATTTGCTGATTAAGACAACTTGAAAGAAAAAAATAGTGGAAAATCATTGTAAATGATAAACAGAAATCTAAGCTTGGGTATCAGTATTTTCAGCATCTCTCTGCTGGAACACTTCCCCCAAGAAGTAGTCAAACCTAATTATTTATTTATTTATTATGTAAATTTATATCTCGCACCAGAGGCAGCTGGTGGGTTTTGATGTTGGAGGGGCACTGGGGCAGTAAGGCTGGCGGGCCTAGGGGTGGAGCCAGGGGGAATGGTAGGCGGAGTCAGGGGGATGGTAGGCCAGTGGCATGGCATAACCCAGCAGCAAGGAGTTCCCAGGATTAACATCGGATGTAAGAGAACACAGTCTACATGCACATCAAGCTTAAAATAAATAATTTATAAACCCAAAACACAGGGAAACACCCAATATACTGGCATAACCCAGCAGCAAAGAGTTCCCAGGGTTAACATCGGATGGAAGAAAACAGTCTACATGCACATCAAGCTTAAAATAAATAATATTTGTAAACCCAAAACACAGGGACCCATTCTTGTAAAGCACCCCAGTCACAGCCTGAGTCCAATTTTACCACGCACATCCCATTTCCAGCATTTTGAACACAACTGAAATCGCATGACTTGCAGTGACATCTCTCTCAGGATTTCCAAACCTCCATTTTACCACACACAGTCCCCCCTGCACTAACCCACTAGCCCCCACTCCCCTCC
>QEPC01012026.1:1128943-1150567 GCA_003113815.1 Sphenodon punctatus | reverse complement strand
CTGGGCCGTAGTTCAGTGGTTCCCACGGCCGGAGGCAAAGGGGCGAATGTCTGTTGGCACGCCCCTTGACCTCCACCCATGGTCCAAACCAGCCCACGGGCCAGGGTCAATGCTGCCGGCCGTCATGTCTGAAATCACCCAGAGTCAACAATTCATAAATAAAATATAATTCACAATTTAAAATTCATAAAAAATACTAAAAATATACTAAAAGGGCAGAACCAATTCCCCCCCCCCCTTTTAAACCCACCCTACCCATCTCCCCCTCCAAAGGCCCGGCAGACTAGGTATATAATAAACCTATATTCATAATCTAATCAAAATTAGCTGGATAGATTAGAGGCCACAAGACTTGAGTTTCCTCATTTTGAATGTGTCGTAACAGAACTTAGTGACCATCAAAGAAGTTGAAGCATCATGATCTAAAAGCCAGTTAATTAACAAATTACTCGGAGAACAGGGTGGGGTGGATGCTGCCAAATAGTGTTCTCATCCATTAAAATAATACGTACAATCAAAAGCAGTATGTAAAATAGATTCAACAACTCTCAATTAACAAAGGGGGCAGAATCTTGACTCATAAGGGATCCCTAGAAATCCACCTTCTGTAATAGCCGAGGGTAGAAGACCAAATCTAGTGAGAGTGAAGATGAATCAGCAAGAAGTTGAAGATAGGTTGCCCCTTCATTACAAATTGAAAAAAAAAATCTATAAAATGGTGCAACCTCTTGCAATACAACAGCCTCACGGGCCCATTGAAGTTCCTGATCAAAAGTTCTACTTACAACTGCAGTAGCAGGGCCTTCATATGTAAGTTGTAATAAATAAACAAATCCCAAGGAGTTAAATAACTCCAAAACACGCTTCTCCCAAGATCCCCCAAGAGATGACTAAATAGCCTCCCTAGATAGGACTGCAGGTGGATTCAGTTGTAAACGCAACCAAAATTTAGCTATGGCTACTTTGGCAGCCACCATCAGTCTACTAAGCCCAGACTCGGCCCTCAAAACAACAGAAGGCGTAGCTTTGGGAACACCCAAAATGGCCTTCAAAAATCCATTCTGATCAGTTTCCAATTTCCTGAGGTAATGCGTGCCACAAATTGCCACAGCATATAGTAATTGGGATTTTAGCTGTAAAAACTTCAATAGTGGGTCCAGACAACTTACCCCCTGCAGTATAATAGAAGGAAATAATCCCTTTAGCAGTATTCCTTGCTCTATCCATGGCAGTTTTGTACTGAGTACACCAAGAGAAGGTTTTAGTGAACATGACACCTAGGTATTTATATTCTGTCACTTGCTCAATTAGCTGTGAGCCCATAGATCAGTGATGATTGGCATGTCGGAATGAGCAGGAGATCACCATGATGTTGGTTTTAGAATAATTCACCGACAAATATTCAGTGACAAATATTCACCGACAAATATTAAGTGACACAAAAGTCATTAACCTCCTGAACTCAACCTGGGACCGTGATAACAGAATCGTATCATCTGCATAGAGCAGAATGGGTAATACCCTCTCTCCCAGACGCTGGGGGTGAAAAGCCGGATCATTAAGTTTTTCCACAACTCCAGGAATATACAAATTAAAGAGTAATGGTGCTAACAGACACCCTTGCCTAACGTGGTATAGGGTCGGACTAACGACCATGATTGTCTAATCTAACTCTCATGGAAGTATCGCGATGCAACCTAATTATAAGAAAAAGCAGCCTCAAGTCAATATTTAAAGATTTCACTTTTCACCCACAGACGCTCCCTATGAACCGTGTCAAATGCTGATTTAAGATAGACAAAACACACAAATAGGTTTGCCCCCTTCCGCTGCTGTACATACTTAGTAATGAGAGAGTTAACAGTAAAAATATGATCTAATATAGAGATACCAGATGCAAAACCTGCCTGCTCCATCCCAAGAATGGATTCAGAGTTGACCCACTCTTGTTAATCTAAATAACAGAAGCCTAGAATAGACCTTTCCTATTATATTTAAGAGACTTATTGGTCGATAATTACAGGGGTCCTGAGGATCTCCTTTTTTGTAGATCAGGACCGTGATACTATCACACCAATTAGAAGGAAGTTTCCTAGTGTTATTAATATGACTAAATAGTGGGGCCCATTCTATTATTATTATTATTGACAAACATTTATATAGCACCAGCAGTGTACCTGGCACTTTACTAAGTAATAAAATAGACAGGATCCTTGCCCCTAGGGCTTACAATCTGAGAGACAGGAGCTGGGGGAGAGACTTAGAAAGGGGAACAGAGGGAGAGACAAGGGGTCTAACATTCATGAAGATGCGAGGTCTCAAGTGCACGTACTTGGCTTGGTTAGGATGAGAATGACAGCAGGCAGGTCCATGTTGCAAGGATAAGGGTAAAACTGAACATTCTACTGAAACTGATTTCGCTAAGATCACCAACGATCTTCTTGTGACTAAATCTAATTGTCTCTACTCCATTCTTGTCCTCCTTGACCTCTCTGCTGCCTTCAATACTGTTGACCACTCACTCTTCTGGACTTACTTCCCTCCCTTGGCTTCCGTGGCTCTGTCCTCAACTGGTTCTCCTCCTACCTCTCTGACTGCTCCTTCAATTTGTCTCTTGCCAGCTCCTCCTCCCCCTCGCCCCTGTTGGTTGATGTTCCCCAAGGCTCTGTCCTTGGCCCTCTCCTCTTCTCTGTCGACACCTAGTCCCTAGACAAACTCATTGCCTCCCATGGCTTCCAACATCACCTCTACGCTGATGACACTCAACACTCTCTCTCTACTCCCTCTCTCTCTCTCTCCATCTATTTAAGCTCACCTCACCAGCTGTGTCTCTGATATCTCTACCTGGATGTCTTAACGTCAACTCAAACTAAACATGGCTAAAACTGAACTCCTTATCTTCTCCCCCCCTGCATCCTTCCCCTCCCTCCTCCCTGTCGATCCTTATCGAAGGGCACACCATTCTTCCTGACCCCCAGGCCCGTAGCTTAGGCTTCATCTTTGACTCACCCCTTTCTTTTAAACCCTACATCGACTCTGTTGCCAAATCCTGTTGCTTCTCCCTCCATAACATTGCTCAGATTCGCCCTTTTCTCTCTGTCTCGTCTGCCAAAACTTTTGTTCATGCTCTGGTCATCTCTCGCCTCGATTACTGTAACGTCCTTCTCACTGACCTCCCCCACTCTCACCTTTCTCCCCTTATCTCCATCCAAAACTCTGCTGCCAGGGTCATCCACCTTGCCCATCGCTTCTACCATGTGCAGCCCCTCCTCTCCTCTCTTCACTGACTCCCCCTTCCTGAATGAATGCAGCACAAGCTTCTAATCTTCACCTCTAAAGCTCTTCACAACCTTGCTCCTCCCTACCTCTCTGCTAATTTCCCTCTGTAACCCAGTCTGTGAACTCTGCTCCACCCCTGTCCCCCCTCTCGCCCTCCCATGCCTCCCCTGTTCTCCTAACCGCCTTTGTCCCTTCTCCCTAGCTGCCCCCATGCCTGGAACTCCTTCCCTGCCCACATCCGCCTCACCTCCTCCATTTGTACCTGTCATAAGGAGACACTGGGCTACATGTAGACTACAGATCTAACAAATATGTAAAGGTAAAGGTTAAACATGTATGTAATGTGAAAGCTGAGGACTGGAAACTCACTTCATGTAATGGAGAAATGCAAAGTCATGCCGAATGTGTATTCAGAAAAAGTCTAAACACCTCTGCAGACACTAGCCATAGACTATTGAGTTGCAAATGGATTTCTTCCTGTGGACGTGACTGAAAGCACAGAGTCACCTGGGGGAAAATAAAACAAAGGACCCTGGAAAGGTACTTAAGGGGGGAGACAAGACAAAGAAGGGATCCATCTTTCTATCTCGCTCACTTGGTTGAGATCAGCTCGTTGAGCCTCATCTGTATCATCCTATCTTACCAGCCAGAGAAGGGCTGCGTCAAAGGAACTATGAAGTAAGGCCTTTTTGGAAACGAAGACTGATACCCGGCCAAGCTTTCCATCGCTGGCTGTGACATGAACTGAAATACCCTTGGACCTTGATTAGGGTAAGCCTAATTCAGGAGAATCCAAGTACAGATCAGAATGCGTTATTGGTTATGTTGTTTTGATTTCTGCACTCTTGAGTATAATTTTGTACTGCATGCTTATTCATGATTTATTCATTAAACTTCCTTTTACTGAACTTCGTATGGTCCAGTGGAATTGCTAATCCCAACACTGGCAAGAGACAGTTTGGGGTTAATTCTGTGTTTACAAACACAGACAAACCTAGAGAGAGAGAGAGTCTGTGCTGGAAAAACTCTGTGGCTGAAAAGGTAACAAGAAGGTTCACCTTTTGCAGATTCAATCAGTTCTAGAGAGAGAGCTGATCCAGTGAGAGCTGCAAGCCAGGGAAACTGAGTCACAACAGCCTAGAATGGGGTAGTAAGCTCAAAATACCATGACAGCATTTTCAAATCCCTCCTCAAGACCCACCTCTTCTGCTCTGTCCTCCCCGACTCCTTGCTCCCCTCTCCTAACTCCTGCTGATCCCTACCATCCAGTACAATCTGTTACCTGAGGTCTGTGTACTCATATCCACCACATTGACCAGCCAGCCATCATTCTCGATGTAACCAAGCCAAGCACGTGCACTTGAGACCTCACATCTTTGTGAATGTTACACCCCTTGTCTCTCCCTCTGTTCCCCTTCCTTCGTCTCTTTCCCCTCCTCACCCATCTCAGATTGTAAGTCCTAGGGCAGGGACCGTGTCTATTCCATTACTTTGTAAAGCGCTAGGTACATTGTTTGCTCTATATAAATGCTTGCTAATAATAATAATACTCTCTCTTTCTTTATGAATAATTCCTATCATACTGGTCGCTTTTTTGACTGCCACCACACTGAGCTGAGAATTTCAAAATACTGCCCACAATGACTCCAAGGTCCTTTTCCTAAGTGGTAAACTCCTAATTTAGAACCCAGCATCGTGTACATATAGTTTGGATTATTTTTCCCTATGCATCATTTTGCACTTGTCCACATTAGTCACTCCATGAAAAATAGACTCCTGCCACTCTCACACTTTCCACACTGCTTCAAGGCACCACAAAGATGAAGTAAATTACTTTCTCTTACTGTGAAGTCACATAAACCTGATAGCTATTCCTTGGCTTAGGGAATGCAGTCTGCATTACTTACTGATGTTATTGACTTCTTTCCACCAAATTGTCTTAGCTGACTTCAACACAGTCTTTTGAAAGATTTAGTTACGGGGTGACTAAATGTCAGAGGCATCTCACACCCTTGAATTCCACTGAGTTTTGAGGATTGCAAATCCCCATCCAAATTTTGTTTTTTGCATGAAGAACCATGTAAAAGCATCCTTACATGGTCCTAAATTATTTTGTTGGGCTCCTTCAGAGAATAAAAGGTCCCAAGGGACTATTTATGTAGAGGAAAAAGACCTTTCTTTGCCTGCTCCTTCTATGAGGTTGTCAAAAAATGAAATAGATTGTCTGGAAGTATTCAGAGAAGCTAGTAGTTTACTTTGACCTAAGTAAAATCACTGTTTGTTTTTTGGTTTGTTTTTTTACTACCTAAGAAAAGTTTGAAGAACTGGTGTCCCTGCCAAGCCTGAAGTGTGTATGTTACTGGATTGGAAGCCGTGAAGGGCTTAGTGTGTTACTCGTCTGAACAGCAAATATGAGGTTAATGTGCTGGCAATACAAAACAGTTAGCTCAGGTGCTTTCTGTCAAGCATATGACTGGAAAAAAGCCAGGTCATATGATCAGATTGTTCTTATAAAGAGGCAGCAAATCCCAGTTTACTCTAGACCACCAGTGAGAACACTGAGGGCAGCAAAAGCTGTGGACTAAAAGGTGGCCACTCTGTACCATAAGTGGTTAGCTGGCAAAGGCCAGCAGTGGCTAAGGAAGCAATAGGACCTGGGCCTTGAAACATCACCCTTGAGATTCCTGAAGCAATGGTTTGGCCTGAAGGGACACTGCTTCAGCTTGGCTCAGGCCTGGCCACTCTCCCAAGTAGTCTCTCTGCTAGCCAGGCCATACCTCTTCTGTCTGTCCCTAGCCCTTGACATACCTCTGAGCTTCCTGGCTGGCTGTGAGCCAGCATGTAAAACTGACTGGTAGCAACTGGAAGCTGGGCAGAGCTTCCTATTCCTGTTTGCTTTGCTGCCTTTTTGCTCTGAAGCATTGCCTCGGATTCCTGTTCCTTGCTCCTGCTTTGGTGCCTGTTCCCCCTGTTCTGAACCCTGTTCTGGGCTTCAGATCCTACTGTTCCCTCCCTCTGGACTTGACCCTCCCTTTGCCCTGATCTTACCCCTAGCAATTTTTGCATTTTAGAATAGTATTGTTAAAAAGAAAAGAGAGAAATGGACATAGGAGCCAAATGGACTCCATTTGACTCCATAGGAGCCAAATGGACCAGGAGCCAAGAGACTTGTTCCTTGGAGACACCAATGAAACAGCACTACTTCCCTGTTGTTCATCTTATGCACATCACTTTCTTATACACATCACTTGGACTCAGCAGAATGATGCCAAGGAAGCCTGACTGATCCCTGAAGCAGTCTGGTGCAGTTTGTTCATAGCTAGGACAAGCGCGTGATTGGTTTCTTTGTCTCCATTCTCATTAGTGCTCAATACTAGAGACAGCAACCCCCATTATGGCCACATTTCTTTTCTAGAGGTTATACCTCTCCTGTGCCTTTACTCCAATATTTCCTAATATTTGAACGCTCCTAAAGGTACAAGGTAGATGGTAACAGATACTACTTTCATTGTTCATCTAAATTCCAGGCTATCTGAACCTGCTGTAATCCAGAGTATGTTTTCTACAGATCTTGTCCTGGTGATCCAGTTGTATGCCGCATGATCAGGCACAGGACTTCAGACATACCAGGAATTGCATCTAGTTACCTGGGAGGTGATCTGTTCAAAACTCTAGATTGTTTGATAATGGAGAGTGCATGCAGTTTTGTTTCCGTCTGGAAAGCCATCTGCTGCTTATTACAAACCTAAATGAACTTGATTTGCTTTTGGGACTCAAGAAAGAGGTTTCTGGGTAACTGAGGCAAAATGGGGAAGGTTGCTTCTGGCTTGTCTTTCCATTCACTGCTTCTTCCCTTTTTAAAACTTCTGGGCTTTCTTACAGCCTGACCCAACTGCATGAGTTTCTCCAGACTCATAGGTCACTTACATGTTCCACAGCCCTTTGTATCTGTAAGGCTGAAAAATAGTTTTCTGCCACCCTTACACTTTTCACCCTGCTTCAGAACATCTCAGAGGTGAAATAAATTACTATTTCTTTACTGTGAAGTCACATATGATGACAAAAAGCTGACACTGAGAGACTTACTTTCCCAAGGGTTTTCTGTAACCTTAATTATGGTATGTCTGGACATTAGTTTGAATTGGCATGAACAGGAAAAGCAGAAGGCCACTGTTATCCATGCTTTCATCTCCTTAAAGCTAGATTACTGAAACACACTCTATGTGGGCCTGCCCTTGATGACTGTTCGGAAGTTGCAACTGGTGGAGAATGTTGGGGCTTGCCTCCTTATGGGAGTGAAGCACCAGGAGCACATTACGCTGGTGCTCCGTAGACTGTACTGGCTCCCTATAGTTTTCCAGGGACAATTCAAGATGCTTTTTTTGACCTTTAAAACCCTAAATGGTCTGGGCCCAGAGGGTCTGGTCTGAGAGACTGCCTGTCCTTCTATGCCTCATTGTGGCCCCTGTGATCAGCTGGGAGCACCTCCCTGTGGGTACTGTCTGTTAGCCTTGTTCATTTGCAGGAGGACATTTTTGGTGGCTGCCCCGATGTTAGAACTCCCTTCCCCCAGAGGTTCATTTTAAATCTGACCCTGAGTGTCTTCCAGAGGCAGTGTAAGACCTCCTTGTATTTAAAGGCATTTGGTGTGCTGGGATAGGGGATTGTGGTTTTGGTGGTTGGGATTGTACTTGTAAGCGGCCCTGAGCCTTTTGGGGAAGGGCGAAATAACAAATTAAATAAATAAAAATAAATCTCATTTTTGTCATACACAGTGACTGAAGTCTTATAGAAGGTTCAATAACCATTTCCCCTCTAAACAGGGGCCCATGTTCACTGTCTCTTCCCCACTGGCAGCAATGGAGAGAATGCAGTGAACATAGGTCCATGCCTCTAAATTGGACATCACTGCAGCTTGAGATCTAACCTGGTTCTTGCCCAAATCCTGACTAAGCCTTCATAGCTGTGACACAAGGCATCCTTAGAATATCTCTTGTTTAAGACGGCCATTATCGCATCTGGGAGAGCAAGTGAGGTACAGAGTTTCACAGCTTTTTGAGGTACAAAAGTTGCACTTTTATACGGTACTTGGAGGCGAAGCAATTGTTGGACTTCATCCTGGGTTTATATCTCAGGTTTTCTCTGGCTTCAAACTTAAGTTGATGAGTTATCTGTCCTATGGCCTTGTTAGATCAGTACTGTTTGAGTGGGTAGAACTACAGTATTACCACTACCTTCTGCAGTGCCTAACTATGTTGGTCTCTGTGACACCATACATATGTAGGAGCCAGAGATTAGTGCTAGGCAAAACAGATGAGACAGCATTCCGCGAGTCTCCTGCTTGTCAGTTCAGTGGTCTCCAGATATTCGCCCACTTCCGCCTCGGAGTGGGCGTCCAGCTTCTACGGGACGTGTCATTCAGAGAAGGTTGTCCATGCCCCTATCAACTCTTTGGCAGGCTGTGCCTCACTATGTTGGCTGTGCCTAACTGGGGGCTTTATAAGCCCCTCCCCCCCAAAAAATCAGCTATTTGGTACGCCAGGTGACTGCACTCCTTCAGGCCCCCTGATCAGCTCTTCTGCTGGGTGTGTGCATGCCAGTGCCACAAAGCTGATTGGGGGAGCCAGAGGAGCACCCTCACCTGGCCCGGGTGCATGTGCCTAACAGCTGTTCAGGGATGTTTCTCCAGGCCCCCCGATCAGCTGTTTAGTGTCTGCTCCTCCCAAGGTCCCAATCCTGCTGGGCAGCAGGGATCCAGGAGGCTTGTCCCATGTGGGCCACTCTTCAGATGACCCATACATAGAGGGACTTGTGATGACTGCTCCTGAGGGGTGGCTGCTCATTTGAACTGTCCTCCCTGCCAATCCAAGGAGTGGTGGCTGCAGTCACCCTCCCCAGGGTGGCCAGGGAATCCAGCTTGCCCCGGTCCCTTTTGTTTTCACCCTAACTCTACTTTAGGTTGTGAAATGTGAGACCACAACGTGCTGTGGTATGAATTTCTCAGTTATATTCTTTTTGATTTGAGATTTTAGTATACAGCAACTTTTAATTTTTCTGGATTGGGAGATGATGTGAATTGGAGTCAAAATACTGTAATTAATTACAGTAATTACCTTAATTAAAGTAAGGTAATTACTGTAAGGTAATATGGTAAAGTGCATGGCAGTGTCATGGTCAGAATAGGAAGAACAAGCTCCTCATCAAACTAATCTTGAATCTTCTTAACATGATCTGCAAAATGTTTTGCTAGCTCTGATTTCTACTTTTTGTGAAGAATCTCAAGATCATCAACTCTGAACAGAGTATTGTTAGAATAAAATTATGTAGCATAATCCTTTATTTCAGAAAAGGAAAAAGTAATTAATTGTACTTGCATGTTCAGCTTGCTTTTATTTTTTAAATAATCATGTTAAGATCTATAAAATATTTTTTTCTTCTTCTTCCCATAAGGACTTTGTACTGAAGGTATCTACCGGGTTAGTGGAAATAAAACCGATCAAGACAACATTCAGAAGCAATTTGACCAAGGTAATGGTAGACTTTATTTACAATGTAGATATTAAACTCTACCTAAGAATTGATTTTTGCTTGTGTTTACTTGCATTTTTAAAATTTCTATAACTATTAGTAATGACAAACTGGGAAAACATGAATAATAAGTGGGGCTGGATCATTAAGCATTGTAAGGTATGAATTTAAAAAAATGTTATACCCTCGGAACTGGAAGTGCTGTCAGGACTGTCAGAATGATTTATGGAAACACTCATAGTTAAAACAGAGTCAGTGTTTTATATAGTAGAATGCTAAAACTCTCTGGAGCAGATTGCTTCAAAGCAAAAAGGAGTGGGAGGGGGGAAAGATTCTTTGAGGACGGTAAAACTTTTAGGTTATTTTGGTCATTTCCAGATCTTTCCAAAGAAGAAGAAATAAAATGACACATTTTCAAGGAACTTGGTATTTTTTCTTATCCAGCATTGTATCCCTTTTGGACAACAGCTATTGCTCCCAATTCTGACCTCTACAATCCCTTATTTTAAACTACAGACAAGGCATGAAATTTCAGATCGACCTCCGGGAGCCAGAAATAAAATTCAGTTGCCAGACTTTATCCTGATATTAAACCATTCTTGACCCGCTACACCCCTGAACCAATCGCCAGCCTGAGTTTTCTGGATGTCAATGGCTCCCAGATGCCTGTAATTTTTGTGTCCTGTTACAGATATGTTTTCTGAAATCTAATGGGTCTTGTCAAAATCCTGACCATTGCTTACTTAACATCAAATCAAATTTCTTCATTTTTAACAATGTCAGCCCACAAGTACCTAGTCATTAAAGTGCATGGCAGTGGCATGTTCAGAATAAGAGCGTAGACAGTGGTAACGCTGCCCATTTTGAGATTTATTTATACTGTTTTTCAGAAATGTAAAATAGGACTACTCACCTATTCCTCTCTACCAACCTTTATAAACAGATGAAAGATCTTTTGATTACCTGATACCTTGTTCTATTAAATGGCCTTGTGAGAAGGTTCCCAAGAAAACTTTGTTCTCTCCCTTGCTCTGATTCAGATCTTAGGGCACAGATCTTGAATAGGACTTGTGCTAACTTGGCAATTGAGCATCAGGCTGCCCAACGCTGCAGGGTAAGGATTTCAGAGGTGGCTGATAATTGTTGTGGTATTTAGTTATTTTTAGTCTGATTCTATATTAGGTTTTATTGGGTTTCATTTACTATGGGAAGATGAATATAATATGCTTCGTAGTTTTTACAACATGTAAAATATTGCATTCCCAGGAATTTAACATTTCTCTAAAGTCATGATAAATTACACATTTATATATATATAAATCTGCAATATATATTGCAGATATATATATTTATATATATCTGCAATATATATATTGCAGATTAATGAACTATGTTCCCAATATCTTAATTCCTTAAAAAATATTCACATCCACAGTAGATGCCATAAGTACTTCTTTCTTACAGTAGTAGCAGTTTTTATAGTATTGCATATGTTTAAATAGAAAATAGCAACCTAAATGTGATTATGTGAAGTGTTTTTAGTAAAGCCCGTTATTGAGGAACAGCCAAGATTTTTTTTAAAAAAATTAATAACTTCATTACATTAAAAAGCAAAAGTGTAAAACACTTAAATTACATAACACACTTATATTACATAATCATCTAATTACAACATATACAGTGCATGGGAACTTATATTCTAAGTACCAGCACATTCACACCATGGACTTATTCCTTTCTGGGTCATACACCACCATATTTGCATTATAGATAGCGGTCGAATAATATTGTTCTATTATTATTTGCTACTACTTCACCTTCTGTAGCTGATATTACTGGAAACCAAATGGTCTCAAAGTTCTATCGTTTGTTCTTCAATTCCGCCATTATTTTCTCCATCGTGAAGAGAAACCAAACACGACTGATCCATTCCTCCAATGAAAGTTCTCTAGGAGTTTTCCAATGTCTAACTATCTCATTAATAGCTGCCAGACAGAGAATTTTGCTAGAGTCCTTATGAAACTGCATAGTAACGCCCAGCAGGTACAACCCTAGCAATGCAATCTCAGGCTTAAAGGGAACAATAGAGCCAAATACTTTGTTGAGGAAGAACCACACTTTTCCCCAAAAATGCCTGTACATATTCCCAAAGGCAATGAAAGAGGGACCTCCGCCAAGAACTTATTTAAAATAAGTTGTATAGACCCTAAGTCGTCATGCCATAAACTAACCATTTAACTGACAGGGTCCAGAAAAAACTTTGCTAATAAGCAGCTTGGAATCATAGAATGTCAGAGTTGGAAGGGACCTTAAGGGTAAGCTAATCAACTCCCTGCTTGGATGAAGGATGACTTCAATTACATCATTCCTGACAGATGGTGTCCCTCCTTTTAAAAACAACAACAAAGCAAACAAAAAAAACCCTCCAATGACAGGGAGCCTATGATCTCCCTAGGTAACTTGTTACATTGCGGAACAGCTTTTATTGTTAGGAATTTTTTCCCTGATATCTATCCAAAATCTACCTTTCTCTAATTTGAACCCATTATTTCTAGTCCTGCCCTTGGTAGCAGTGAACAACAGTTCCTTGCCATCTTCCTTGTGGCAGCCCTTAAGATATTTGAATACTGCTGTCATGTCTCCTTTTAGTCTTTTCTTTGCTACACTAAATATACCCCATTACTTCAACCTTTCCTCATAAAACTTGCTTTCCAGATCCGTAATCATCTTTGTTGCCCTCCTCTGAACCTGCTCCAATTTGTTTATGTTCTCCTTAAAATAAGGCACCCAAACGTGTACTAGGCACAGTACTCCAGGTGAGAGCTGATCAGTTCTGAATAGAATGGAATTATTACTTCTGCTGCCTTGGAGACCATGCTTCTGTTAATGCAACCTCTAGTAGCTCAATTTTTTAAGGTGTAGGCTGCTACTCCCAGTTCTGTGTCATCTGCAAACTTAAATATTCTCTCTACTCCTTCATCCAGGACATATAAAAAGATGTTGAAACGCACTGGCCCCAGAACTAGTGCCGTAGCATCCATTTAGTGAGCCAGGCTTTATTCCGACAGCCAACAGCACCAGGCACTAGTGAAGCTATTATTATTAAGAAGAAGAAGTATTATTATTTGTATAGCGCCAGCTTTGTACTTGGCGCTTTACAGAACAATAAGATAGACGCGGTCCCTGCCTACAGCTTACAATCTAATAGCTAGTATGGCTGAGGGCCCGCGCTGCCTGCCTAGCCTACATGACTGACTGCTCTGCTCTGTGAGTCACAGCAGCAGTGGGACAGATTTGACCTACTGCTTCCCCCTGACCTGAGCTAGCAGAGTCCCTTTGCACTTGCCACAGCTTTCTGATAGCCCCAGGCAGAAGAGCTCAACAGTTGATCATAATAAACAAACAAGTCCGGGAGGGAGGCTGGCCAATCAGACTCCCTCCTCCCCACCAGTGATGGATCATGTGGCAAAGTTTGAAAGTGGTGGTAAATGGGAGTGCCTGCGGGTTGCCTGCCAAAAATGCTCATGTTTTCAAGGGTGCAGTGGTTTGTGAGGGTACGGGTTTGTGAGCCATGCTGGCTGGTGCCTGGGTGCTGACTGGCCCATCCCACGCTGAGAGGCTGGGTCAGGGCAATGGAAGCGGAGGGACTGGGTGGGCGCAGCTCACAGAGGCAGCTCAGTTCCCCTCAGCCTGTAAGTTCTCCTTCTCCCTGCCTGGCACCGCTCCCCATGTCGTCGTCTCTTCACTCTCCCCTGCAACTGATTCTGCTGCTGCAGAGTTCAGCAGCAGCGGCAGTGCGTAGAGATGCCGAGTTGCAGCTGGTGAGTGAGTCAGATTGAGTTGCTGTCCCCGCTGCAGCTGTGCCTGTCCGGAGCCCTATTGCAGTGGGAAGGTGGGAGAGAGGCGTGCTCAGACCTGGAGAAGGGGAGCTCACTCAGCTCAGCTGGGAGAGAGGGGAGGAGGGGAAGGGTCTGTGCATACAGGGAGGAGGTGGGTGGGTGAGGGTCATGCACCATCTTCAGGTCTGTGTGGTGCTTGGGGGAGAAAGGGCAGGGGGTCTATGTGGGGCATGGGCTTGGGGGAGAGGTGTTGGGGCAGAAGAGGGGGATCTTTGAGATGCTAGAAAACACCTGCAGATAGCAGATTGTGCTTTGCTGTGTGGGAAGAATGGTAGTAGCTAAAAGAGAAACTTAGAGAGAATGGTCCCAGAGCGGTCTTGCTTTCAGTGCTATTTCAAGTCCTCCCTACTGAAGGAAAGGTGGGGTTTCACATCTGTGAATTTTGACATAGAGATGGGTGAATAGGTTCAATAAACAGCTGCAGATTCTGCTTTGCTGGGGGGGAATGGTAATAGTAGAAAAAAAATGAAAATGAGAAAGAATGGTCACAGAGCTATTTCAAGAGCTCAGAAGCTCCAGAGCTGTCTTACTTTCTGTGCTATCTCAAGAGCTCAAGGCTCCAGAGCTGTCACTACCATTTTTCATGTCACAAAGCTGAAACAAATTAACACGTGTACCTCAGAACTCCAACCAAATCTACAAGTGTGCCGCAGACTGGAAAAGGTGACGTTAGGTGCTTGGGGTGTGTGGGTGTGGGTGTAGGAGACAAGGCAGGATGGGGGGGCCCATCCTGATTTCTTTGCCAGGGGCCCATTCCACCCTAGCTACTCCCCTGCCCAGAAAAAAGCCCTGAGGAACCCCACTCAATACCTCTCCCCAACTTGATGATGAACCATTGATCATCACTCTTTGAGTATGTGTCACAGCAGGGGAGTTCGAGGGGGGAGATACCAGGAATCCGGGGCCACTCACTCTTCCCCACTCGTCCGTCCCTGGGGAAAGAACCTAGCTCCAGGTACAAGGCAGGCATGTGGGGTTGAGAATGCCCGTCAGGATAGTGTGTTGGCCCTTTAAATCCACAAGGGATCGGGCCACTATCATCATTGGGCACCAGGTAACCTGTGCAGGACTTTTCCCCCTGCTCTACCACCCACCACACACAACCCTCACTCACCACTGATGGGGAGGACAGGGTAAATGGTGCCACGTGTGGGGTGAGGAAGGTTCGGGGTCCCAGGGGCACAAGGGAGGAAGGAACCAGATTCACGCAACACAGGGGGGATACTGACAACCCAAGAAGGGGACGTGGGCAGGCTTAAACCAGCAACGCGCGCACACACTCTCGGGGGAAAAGAGCAACAGGGAAAAGGAACACACTCACCACTCTGTCACTCGTCAGGCTCCTCAGTCGCACACAAATACAGGAAAGGGTAATGGGAAGGGTGAAGGGGCAGGGCTTTCTCCAGACAGCAGTCTCTATATCTCTCTCCTACTCCAAACATATGGGGGCCAGTCTAACGGATCACTGGCGCTGTGTGCCTCACAGTGCCGGCTTTTATGCCTGAGTCACGCCCCCCTGGCGTTCCTGGAGCCGCACTGAGCGGCGAAGCGTACCTGGCCCCGCCTCCGTGTTTTCCACGGCGTGTGGGGCCGGCGGATTCCCAGCGTCCCGCTGTTGTAGTTGCTGGGAGACCATGGCGTCGGGACTTGTCTTGTCTGTGGGGGGGGAGGGGCTGTCCCGGTGCCGCAGGAGGCCCTGCGGTTCGATGGGTTGGCCTACGCCACCGCCGCCGCCTGAAGTAAGTCCGAGGAGGGGGAAGAACCCTGACAGTATGATTCTTCAACCAGACACTTCTTGCAGTGTCTTCCAGCCCACACTTTGCAGTTTGTGAGGATCCTGTGTGAAACTTCGTCAAACACTTTGCTGAAACCGAGGTATACTGTGTTCTTGGCATTTTCCTCCTCAACTAAACTAGTTACTCTGTTATAGAATGAGACCTGGTTATTCTGGCACAGCTTGTGCCTAACAAATCCATATTGACTCTGAGAAACCACTGCATTGTCATCAAAGTGCTTAAAGATGGACTGTTTTATAATCTGTAGTATCTTCCCAGGTCAGGCTAACTGATCTGTTAATTTCCTAGATGTTTTCCTTTCTCCTCCCGCCCCTTTTTTTAAAAAAAAGATAGGGACAATGTTTGCCCATCTCCTGGTGCCTCATTTGTTCTCAAAGATAACTGACAAAGTCTTTGAGAGTACTTGTGCAAGTTCTTTCAGTACCCTGGGGTAGTACAGCTTGTCTGCCCCTGAAGACTTGAATTCATTGAAAGTAGTCAGGTACTCTCGGATCACCTGTTTACCTATTCTGGTCTGCAGTCTTTCCCCGTATATACATCCTTTGACAAGCTGGTCACAGTTTCCCCCTTTCTGTGAAGACTGAGGTAAACAATAGGAGGTAAGAAGTTCTGCTGCCTTTGCCTTCTATTAACATTACACCATCTTCACTGAGCAGTGGACCCACATTTCCGTATTATTATTATTATTTATTTTATTATGTATTTATATAGCACCAGCAATGTACCCGGCGCTTTACAAAGTAATGGAATACACACAGTCCCTGCCCTAGGGCTTGCAATCTGAGAGATGGGAGGGGGTGGGGTGAAGGAAGGGGAATAGAGGGAGAGACAAGAGGTGTAACATTCACAAAGATGCGAGTNGGGGGCCAGTCTAACGGATCACCGGCGCTGTGTGCCTCACAGCGCCGGCTTTTATGCCTGAGCCATGCCCCGCCCCCCAGCATTCCTGGAGCCGCGCTGAGCGGCGAAGCGTACCTGGCCCCGCCCCTGCGTTTTGCACGGCGTGTTGGGCCGGCGGATTCCCAGCGTCCCGCTGTTGTGGTTACTGGGCGACCAGGGCGTCGGGACTTGTCTTGTCTGTGGGGGGGGCGTCTGTCCCGGTGCCGCAGGAGGTGATGCGGCTCGATGGGTTGGCCAACGCCGCCCGAGGTAAGTCCGAGGAGGGGGAAGAACCCTGACAGTAGCCCCCCCTTGAGCCCCCCCGTCCAAGGGTCCAGCAGGGGCCCGGCTTTTCTGGGTGTCGACGGTGGAAGAGACGAAGCAGTCGGGGGGCTGCAATGGATGAGGCAGGCTCCCAGGAACGATCGTCAGGGCCGTAGCCAGCCCAGTCAATTACCCTGTCCTCCCCATCGGTGGTGAGTGAGGGTTGTGGGTGGTAGAGCAGGGGAAAAAGTCCTGCACAGGTTACCTGGTGCCCAATGATGATAGTGGCCTGATCCCTTGTGGATTTAAAGGGCCAGCACACTATTCTGACGGGCATTCTCAACCCCGCACGCCTGCCTTGTATCTGGAGCTAGGTTCTCGAAACATTTTGGAATCTAGAATTGCACGGACTTCATAATCCGTCTCAGGTGTGGCGTCAGGCGGAATGGCCGGGGTCAGCGGTACGGAGGAGGGAGGTGCGGAAGCCTTTTTCAGAAGAGAGACATGAAATGTTGGATGAATTCGTAGGCGTGCAGGAAGTTGCACCTTATACGTGATCTCATTAATTAGTCTACTGATGGGGTACGGTCCCATGAACTTATCATCCAGCTTTGCTTTGCTGAAGGCCGTGTAGAAGGGTAGTGCCGCCGATCTATCCAGACGTAATCCCCTACTTGCAGGGTTTCTGTAGGGCGCCAATGCCGATTGGCGTATTCCTTTATAATGCTGCCGAGATTCTGTCAAGGTGAGCTTAGCCTGATGTTGGGCCTGTTGGAGATGCTGTAAGAGGCTTCCGGCGGCCGGGACGTGGACAGTAGAGAGGTCTGGAGCTCCAATCTGGGGATGGTATCCATAGGATATAAAAACAGGGGAATTACCCAAGGAGGTGTTAGGGGCATTATTATGTGCAAACTTGGCTAGAGGGAGCCATGTATACCAGTCATTCTGCAGATAGTTCACGTAGCATCAGAGATGTTGTTCAAAATCCTGATTAACGCACTCCAGCTGTCCATTAGCCTGGGGGTGGTATGCAGTAGTGGGGCTTAGTTGGACGTGGAGTGCTTTGAAGAAGGCCCGCCAAAACCGGGAGACAAACTGTGACCCTCGGTCACTGATGATTTCCAAGGGCCATCTGTGTAGACGAACAATATGACGGATAAATAACAAAGTGGTTCGATGTGCTGTAGGCAGCCCCTTACAGGCAATAAAATGGGCCATCTTAGTAAAGTGGTCTACTACGACACATACTGTAGTATACCCGCGAGAGGAAGGAAGTTCAACAATAAAATCGATGCCGATGCACTGCCAGGGTCCGTCAGGAGGTTTAGTGATTTGTAACGGCCCCTGGGGGGCATGCCTCAGGGTCTTGGTGTGGGTATAGGTAGCGCAGTTGCTCACATAGCGTTGGACATCCTGCATAAGTGAGAGCCACCAAAAGGAACGTTGAATTATCTGGTAGGTGCAATCCCGACCGGGGTGCCCTGCCAAGGGGGCATTGTGATGGGCCCAAAGGAGTTGGGTTCGGCATGAGGGGGGAACTACAATACGCCCGTGCTGTTTCAAAAGGCCATGTTCCTCGACCTCTGCAGGGTTTGTTGCTGGGAGCAACTCACGAGCAGTTGCCTGTTTCAGGTGCTCGTGTGTCAAGTACGTGCCCACAGATACCTTATGGTTCAATATCGGTCCCTTTTGGGGCCGATCTTCCTCTTTCCCTTCCTGGTAGCGGGACAGGGCATCGGCTAGTGCGTTTAATTTTCCAGGGCGATAACGGATAACAAAATCAAAGCGTGCAAAAAAGAGGGCCCAGCGTGCATGGCGGGCGTTTGAAATTTGAGCTGACTGAAGGAAGGTTAGATTTTTATGGTCTGTGACTACCAGGACCGAATGTTTGGCTACCTCTAGGTAATGTCGCCAAGTTTTGAATGCTGCCTTAATAGCCAAAAGTTCTCTGTTGAAAATTGTATAATTTTGCTCAGCCGGGTGAGTTGGCGAGAGTAGTAGGCACACGGCAAGACAGGGGTGTTGCTAGTATCGGGCTGGGTCAGCGCCACTCCCAGGACCTGATTGGAGGCATCCGCTTCCACCTGGAAGGGCTTGTCAAAGTCGGGGTGACGTAATAAGGGGGCTGTCATGAAGGCGTTTCTCAAGCAGTCAAAGCTGTGTTGCTGTTCTACCCCCCATACAAATGCCTGATTTTTCTTCAGTAGCCGGGTTAGAGACGTGGTAAGTTCGGCGTAGTGTGGGATATACTGGCGGTAATAATTCACGCTCCCCAGGAAACGCTGTAAAGGTTTTATGACCTTAGGCGGGGGCCATTGGCAACTGCCCTGTACCTTACGGGGATCCATTTGCACTTGGGTTGGGGTAATGATGAACCCAAAAAAATCCACAGAGGAAAGATGAAATGCACATTTCTCTAATTTACAGAACAATTTATGGTGCAAAGTCTCTGTAGAACACGACGCACGTGTTCTATATGTTGTTCTAGGGTGAGGGAGTATATGAGGATGTCGTCTAGGTAGGTGATTACAAAGATGTCAAGGAGGTCTCAAAAATATCATTTATGAAATGCTGAAACATAGCAGGAGCATTGGCCAAGCCAAAAGGCATTACTAAGTATTCAAAGTGCCCGTAACGGGTTTGGAAGGCGGTCTTCCATTCGTCGCCCTCGAGGACTCGAAGAAGGTTATAGGCACCCCGAAGATCAAGTTTCGTGAAAATTTGTGACCCTTGCAAACTGTTAAGTAGTTCCGGGATCAAAGGACGGGGGTATCGGTTCTTAATAGTCACTTTATTAAGGCCACGGTAGTCAATACAGGGGCGAAGCCCCCCATCCTTTTTGGGCAAAAAAATATAGGCGCTCCGGCGGGCGAACAATAGTGCTGAATCGAGCCGTTGTGTATCCCTTCGTCCAAGTAAAGGCGAAGAGTCTCAAGCTCGGGCGCCGCGAGCACGTAAATCCGCCCGAATGGGGGTTCCGTTCCGGGCTGCAAATCAATGGGGCAGTCATAGGACCGATGTGGTGGAAAGGTAGAGGCTGCTTGTTTGTTTAAAACATCTTGGAACGAGTGGTAGACTGGAGGAAGCTTGGAGGGATCGGGGCTGGGTTCCCCAGGGGAGCTGGTCACCAGGAGTTGCAGAGGGACAGATCTTAGACAGCATCGCTGGCAATGTTCCGAGGTGAATCAGTCGATTATATACCCATGAAATTTGAGGGTTATGTGTATGGAGCCACGGTAGGCCTAGGACCATCAAAAATAAGGGAGTACATCCTACGTCAAATATGAGGGTCTCCTGGTGTTCCCCGATGTCGCATCGCAATGGAATTGTCTGTGTCGTGATAGGGCCGGAGACCAGGGGGGAGCCGTCGATTGTGTGCACTGGTTCTGGAGTGGCCTTCCGCTCCGTTGGGATGTGTTGCATGTGCACTAAATTCATATCCACAAAGTTGCTGGATGCCCCAGAATCCACAAGAGCCCATACCACCAACGAACGGCTGCGGGGTAGCGTGATCGTTACAGGTACGCACAGGTGGGGCGGCTTGTTCCAGGGAGTCAGGGAGTTAATGCTTATGGCCGGGGTGCCCCCTGCACCCCCTGGCCGGGGGCATTTCCCGACGGGTGGCCTTGCGTGGCTAAGGCTGGGCACACCTGAATAAAGTGTCGCCGCAGTAAAAACAAGCCCGTGACCTTCGTCGACGATATCATTCCTCTCGGGTGAGGGGTCTTCGTGCCGCTCCCAACTGCATCGGCTCAGGCTCTTCGGCCTTGGGGTGCTCCACGCCTAGGTTGACTGGGACTGGGACACGGGGCATGAACGGGCGCGTCTCCTGCCGTCGCTCTCTCCGTATTTCCGCCAGCCGATCATCTATTTGCAATGTTAGAGTAGCAAGCTTCCCCCACGTATCGGGTAAGGCGGTGAAAGCTAGCTGATCCTTTAGCTCCTCACTCAGTCCTTTGCGAAATAGAACTATTAAGCCATCCTCAGGCCATCGTAACTCAAGGGAGGGCTGTTGAAAACGAGTGATATACTCCAGTAATGGGCCCCTTCCTTGCCTTAATGACATAATCAGTGCCTGGGCATCTTGGGTACGATGAGGGTGGTCAAACAAGGTAGTAAATTCCTTCACAAAATTGGCATAGTTGGCCAGCAAGAGGCTCTTTTCTTTTAATAAGGCAGTAGCCCATTCCAAGGCGATGCCTCCAAGGTTGCATATAATAAAGGCCACCTTCAGTTCATCCGTTGAGTAGGTGGCGGGCTGCATGGTAAAGTTTAAATCACATAAGGCCAGAAACCCCTGAAAAGCCTGTCACTCCCCCCAAAACTTCTCAATCTAGGGCCCTTTGGGTTCCCGGGGTGCCCCTGCCCCAGGGATCTGGGGGTGCCAGTGGGGCCAGGGGTGGATTTGCGACCCACACAGGGTTCGCTGACCCAGGGCCCGCCTTGATGGCCGCTTCCAATTCTGCCTGCTTGGCTTTTACATTTCGCATTTCCACGGCCAACGGTTGCACTGCCCGTACTAATTCAGCGAGTTGATTAGCCACATCCATGGGGTCCTTCTCAAAAGAGAAGACTATTGTGCTGGTGATACTGTCACAGGAGGGGAGTTCGAGGGGGGAGATACCAGGAATCCGGGGCCACTCACTCTTCCCCACTCGTCCGTCCCTGGGGAAAGAACCTAGCTCCAGGTACAAGGCAGGCATGTGGGGTTGAGAATGCCCGTCAGGATAGTGTGTTGGCCCTTTAAATCCACAAGGGATCGGGCCACTATCATCATTGGGCACCAGGTAACCTGTGCAGGACTTTTCCCCCTGCTCTACCACCCACCACACACAACCCTCACTCACCACTGATGGGGAGGACAGGGTAAATGGTGCCACGTGTGGGGTGAGGAAGGTTCGGGGTCCCAGGGGCACAAGGGAGGAAGGAACCAGATTCACGCAACACAGGGGGGGGATACTGACAACCCAGGAAGGGGA
>QEPC01012026.1:1036605-1128555 GCA_003113815.1 Sphenodon punctatus | reverse complement strand
GGGGGGGAGGGGCTGTCCCGGTGCCGCAGGAGGCCCTGCGGTTCGATGGGTTGGCCTACGCCACCGCCGCCGCCTGAAGTAAGTCCGAGGAGGGGGAAGAACCCTGACAGTATGATTCTTCAACCAGACACTTCTTGCAGTGTCTTCCAGCCCACACTTTGCAGTTTGTGAGGATCCTGTGTGAAACTTCGTCAAACACTTTGCTGAAACCGAGGTATACTGTGTTCGTGGCATTTTCCTCCTCAACTAAACTAGTTACTCTGTGATAGAATGAGACCTGGTTATTCTGGCACAGCTTGTGCCTAACAAATCCATATTGACTCTGAGAAACCACTGCATTGTCATCAAAGTGCTTAAAGATGGACTGTTTTATAATCTGTAGTATCTTCCCAGGTCAGGCTAACTGATCTGTTAATTTCCTAGATGTTTTCCTTTCTCCTCCCGCCCCTTTTTTTAAAAAAAAGATAGGGACAATGTTTGCCCATCTCCTGGTGCCTCATTTGTTCTCAAAGATAACTGACAAAGTCTTTGAGAGTACTTGTGCAAGTTCTTTCAGTACCCTGGGGTAGTACAGCTTGTCTGCCCCTGAAGACTTGAATTCATTGAAAGTAGTCAGGTACTCTCGGATCACCTGTTTACCTATTCTGGTCTGCAGTCTTTCCCCGTATATACATCCTTTGACAAGCTGGTCACAGTTTCCCCCTTTCTGTGAAGACTGAGGTAAACAATAGGAGGTAAGAAGTTCTGCTGCCTTTGCCTTCTATTAACATTACACCATCTTCACTGAGCAGTGGACCCACATTTCCGTATTATTATTATTATTTATTTTATTATGTATTTATATAGCACCAGCAATGTACCCGGCGCTTTACAAAGTAATGGAATACACACAGTCCCTGCCCTAGGGCTTGCAATCTGAGAGATGGGAGGGGGTGGGGTGAAGGAAGGGGAATAGAGGGAGAGACAAGAGGTGTAACATTCACAAAGATGCGAGTTCTCAGGTGCACGTGCTTGGCTTGGCTACATCGAGAATGGTGGCTGGCTGGTCCATGTGGTGAAGATATGGGTACACAGACCTCAGGTAACAGATTGTTCTGGATGGAGGGTATCAGCAGGAGTTAGATGTGGGGAGCAAGGAGTTGGGGCGAGCAGAGCAGAAGAGGTGGGTCTTGAGGAGGGATTTGAAGGTACAAAGGGAGGGGGCGAGGCGAATGTGGGCAGGGAGGGAGTTCCAGGCATGGGGGACAGCTTGGGAGAAGGAAGGAAGGTGGTTAGGTGAGCAAGGGAGGCGTGGGTGTCACGTGGGGCGGGGGAGGGCACGGTTGTCTGAGACTGGAAACCCCAAGGGGAATAGGTCCCTGCCCCATGCCCCACATGGAGAAAAATGGGCCCTCAGGATCTTAGGCGGTGTTCTCTCTAACACAGAGAGAAACCCAGATTATCACTGGGCAGCAAGGGCAGGGATCCCCACAGGGGGCACGGGAGAACACAAGACAGGTCTAGGGGGGGAATGAGAGACAGTACTCACGCAGGTCTGGGGACTGCCACCAGGGAGCACCAGAAATGGGGGAGGGTGCTTATGCAGGGGGTCCTGGGTGTAGGGGGGCCATGCAGGGTCCTCTCTGAAGGATGTCAGGCACTCCTCTTTCGCAACCAGGGAATGCAGAGGTCTGAAGGTGGGGGGGGGAGGGGGTACCCAATCACATGCTGCATTCTCAACAGTCTCACTCTCACGACTTCCCACTCTCACACAATCTAGGGTTAAATACAGAGACGATAGCTCGAGAGAATAGGCGTGGATATTGGCATGGGGTTCCCAGGATCGATCACCCAGGCCAAACCCTTTCCAGTCCACAAGATACAGGAGGGGCCGTTCCGTATTTTAGAGTCAAGGATGGCCTCAACTTCATACTCCAGGTGTCCCCTGAGTAAGAGGAGCGGCGGAGGAGGATCCCGTTGGGGAAAATGGGGTGAGTGTATCAGTTTAAGGAGGGAGACATGGAAGGTGGGGTGGATGCGGAGGTGCAGGGGTAAGTCCAAGGTGTACGAGACCTCGTTTAACTTAGCTTTAATGAGGAACGGCCCCATATAGGCATCGTCTAACTTAGTTGAAGGGCGTTGGGTTGGGTAGTGCTGTTGTCTTGCCCACCTTCAACTCTGACGAGGGTTGACAGTGTCTATCCGCATGAAGTTGATAGTGTTGTCACGCTTGTTTTAGAGTGTTCACGGCCTCTCTCTGTACCTGGCGGATTTGCTGTATCATGGCTGCCGCTGGTGGAACATTGGTGGATGGAATATCTGTTAGGCTAAGGAGAGGATGGAAGCCATAAGCCACATAAAATGGGGATGTCCCTATCGAGGCATGTGCAGAATTATTATATGGAATTCGACAATAGGGAGATAGAAGGCCCAATTGTCTTGGAGATCATTAAAAAAACATCTCAAGTATTGTTCCATTGTCTGATTAACTCTTTCAGCTTGACCGTTTGCTTGGGGATGATAGGCAGTTGTGGGACTTAGGCGAATGCCCAGCATATGGAACAATGCTTTCCAAAACTTAGCTATGAACTGTGAGCCCCTGTCAGATACTATCTCCTGTGGCATGCCGTGCGACCGGACAATGTTCTGTAATATCAGAACCGCTGTTCGTTGTGATGTAGGTTGTTCTTTATATGGTATAAAGTGAGCCATCTTGGTGAAATAGTCTACGACAACCAAAATAGTATTGTAGTTGTCGGATAGGGGGAGATCCCCTATAAAGTTCAATGCTATTTTCTGCCATGGACCTGAGGGTAACTGTAATAAACCAACAGGAGCTTGGAGGGGGGCCTTAGTGCGAGCACTTGTTACGCACCCCAGAACATATTTACGGACATCTCTTTGCACGCCGAGTCACCAGAACCAGTGGAGAATTAAATGCAATGTTCGTCGTTTGTTGTGGCCTGCTAATGGGGAATCCTGGTGTGTCCATAAAACATGGGGCCGATAGGTGGGGGGAATTACTACCATGTTTTGATGATAGTACAGACCATGTTGTTGCTGGTAACGATCTTTGGGTAGCTCATTCAGACTCTTTTGGCTTAGTAGGTGGTGGGAGGGAACCGATGCAGCAAAAACCATAGGGGATAAAATAGGTCCTTCGGTCTTGTCGCTTTTCTTCCTCCTTGGTTTAGCACCTGGATAGCGCATCTGCCAGGTGGTTGGTCCCAGGTCTGTACTTAATGGAAAAAGAAAAACAAAAGAGCCTATCGAGCATGGCGAGCATTATTGATGCGTGCGGATTGCATATATACCAGATTCTTGTGGTCGGTGAATACCAACACTGAGTGGGGGAGCGCCTTCAAGGTAATGTCTCCATGCTTCAAAGGCAGCCTTTATCGCTAACAGTTCTTTATCAAGAATCCTTTCTGCGGGAGTTAGTTGCTGGGAATAGAAAGCACCATTTAGCTGAGGGTCCTGTCTGTTGCGTTAATACTGCTCCTATTGCCCTATCAGAAGCGTCTGTCTCGATTACAAAAGGTTTTGCAACATCGGGATGTTGTAAGATTGGAGTGGTCATAAATGCTTTCTTCAACATAGTGAACACATGCTGCTGTTTAGGCCCCCAAATAAACAAGGCCCCCTTCTTTAGTAGTTGGGTCAGGGGAGGGGGAGCTTTGCATAGCAAGGAATATATTGTCTATAATAGTTTGTACTCCCTAAAAATCGTTGGAGGGGTTTGACAGCTGTTGGGGTTGACCATTTTTGTATGGCCTCAATCTTTTGGGATGCCATCTCAACTCCTTGCGGAGAAATTATAAATCCCTAAAAGGGAACAGTGGTTACATGAAACATATTTTTTTTCTAATTTACAATACAACTTATGTGTACATAAGCATTGGAGTACTGTTAAAACATTGTTAACATGGTTAGCTGCCCCAGGCTGTTCGCAGGAGGGGCGGGGTACAAATCTATAAAATAAATAAATATAAAAATAAACGTGGTCTTATTTATTTATTATTTATTATTACAATTTATATGCTGTCCCCTCCTGCCTCAGGCATCTTGGGGCGGCTCACAATATGTTAAAACATTTAAAACATTAAAATAAACCATATTAATTTCAGTTAAAACAATATGAAACCCCATTCCCCCACCCTAACCCACCCCACTCACCCCATCTCCCTCGGGAAAGACCTGGCGGAACAGCCAGGTCTTACATTGTCTGCGGAAAGAGGGGAGGTCATCAGCCAAGCGAATTTCCAACGGGAGGGAGTTCCACAGCCACGGCGCAGCCATGGAGAATGCCCTCCTCATAGTAGACACCCGGGGAACCCCGAGGAGGGCTCCCCCAGCCGACCGCAGGGGATGTTACAGGACCCGGTGGGTGAGGTGGTCTTGCAGATAGGCGGGGCCCAAGTCATTTAGGGCTTTAAAGGTCAGCACCAACACCTTGAATTGAACCCGGAAACCTACCAGCAGCCAGTACAGAGAGCGAAGCACCGGTGCTGTATGCTCGCGTTGGCCCCTCCCTGTTAAGAGACAGGCCGCTGCATTCTTCACCAGCTGCAGTTTCCGAACCAATACCAAGGGTAGCCCCACGTAGAGTGTGTTGCAGTAGTCCAGTCTCGAGGTAATAAAAGCATGGATGACTGTGGCCAGATCCGAGTCTGAAACATACGGCCTAAGCGGACGCATCAGGTGTAGCTGGCAAAATGCTCCTTTCGCCACAGCCGTCACCTGAGCATCCAGGCGCAGCTGTGGGTCCAGGAGCACCCCCAAGACTCCGGACCTGAGAAACCAGGGGGAAGCAGACCCCATCAATGATGGGGCCACAATCCCCCTGGCCTTCCCCACAACCATCACCTCTGTCTTGTCAGGACTTAGTCTCAGGTGGCTCGCCCTCATCCAGTCCCCTACAGCGGACAAACACCAGGTAAGCACGGAGACTGCAGGGCCTGAGTTGGAGAAAAATGAAAGATATAGCTGGGTGTCATCAGCATATTGATGACAACTCACTCCATACTTCCTAACAACCTCTCCCAAAGGCTGCATGTACACGTTGAACAGGAGAGGGGATAGGATGGAACCATGCTGTACTCCACACTTGAGGCCCTGGGGGGAAGATGAAAACTCCCCCCAGGACCACAAACTGGGTCCCACAGCCAGGAATGAGTGGAACCATTCCCGAATAGTCCTGCCAATCCCTGCAGCCGAGTCACCAACAACTCATGATCAATGGTATCAAATGCAGCCTAGAGATCTAATGACTGATCAACAGGGTCGAACGAAACCTGTCTAACTCACGGGAGAGGTCGTCGGCCAAGGCCACAAGCGCAGTCTCTGTGCCATAACCCGGATGAAAGCCTGACAGCGAGGGATCGAGAAAATTAATCAGTCCCAAATGCCCCTTAAGCTGCTGAGCTACCACTTGTTCAATAATCTTCCCTAAAAAGGGAAGGTTAGAGACTGGCTGATAACTGGCAAGGACATCAACGTCAAAATGGCTTCTTGAGCAGGGGCTGCACCGCCACCTTCTTGAGACAACCCGGAACCCTGCCCTCCCCAAGGGAGGCGTTGACTATCCCTGCCAGCAATGGCCCCAATGTCTCCCATCTAGCCTTAACCAGCCAGGACGGGCATGGATCTAATTCAGAAGTGGTGGCTTGAACAGTCCCAAGAGCATCCCCTACATCTGAGGGCGATACCATCTGAAACTCATCCCAGAAAACAGGACCAGACTGTTTCACTGCCTCAGACCCGTTCTCTGCTAAAAAAGTAGCATCAAATCTGTGGTGAATTTGAGCAATTTTTATCCGCAAAAAAGTCCACAAACAAATCACAACAAACATTTGATGGTTCCACGTCCAGGCAGAGGGAGGCCGGACTGACCAGCCCCCTCACCACCCAGAGCAGCTCAGCCGGGCGGGACTTAGCGGTCCACTTCAGTACACGAGTGATGCCACCATCGCTCTAACCGTCGTCCTTCCTGTTTCATCCATATACCATAGAGAGCTGCATTGCCAGCATTTCGGGAGCGGATGGCTGGGAGCCACACAGTTGATGGTCTCCGTCAGCCTGATATTCCACCTAGACACGAGATCATCGAGTGAGCGGCCATCAAGGTCAGAGGAGACATCCCCATGGGCTATCTGGAACCTTTCGGGTTCCATAAGCCTTCGGGGGCGAACCAACTTAACTGGTTCCACACCCTCTCAAGGACTGACATGTGCCAGGATATTCACCCAGAGGAGATAATGATCCATCCACAACAAGGGCACTGTTGATACCTCCCCCACCAACAGATCCCCCGCCTCAAGGCCTGTGCAAAATATCATGTCCGGGGTATGTTCTCCAACATGTGTGGGGCCCACTACTCTCTGAGACAGGCCCATGGGGGCCCATGAACTCATGCTCCGCCCCTCCAAGACTGGCGTCGGCATGCATATTGAAGTCCTGGGGGACCGCAAGATCACCTCCAACACCAGCTTGGTCAGCGCGTGTAGGGAGGCTCATACAGGTGGGTAAACGGTATATCAGCAGTATCTCTACCCTGTCTCTGACCAAATCCAAACTCAGATGGAGACCCTCTATACCCATGATAAATTGCACAGGAAATCTCCTCACGGACCAGGCATCCTTAAAAATAATGGCTACGCTGCCCATCCGTCCCTCCAGCCACAGCTGATGCTGCACAGAGTACCCAGCTGAAACAAGATCAGCCAGCATAAGCCCCGATTCATTGTCCAGCCAGGTCTCCGTGATACATGCGAGGTCGGCCGCCTGGTCCAGGATCAACTCCCGGACCGCAGTTGACTTATTCGCTACCGACCTCGCATTTATCAGCATCAAGCTGAGGCTAGGGGTCCTCCGATCCCTAATCACCTCACCACCTGCCTGGGGGCCAGTGAGCGGGACAGAAACACACCATCTATCCCGTCTCTCAGATCAAACCCGCCTCCCAGAAGAACCATAATTCCCCTGGCCCAGAACGACCTCTATGGCTGCAGACCCACCCCCCACCCCCGATCTGCTCCACCGTTCCCACCCCCCAAAGCACCCCCCATCCTCTTCCTCCACAAGAGGATCCCTTGGCTTAGGCAGAGACTGCTTCTACTCATGATATAAAAAGTATAGCCTGCAACTTTAGCCTTGATGGGTGGGTTTGCTCTAAAAAGGAAAAATGTAGTCTAACCAGGGAAACTTAATTTAGTTTGTATTCTTCTGGAAATCTTTTTAGTTGAAAATACTTGTCTTTAGTTTTGCTAGAAGTGGAGGGGAGCGCTGGGTTTTCCTTTGGGGTTTTTTGTTTTGTTTTTGTTTTTTTAACTTTCATTTGGGATGCTTTATTAAACTGCTATGGGATTTTCAATAATCTGTTAATTTCTTATAGAAACTAAAACATCAAAGCACTTTCATGCTGTTTGATTCCTATTTTATACATACTACTCATTTGGCATATGGGCTGCTGAATTAGATGGGGCTTCAGTCTGAATTGGTATAGCAGTTCTGTGTTTATAAAGAATATTTATCAACTGTGATTTCCCCAAACCCTTATTCTTTCTGACAGAAATGTCGATTTGGGTATCTGTTTTATATACATCAGTTGAATTAACCAAAAGCAAGTAGTTATTCCCTTTAACCAAAATATTAGTTATTTCCCCTTTAACCAAGTATTACGGTTATTCCTTTAACCAAAGGGGAACCTGGCTGCTGGCGCTAAACATTAAAAAGAGATGGAGCAGTCTTTAAATTAAAAACTGGGGGAAAGCTGATAGGTGCTGAGCAGCACGTAGGTTGGGCTGAGGCAGCTGCAAAAGATACTGTTATTTCAGGGGAATTAACTTTCCTAATATAGAAGACAGGAAAAATCCACAGAGAGCTCAGGTGGAAATCAGTTTGCAACAGTCAAACTCTATTGATCCCCAAATAACTAAAACAGTTACTTATAATAAACAGATTAAAAATTAAAATGATACATTTAAATATCTATATACAAATGCTAGAAGTCTAAAAAGTAAGATGGGAAAATTAGAGTGTATTGAGTTAAATGAGGATATAGACATCATAGGAATCTCAGAGACCTGGTGGAATGAGGACAACCAATGGGACACGGTATTACCAGGATACAAAGTATATCAAAATGACAAGAGTAGATCGAGCTGGTGGTGGGGTGGTGCTATATGTAAGAGACAACACCGAGTCAAGCAGGATTAATATTGTAAAGGAAGCAAACAGTACTCTGGAATCTCTGTGGACAGAAATTCCATGTATAACGGGGAAGTTTGTAGCGGTCAGCCTATACTATTGACCTCCGGACCAGGACAGTGAGACTGACTGTGAAATGCTAAGGGAGATTAGACAGGCTACTGAAGTCGGAAACGCAGTAATAATGGGCGATTCCAGTTACCCTCATATTGACTGGGTGAATGTCTCCTCAGGGAAGGATGCAGAGATAAAATTTCTAGATGTCATAAATGGCTGCTTCCTGGAGCAGCTCATCCTGGAATCAACAAGAGAAGGAGCCACTCTGGATTTAGTCCTAAGCGGAATGCAGGATTTAGTGTGAGGGGTAACGGTGCTGGAGCCGCTAGGCAATAATGATCATAATATAATCAAATTTGACATACTCACAGGACGGTAACATATGGTAACCACTGTGGTAACATATGACTTTAGAAAGGGGAACCATGTAAAAATGAGGAAACTAGTTAGAGTGAAACTTAAAGGAGCAGTTGCAATAATTAAATGCCTATAGGCAGCATGGAGAATATTTAAAAACACCATCTTGAAAGCTCAGATTAAATGTATTCCACAAATTTAAAAATATAGGAAGAGGACCAAATGTCTGCTTGTGTGGCTAAATGGTGAGGTGACGGAGGCCATTGGAGCGAAAAAGGCATCCTTTTAAAAATGGAGAGTCCCAATGAGGTAAATGGGAAGGAGCATAAGTGTTGCCAAAGTAGATGTAAAAAGTTAATAAGGTATGCCAAAAAGGATTTTCAGGAGCAACTTTCTAAAGATGCTAAAACTAATAATAAAACCTTTACCAAGTACGTCAGAAGCAGGAAGCCTGCTAGAGAGTCAGTTGGGCTCTTAGATAACCAGGGAGTGAAAGGGGTGCTTAGGGAGGAAAAGGACATTACAGAGAAGCTGAATGAGTTCTTTTCTTCAGTCTTCACTGCAGAGGATGTTGGGGAGATACCCACGCCAGAACCTTACTTTGTAGGTGATGAATTGGAAGAGCTGTCACAAATCAACATGACTCTGGAGGAAGTTCTAGAGGTTCTAACAAATCACCAGCACCAGATGGTATTCACCTCAGAGTTCTAAAGAAACTCAAATATGAAATTGCAGACCTACTGTTAGTAATTTGTAACCTATTGCTAAAATCTGCCACTGTACCTGAGGACTGGAGGGTAGCAAATGTAACCCCAATATTTAAAAGGGGATCAAGAGGTGATCCTGGAAACTACAGACCAGGAAGCTTGACGTCTGTACTGGGAAAAACGGTGGAAACTATAAGTAAGAACAGAATCGCTGGGCATGTTGATAAACATAGCTTAATAGGGAAAAGTCAGCATGGATTTAGCAAAGGTAAGTCATGCTTCAATAACCTGTTGGAATTCTTTGAGGGTGTAAATAAGCATGTGGACAAGGGAGACTCGGTAGATATAGTGTACCTGGATTTCCAGAAAGCATTTGATAAGATCTCACATAAAAGACTCTTGAGAAAATTAAAAAGTCATGGGATAGGGGGTAGTGTCTTACTATGGATTGGTAACTGGTTAAAAGATAGGAAGCAAAGAGTAAGACTGAATGGTCAGTTTTCACAATGGAGAGATGTAAAAAATGGTGTGCCCCAGGGATCTGTATTGGGACCAGTGCTGTTTAACGTATTCATTAACGTTCTGGAAAAAGGCGTTAAGACTGAGGTGATCAAATTTGCGGATGACATCAAGTTATTCAGGTGGTTAAAACATGAGCAGACTGTGAAGAACTGCAACAGGATCTTATGAGACTGGGTTTCAGGGCATCTAAATGGCAGATGAAATTTAATGTGGACAAGTGCAAAGTGATGCGCACAGGGAAAAATAACCCAAGCTATGAGTACACAATGCTGGGTACTAATCTAGGAGTTATCGCTCAGGAAAAGGATCTGGGAGTGATTGTGGACAATATGCTGAAATCTTCAGCCCAGTGTGCAGCAGAAGGCAAAAAAGCAAACAGAATATTAGGAGTTATTCGCAAAGGGATAGAGAACAAAACTGAGGATGTCATAATGCCTCTATACAAATCAGTAGTGCGACCGCATCTGGAATATTGTGTGCAGTTCTGGTTGCCCCATCTCATACAAGACATAGCTGAATTAGAAAAGATACAGAGAAGGGCAACAAGAATGATTTATTTATTTTTATTATTTATTTTATTTCAATAGTTTATACCCCGCACCCTGCTGAAACCAGCTCAGGGCGGCTTCCAGCAACTTTCAAATACATAAAAACACTATAAAACAGAGTAAAACAAACAGCAATATTTAAAACAAGGCCACGGAAGTTAAAACAATAAAACAGGATGGGGGCAAAACACCATAACCCTAACCCACCCCCGAAGGCCTGGGTGATAAAGAGTATGGAAGGGCTTCCTTGCAAAGAGAGGCTTGACAAGCTGGGTCTCTTCAGCTTAGGGAAGAGAAGACTGAGAGGGGACATGATAGAGGTTTATAAAATCTTGAGTGGTATGGAACGAGTAGATAGGGAACCCTATCAAATACTACTAGAACTACGGGACACTCCGTGAAACTAGGTGCTGGTAGATTTAGAACAAATAAAAGGAAGTAACTTTTTACTCAATGCATAATTAACTTATGGAATTTGTTGCCAGAGGACATTGGGTGAAAACAGACATGATGCTAACCACCCTTTAACCACACTTGGTGGTCATTTATGCATGTTTCAGGGCTGCATAGGGCACCAATACAGCCCTGCAACATGCATAAATAACCACCAAGTGTGGTTAAAGGGTGGTTAGCGTCATGTCTGTTTTCACCCATTGTCAAGGCCACTAGTATAGCTGGGTTTTAAAAAAGACTGGATAAGTTCTTAGAGAGTAGGTCCATTAATGGCTATTAACCAAGTAGCTTACGGGATGAACTTCTTACTGTCAGGAGCTGGGAGTGAACAACGGGGAATGGATTGTCCATTGTGACTGTTGGTTCTTCTTCCATGTGATCAAGATTGGCCACTGTCAGAGGACAGGATGCTGGGCTTGATGGACCATTGGTCTGACTCAGTATGGCACTACTTATGTTCTTACTATGACTAACAAGAATTTTGTCTTAGTGAAATATTAGTGATTTTAAAATCTTATAGTCCAGTAGACCATTTCCCGTATTCTACCTACCTGTAAACTTAATGGAAGACCAACTATTCCACTTGCACTTTTCTGGGACAGTCCTCTATGATAAATATCCGAATGTTTACCAACAACAAAGCAAGAGAGAAAAAAAGGTGATCAGTTTTTGATATTAAGGTTTATTGAAAACCGAACCTAAAGGGCCTCAAGTGATCTGGCCAAAAAATGATTCAACATGAATTCAGAATTTTATGCAGATATTTATGCAGTTTGTATGCAAATGTTATGCACATGTTATGCAAATTTGAATGGAATCGATTTTTAAACATTTTATCATGGTAATCCAATCAAAATGTGTTTTGTCCAATTTTCCCAAGTTTTGATGTGATCATATCAGTTCACATGCTTGAAATAATTAAATAACGAAGAAACAAAATAACAGTAATGGTCATGTGCATTGCTACATCAAGAACAATGTCGCTTATTCCTCTTCCTCATCACCAACAATTGGTGATGCATTTGTGCAGTTGATTTCACTGCAGTGCTTGTAAGCTACCATGCATGCAAGACCGTAACTTCGCCATGTACATCATTAATAGCACAGTCAATGTGTTGATGCACCTAGAAAAAATTGCAAAAGAATTTTTCCTAACAGATTCTAAATGAAAAAAACATGAGTAAAACTATGGGGAAAAGTCTACCAGTGTAACTGTCCCTGTTTGGTCAGGAAACATATATCTTTGAGGGCGATAAAACCTTCGGTGATTGCTATGTCTGTCATGCATGTTTTTCTATTTTTTCTTGGAAACATTCAGTTTTTGGACCAAATACCCTATGAAAAGCAATGTATAAAACTTTCTCTTAAAGCTTTTATGTAATGGGGTCGTTTGTCGTAAAACACCATGAAGCACTTCAGTGGAATGAATCATAAAATGCCACTCGACTATTACGCACACCTTTAATGAATTATATATACATCACATGTTCTGTATGTAAAAAAAAAAGTAACTGATGCAATTATCAATGAATTAAGCTCCAAAATTCTTCAATGACACACTGGATGAGTGTATAAAACATAATTAATTACTCCGCTATAGTGTCCCTTTGATCATCAATGAATGTGAGAGGTTAGATCAAAGTCGTCATCATCCAGATCTGGATTGCCAGCATTGTAACAACTGACACCACGGCACAGGCTGTTGTGAAAGGCAACCCCTGTTTCTTACAAGTGCACTGCATGGTTGCACATTGACTCTTGCTGCAGGTACACCTGATAAACTTCAACAGATGGGCTGGAGCTGGCAGTTGAGATTACTTCGTTGGTGATAGCCCTTACCCCTGCATTTCCCAACCCCATTTTAGTGGATGTAGCTTCGTTTCCATCCACTGCTGAACCTGATGGTATACTCTGAAGATGTGAAATGCACATGAGTCTGAAGTCGGTGGCAGTGTCTCTGGCTTAACATGCACTGTAGACGTCGACACTTTCCTGGTGAACATACGAAGGCGAATGATGTTGAGGGTCTCACTGTGTTTTCCTCCGTACAGTATGGAAATTGCTTTTTCTCCAGCTGCAGCAATGATGTGTCTTTAATTATTTGGTGTAGTGAAGGCTGATGCTTGTTGGCAGACATTTTCATTGCTGTTTAGCGTTTTCAATGCCTCACCTTTTCCAACTGAACACAGTCTTGATGTGGTATCGCAACTAAGCAGTGAATGTTGGAAGAGACATCCTCACCAAGTTGTTTTCTGGCAGCTTTGATGTCATAAATGACTACATATTTGGAATTCCTTTTGGATTCTGGGAAGAGTAAAATATATGAATTTTCATTGACATGAAGAAGAAGAACCAGAAGGTCTGTATCGTCTACAACTACAACAGTGGCCATAGTGTTTGCTGAAGCAACAGCCTGCTTTAACAATCAACACATCTGCATCGTCCTTTGCTTGCAGAGTTGTGCAACCTATTGCTTGCAAGCTTTCACGCAAGTGTTGAATGAACAGTTGCTTGTTCTGTGGGTTTGCAAGAAATTCCTATTTTTTCAAAAGTCATTGAGGGTTGGAATTTCGCTGTTGGCCCCATTCCGCCTTTTTGTTGATGTAAATGCGGGAGAGCCTTTGTGGACGGTTGGTTTTGATATCCATCGAAGACAATAGTAGGTTGCCCATACTTCTTCCTTGCATATTCTGCATAGGATGTGAAGACTTGATGAAATGTTGTGTTGCAATCCCAAGGTATGCGGTGTAGTAGAGACCCTCCATCAAGTACATAATGTACCTGACCGCTTGGACACATCCCTGAGCTGACCATAGTCTGAATGTGTTTAGCGAGTTGAAATTTTGGTGCCTCCCTCATCATTCCTTCAGCATCAAACAAGGCAGCAGGAACTGTACATAATTCATACGAGAGCAGTTCTTCTAAATCTTGACCACTAGTTGGATCACAGAGCAGGAGTCGTTGGAACAAAAGTTGGTGATCTCCATGGAAGGAATCTTGTGCAGCACGAACGTGTTTGTTCTCCAGTGTGAGTACCTGCTTGTTCCTTTTGAAGGTGTCTGTGGTAACTATTATGTCCAGCACTTCTGAAGAAGGGAAGCTTGAATTCCACACACTGCAAATGTAACATTTAGTTTCCAGTCCTGATGAATGCCTTTGCAATATCCGCCATGTGCAGGTACGTAATCCAAAGACATGCATTCTACTCTTCTTTTTCAAACCTCCTTCTTTTCTTCTAGCATTGAGGATACATTTTGAAGAGCTGGAAATTAAGTTATCTCTTGAACAGCCATTTCTCTGTTAATCGAATCATCATAAAGTTTGAATATTCCTTTTATTGTTGGGTTTACAGTGTCTACTGCCATAGCTTCACTGGAATCTGGAGATGGTTGAGTGCTGTCCTCCTTGTCCACCAATGTGGTACTGTCATCAGTGACTGAAGTGGAAAAAATTGGGTCTGCGGAATCACTTTCCACCACTGGAAGTTTGTTATAAAGCACATAATTTTACAAGGAAAATTAAAACAAAGATTTACTGCTGCTGATTAATACTAATTAAGGCAATAAACAGTTACACTCACTTATACTAATTTTCTGGTGGTGGGGAGGTGTAAATTTTTAGTATATCAACAGTCCACATGCACTTTTAAAGTACAGAAAAAATAATTTTCTTCCAATTACTTTAGTTTGACCTTCATGGTCTGCTGGACTATTAAATTAGGTATCCATTCCCAGCAGCTTTTACACTCTCTTTTAAATATTCTTGAATATTCTGGAAATTTTAAGTTTCACTTTTTAAGTCTTTTGTATGTGTATTTTATCTTGTATAGCCAATAGTCTGCCTTTTTCCTATTTTTGTTTTTCCCACTCTGACCTTAATCCTTCAGCACTGGTCCTCTGCAAAGAAGCAAAGGTCCATTCCTGTGGATTCCAACTGCAGGATCAATTTTCAAATAAGGAAATTATATAGAAAATGGAGAAGAGTAATTATTAAGGTTTACCTACAGTCTTAAAAGAAGCATCATACGATATATGTGAAAAAACATTGGAAGTCTTTTAGTAAAATTAGTTTTTACTATTATTTAATCTTTATATAGCGCAAGCAATATACCTGGTGCTTTATATTAATTTCTCTTTAATGTAGTCCATAATACTAAAGATGATGACAATATTTATCTCCTTAAAGTATGAAAACTTTTTTTATTTTGTAAGAAACTTTTTTTTATGGTGTTTGAGTTACAAATACAGTTAGATGACATGGATTTGTGTTTTGTGTTTTGCATTTCAAGGCTTTCAAAATAGTACATTACTATAAAACAGTGTAAGGCCTATGGTTCTTTCATTTTTAGACATGTTTACATTACTATAAAAGTGTACGAAATACATGGTTCTTTAATCTTTAGACAAGTTTTAACATGTCCAACATAGATCAAGGTTCAAAATGAAAGGTTGGAACTGGTGACATTTGTAAAATATCAAGGTTTCTGAAATTTGTAAGTCCAGTGGTAGATTTGGCCACACTTGGGGCGTTTTTAGATGAGTGGGGGAATCTAGCGGATAGAAAAATCCACTCTTGCATGGGGAGCGTTTACACATGCTGGAAGACACCGGCTGCCATTGAAAACAGCGGTGCCTAGCAGCATTATTTTAAAAATCGGATTTATAAAACCTTATCGAGATTTTACAAATTCTCCAGGTCATCTAAAAATGCCCTGAGTCACTGCATATTTTCTTCCTAACTCATGCTTAAAGGGCCTTAAGTACTGCTGCATGAACAAGTACCACAGTAATTTTGAACCGGTAAGGCTTGTGTCATTAAATTATGTAACCTATATTGTCTGTTGATAACACAATTTCTGATCATTTATGTATTGGTTAGTTACCAATATAAGTAGAATAAAGTAGCTTTAAGGTCATAAGATTAATAATCTTAAGAATAATAAGATTAATAAATGACCCTGATAGCTCCTTCTGATATGTAGTTCCATTGGGTTTAATCATTTGATATCATTAAAATCAGTGACAGCATGTATATGCAGACTGTTAACTCTGAACCTATTCATTAGATTATTTGTAAAAAATAAATATTTGGCATTTTCATTTTTATATTTTGAACATGTACAGTGACAGCTGTCTGTCGTGCTTGCACTGCTAGTAAATTGTTTCATTTTGTCTTACAGATCATAATATCAATCTAGAATCTATGGAAGTGACAGTAAATGCAGTGGCAGGGGCTCTTAAGGCTTTCTTTGCAGATCTGCCAGATCCTTTAATTCCTTATTCTCTACACCCTGAGTTGGTAGAAGCATCAAGTAAGCAGTAAACCTGTTAACTTTGTTACAAGATTGCAGATTTTAAATCTTACATTATTGAAATAACTAGCTAATATGAAAGTGAACCTCTTAACCATTAACCATGTTTGTTTTCTACACTTCAAAATGCATATGGTTTCATATAAGGAAATCTTTTAAATGAATTTCACAGATCAAATAGCTATTTGTCATTTTTAAAAAGCAGTTAATTCAAAGAATCTGTCTAGTGTCATTCTAAAGTAGTAGTATAAATTTGGGAGGTCCTTTGAAATTAGTATGCCAGCTAGTGTTGGGAAAAGACTGCATAATCTGCTCTTAAAGTATTACAGATTAGAGATGTTTATAAAAAACATACTAATTCATTGCTTTGTTTAATTTGAAAATGTTATCAAATTTACTCTTAATTAAATCTGTGTAACCTGATAGTGCAAACTACATGAAACTTGCATATTTTGTTACACTTCTCCTGAAAAACATAACATTTGTGAATTTTTCCCAATATAAAGGTCTCATTCTTCTGAGTTCAGGGAATTAGTTTTGCAGCAAGCTTAAGTCAGTGTAATGTATATTTGTTGGGTGGAGTTGTGAAAAAGTCAGTCTCTCTTTTATTCGGAACAGGAAATTATTATTATTCTCAATCAGGGGTGCTCATCATAAATTGTTGGATGGGCTTTAATAAATTGCTTGGCCCAATACTGGGCCTCAAATCCATCTTGCTCTCTAACTCTGGAGTCCCAGCCCCCCTCACCCAGATTTAATTCATTTCCCTGTTTTAGTTTTTTTGGCTTGTTAGCAGTAAATAAACTAAACTAAAACTTAAATTTAGCAAACAGCTTGATTCTCCAGCAGATAGCATGTGCTCTATGAGCATATATACAAATCCCAGTCACTTCAATTAGACTTATGTTCGTGCTAACTAATAGTGTGTGTGTTATTCACCAGAGGATCGGGCTGTAAGTTAATTCAGACACCATGAAATGTCATCAAATGACCACAAATGCCAAGTTTAAATGTCAAATTTAATAGGAAGCCAATGAATAGCTGGCTGCCAGGAACCCTGCGGAGCTCCTGTCAGTGTCACCGCTGAAGCTCTTTTCCCTCACCCCCGGCTGCCACCACCAGAACGGAAATCCTCTTTCTGCTCCCCTCTAACATTTGAATTTCATGCTAAAGGGTTGCCATAGGGGGATCTCACACCATGGGGATACTCCTGGTAGCAGTAGGTGTCTTTTTCAAGACGCTCCAGATAGAATTATTGGAAAAGAATCTACCACCTTCCACTTGTTTACCATGGAAGCTGTTTGAAGCTCTGTAGAAATACCCTGGTTCCTAGGTAGGATTTGATTCTTTGGAAAGAGAATTTTCTAGGGTGCTGACTTAACCAGGCCAAACTTTATTATTATTATTATTATTATTATTATTATTATTATTTGAATATGCCACCCTTCTCCTAAAGGCACTCAGGGCAGCTTAACAAGAAATAAAACACAATGTAAGTGACATTCCCTCTCACCTTCCATAACACTACCCCATATACCACATAGAAAGCATTAAGAATTTCCAGCCCCTTCTTTCCTGACCATCTGTCCCCACTCTCATGCTTCTCAAACTCCAAGACTCCCTTGACTCTAACCTGGAACATCCATAACACCAAATCCTACTTAGCCATACATAAAGGGGAACTGGTTTTCTGACTCTTCCTGCCAGGGGAGCAGTCATGGTGACTGTGCACTGTGAGTACAGGCTTCTGGATCAGGCTGCAGTGGGACTGTAGTGCTACAGCCCCATTTTGTCCTATAAGTACACCACCTTTCCCATCACAGGAAGGGGATGACCCTGCTGTTCAGTGAATTAACAGGTGATGGTTCTGTCCCACGGCAATTGAGGCTGAGACTGTGGGGATCGACTTTGTGGTGTGATAGCATGCACAATGATCGCATGGAGCAGTGCTACCTGTTCCTGTTCCCTCCTCTTGTTTGTTCACATCCATATGGTGTTATGGTTTGACACTATGCTGCTTGTTCCCTTTTTTAAACTAAGCATTAGGTTAGAGTGAAAAACAATTGTATACATTAACAAAGCCCATGCAAGGGAGAAAAAAAGCATTAAAAAGAGAGCAAACTGGAAAACTAATTCTTAGCACTATCTAAAGAGGCAATCCACTTCCAGATGCATTCCACCTGAAGATAAGCTGGTTCATCCAGTCTTTACCATTCTCTTAGATTCACTCATTTCTGGCTTTATTTTGGAGTGAAGAATCCTCTCTCCCCTTTTCTCTGTATGTTTTTATAGACAATAGAGAAAAGTAGTAAAGTTATATCTTTTATTGGACCAACTACAGTTGGTGGAGGTATGCAAGCTTTCGGACCTCGCAGAGTCCTTCATAAAGCAGGTGTGGGGTTACAAAATGAAGAAACAAAGTCAAAGCAGAGGTATATACAGTGTTGGGGGATGTACCCATTGAACTCCGAGGGAGGAGAGAGGAAGAGGAGAAAGAGGTGGAGAGCAGCTGACAATACAAAAAGGGGAAATACGAGTAGCTATTGATAGTAAATAAATCAAAGTTACCTGTAACTGTGGACAGTGATAGGATAAACAAATGACTGTAATGTCTGAAAAAAAACAGAGCAAAACAGAAGAATAAAGGGTGGGTCGGATATAGGGCAGATGTTCATTGTTAGAGGAAGGGCAGGAAGAGGAGAGAATGAGATAGGGAGAGGAACGCAGAGCAAAATGGGAAATCAACAAAGGATAGCTATTAATAGTAAAAGACTTAGTTACCTGTAACTGAGACAGTGATAGGATATACAAATTACTGAATGGCAGAGAAACCTATGTACGAAATAGGGTAAATAGTACTTAGAGTAAATAGCAATTCAAAAAGGGAGAATACAAATTTATATATTGGTTTCAGGTTCTCTTTTTGAGAAAACATGGCTTACCAAGATTCCCTTGGTAAACAGTTATATTACTTTTTCAACAAAGCCCTGGAAGTATAAGAAGAAAGGCAGATGTAGAGGGAGTCTGGCTATATTTGTTCCCAGTTTGTTGGAGGTCGAGTTTACCCAGATTCCTATTGTTTCCCAGTTTGTTTTGGCCATTGTTATTAGCTCCTGGAAGAATAATCCCCTAATATTTGTGAATGTGTAATTTCCTCCCAGGATGAAAGGAAAAGATCCTTTTTGGTGGAAAGACCATCTGGGTATGGTAGTGAGGATGTTGAGGATTGATTTTGTGGATGATGAAATAATTATATTAGGGGACTTCAGTGCTAGAGTTGGCCAGTGGCATGAAACTATAGAGGATGACCTGGATTCTATACATCACATTCAGGAGCCAAAAATAAAAGATGAAAAAGGAAATAAAGCAGGCCAGCAGTTGGTACAATTTATGTATGAATATGACTTTAGGATGTTGAACGGGCAGGTAGTCCCCAATGTCCCAGGAGCCTATACGTACTACTCATGTTTGGGTCACGGCACTGTGGATTATATATTGGTGGAGGCCCAATCCTTTAGAAGAGGCAGATATATGGAGATCTTGGAAAGAGCAGAGAGCAATCATTTTCCTTTATTTTGCTCCCTAAATTTTGCGGAGGCAGTTAAACAAAGTTAACCTAATAAGCCAATGGGCAGGGTCAGACGCTCCTGGGATGATGCACCCATCCAAGAAGTTAGGATCACACTTGACTCCTGGGCTGCATTGCAAGATTTTATGCAATGCAAGGATTGCAATGTACAGTTAACCCTCTACGATGAACTAGGAAAAGATTTGTTACAACTGTTGACTAGATAAACATCTTTCTCTGTTCTTACATTTCCTAAAACTGCTTCGACCAAGAGTGTTTAGAGGCCAAACAGTTGCTTACGACTATGCAGGTAAAATGGAAGGAGTCAAGTGCTCTCGCTGATTGAGAATGTTTTAAGGCTACTAAACTAGATTATAAGGCTTTGCTTAAGAAGAAAAATCTGGCATACCAGAATCAATGTTGGGTGACACTGGAGGATGTCATACACAAGAAGGATAGTAGAACTTTCTGGTTTGTAGTCTCGGGAAAAGGGAAAAAAGCCACACAAGCTGATTGCCATATAGGAGGTTCTGATTGGGCTCTATTTTTTTTACTGGTAAGTTTAAATCTAAGATGGATATACCCCCAGTAGTAGAGATCCTTAAGGTTGATGGCAAGGACTTAGGCCCTTTTCTAACATCTGAGGATCAAGTGAATGGCTATATAACTTCGCTTAGGGCCAACAAGACATAGAGTTCAGATTACCTGACCCCTGAAATCTTTTAAGTAGTTTAGTGATTGGTGGTTACCAGTCCTATCTATCCTATTTAACAATATAATACTGTTTAATGTATGACCGTCTGACTGGAAATCAACAACTATAATTCCCTTTTACAAAAAGAGAGATAGAAGCAAGTCTGACAGCTATAGACCTATTAACTTGATTAATCTACCGGTAAAAATTTATGGTAAGCGTATTTTATATCACTTGGATCAATGCATGCAGAAGCTCCAGGTCCCTGGTGAAGAACAAGCAGGTTTTTGCTCTGGACAGTCTACAATTGACCAGTGCTTTACGCTTAGCTACTTGATAGCTAAATACTGGGGCCAGGGGCAGCACCTCTTTGTAGCCTTTATGGATCTAAAAGGCACCTTCGATGGGGTAGAAAGAGGCTTATCGTGGCCAACATGGATTAAACTGGGGATAGGCAAAGCACTATTACACCTATTAGAGTGCTACCATGCCAATTTAGAGGTGCAAGTCAGATTTGGAATTAATGGAGAATTTCCCCCAGTTTCCCAGTTAAGCGAGGCCTACGCCAGAGTTGTCCGATTGTTCCTGTACTTTTCTCTCTTATTATTATTATTATTTATTAGCATTTGTATAGCACCAGCTGTGTACCTGACACTTTACAGAACAATAAGAATGACGCGGTCCCTGCCTACGGCTTACAATCTAAAAGACACGGAGGGGGGATACAAGGAGAGGGTATATAGGGAGAGACAAGGGATAAATAACAATCAAGTGGATGCGAAGTCTCAGGTGCACGTGCTTGACTTGGTTGCGGTTAGGCAGGAGTCTGTGGGGAGGGCAGACAGTAAAAATTGAGATGAAAGTTCTAACAGGCATCTCTTCCTTAATGACCTGCAAGAGGCTTTGATGGATCCCTCAATCCATGCCCCAAAACTGTTGACCAAGGATATTCCCTGCCTCTTATTTGCAGATGACACTGCTTTAATGGCTACAAGTAAGGTGGGCCTCCATAGGCTTCTTAATAGATTCTTCCAGTATTGTGTATCAAACACGATTGAGATAAATGAGAGTAAATCCAAGATTATGTGTTTTAGAACATGAAGGCACCATAAATGGTATGCTAACCAGGGGAGAACCTAGCAGGTTAGCTCCTTTACTTATTTAGGGGTTACCTTCTCTAATACCCAAAATGCTCCTGCCATATAGAAAGAGCTAAGACAAAAGCTACCCAAGCTATGGAGGGGATTTTCAAGTTCTATGCTAGATTCAGGAAGAAACCCTGGAAAGAGGCTCTTCCTGCTGGGAGTCTGAAAATTGCCTCTACTGTTCTGTATGGTGCAGAGATTTTTGGCCTCAGTATCCATTTTGGAGACACTGTGGAAAGATTGCAGAATCAATTTCCAAGACACATAGAAATATGTAAACTGGCTCCATTAATATGAAAACCCAAGCAATTTTGGGAAAGGTTAATTACTTGCTTAAAATTAGACAACACACACCCCTCCCCCCCCCCCCCCCATGTCTGCTTGACTATGAGGTCAAGCTGGCTAAGCTTTTTACTTGGCTGGATGAGATAAGGATGTCATTATTCATTACTGGGCTCGGTGACTGCTGGATGTTGGATAGGATACTACTCCCAGGACTTCAATCACGTATAGCCATGCGGTTAAATGATATAGACCTTCAAAATGACATGACCTGTGTATGTTGGATGAAATGTATTCCCCTGTTTGGACTTTTTAAAACTGAAAATGGCCCAGCTTCTTACTTGAGAAGACCAATTAAACCTGGTCATTGGAGGGCCTTAACCAAGCTAACGATAAATCAGATCAAGCTTGCAGTGATTAAAGGGAGATAGGACAAAATCCCACATGAGAAGCTCCTCTGCCCTTTTCTGCAAAATCAAGTCGAGGATGTTGTACACCTTTTAAGGCATTGTCCCTTTTATGTGGATCCAAGGGCTGAATTACTCCTTCCACAAGTTACTCATTTGAGAGACTGGTCTAGCAGGCGAAAAACAATTTGGTTACTGCAAAGTGACTCTCTTGCTTTCCTGTCTGCTTTGGGGAAATTCATGGGTCATGTACGGGAAATTAGAAAAGACTTAGGTCTCAATTTTTAGTATATGAAACCTCAATTTAAGTTAAAAATCAAACCAGCTGTAAAGTAGCTATTTTATGGTTTTATGTTATCAAAGTGTTGGGCATATTTGATCCCAGCAAAGTTCTATTAGCCTACCCCCTCCAGGGATAGAGGATGCCATGGTAGTAAGCAAACTGATTGTACTATGTTATGGATTTTTATTATTCTTAATGCATCATATATTCTGATGATTTTGGTTTTTGGTGAAAAGCCCTAAATAAATAACTGATCGAAAAGTAGGTGCTGCATGTATGAACTAAATATGCATATAGTTTGTGAATATCTTTTCTGTGTAAACTGATGGCAATTCTGCAGGGATCTTATTGGTCACATTTCATAAAATAAACAATAAACAAAATTAGAAACAACATGGATTGTAAACCTATAATGCCATGAATACATATGGCTTGTAAACATATGAATACTTTATAACTATTATAACCGTTAAGTAGTCATAGAGAAAAAATTTAAGGAAATATGCCGAGAAGAGAGAGAAACAGGAGAAAGGGGAACAGCACTTCCACCAAGAGTTACACTAAAAGTCTCCAGAAAATCTGACCAAATATTCTCATATTTCTCTGGTGCCCCCCTTCTATGGAATGTCATCCATTCATTTGCATCTAGTTCTGCCATATCATTAAGCCAGTTGTCTGTAGATGCAGTACACCAACTTAAACTATTTTTAAATGAGCATAATAAAAACCCATTCATTTGGAATGTTATCTCACATAGGCATTTTGTTTTATCAACTGGACTAATTGACAATCTTAGACACATACTTAGTTCACAAGATGGAATAATTAGCTAAAACCCCGAAATGTCTAGAAAACACTACCCTGAAGAATAAAAGGGTTCCAAAACAACTTTTAAATGTCACGTTGTGCAAAGAAGCAAATGCACTTTATAGGATGTTGTCCTCTAGGTGATTGGTGAGATGATGAATATTGGTCATTTCACAGTCTAGCAAGGAATTGTCTAGTACCAAATACAGATAAATAAATCTAGGACCATGCTGTCTGCCACATTTGTGATACCTCCCTAGGAGAGAGGAATGAAATTGTGCAATAATTTGTCTAGGTAGTGGCATGAGAAGTTACACTACATACTCTCATCTTATTACATTCTTGCACATGTGCTTTATCTTTTTCCACATACTAATTCTTGTTAGTAATATATTCTTTAAATGCCTTTTAAATACAAGAAAATGTGATATTCTATTCATTTCCACAGAAATCATAGGTAAGACAGAACGACTCCATGAACTAAAAGAAATTGTGAAGAAATTTCATCCTGTGAACTACAATGTCTTCAAATATGTAATAACTCATCTAAACAGGTCTGGTATTTTTCCATATTAAAAATTTAATTTAAATGGTTGGAAGTGGATTGAATAGTTATGAGTTTTCAATCTATATATGAGGAACCGGTCACCAAAATGACCACAACAAAAATATGCAGAAACATTCCTGGAAACTTTTCAAATCTGCATAAAGAATAGCATAAAGAATAGCTTTTTGAAGAGCTTTTATATCAGAAATAGGCCCCTCTCTCTCTCTCTCTCTCTCTCTCTCTCTCTCCCTCTCCACATGCTGACTCAGGCACTTGTACTGCAGCTCTTGCAAGAAGTGACTGCATGGGAGCATGTTCAGGAACAAGAGTGGTTGAGCCACCATTTCCACTGCTGCTACCATTGGAGCCTTTTGGGGGCCATGGGAACAGGGGCAGTTTGCCCTGAGCGACTATTGCTGCCTGAACCTGCTGGATCACCTGGCAGCCAGAGCTTGACAATATGAAACTGATGGTATGCATCTCTCAGGCTTGAGAACTTTGCCTACCCCTGCTCTGTACATTCACATATATAGAAGCTGAGTGCCAGGTACAGTCAGAGCTGAAAACCTTCTGGTAAAAAAGTAGTGTCCACTGGGGGTATAATTTCCCCATCTCCTCATGGTTGTGCAGATACTCACAGCTGGACTGTAACACCAAACGACCTCAGTTCTTTTCAAGCTACAGTTTTCTTTTATTCAGCTGTTCTTCCAAATCACTCCTGGATCTCCTGACTCAAGTGTCTGACCTTGGAGCTATTGTATTTATATAGATTTTAGATATACTTAGCTTTTAAACTTTATTTATATTTTTGTATTTTATTTTAAACAAGTATAAAGAATTCTATGGCCTCAGCTGCCTCTAATCCTAACATATTGCTAGCATATACAGAAGAGGCCTCAAATGTTGTGCTTCATTCTTAATAAGGATTTTCACCTGCAGTAACAGATTGGTTCACTCAAAAGACAGCAATACTCATTGACCCTACTTAGAATCTCTATGCAACTATTCTACCTTTGTGCCAACACTACTTGCACAACTAGGTAATAATGATGAGACCTTGCCTAAAGCTCTGCTACAAAAGCTGTTCCCTCTGGTGCCATGGCAGTGTAGACTGCTAGGTGATGCTCATGAGACTTCCTTAATTGAAGTTACCTCAGTGCTGAGGTAAACTGCAGTTAAGAGTACTGTTTAAGAGATCTCTCTTAGCAGAGTCTCTGTAACGACTGGCACCCAGGCTCGGACTGTTGGTAACTTGGTACCCTGGTGAGTCGCAAACAATGCAAAGTCTGGCAATGCCAGTGAATACTCTTAGATAACGTTGGATTTCATCAACAGCCCTGCATTTGCCTTCAGAACAAAGGATAATCAAAACTTAAGCTTGTTGTTAGAAAGGGCCTTTATTGGATACTTGTGCAAAGAGTAACTCCTCCCTGGTTCTGAGACAGCGGACATCAAAAGGAGGCAAAATTGTTGTTCTTTGAGCCTGATCTGAATAACAGGTTCCCTCCTTTCCAGTCAAAGGTATAGCTGTAATAGGGACAGGCAGTGCAGCTGCACAGGGTCCACAAGCCTGGATGCAATTCTGTGCTCTGCTACTGGGTGGGACGTGTGGGAGCACATTCCATCTTCTGCAGCAGGACCCTTCCTTTGGGTTGAACACTGCACAATTTACATGGATGGGTTTTACCATCCAGCCCATCCTTCAAACATGTAGCCAGGGGACATTTTGTCTCAAGTATCCTAGTGAAGAGACTCCTGAAAGGAAGTATTACTCCATATCTGCTGTGGAAGGGAGCCATTTCCTTCCTTGGTGTTGCTTCCTACAAATTCTGATACCCGATTCATTTTTGAATCCAGGGCAGTCTGCTCCGTACTTCATATTTCCATGAAGAAGACTTTTATGGGGATTGGAACATCTTCTAGAGTCATTCTCAGGGTAGTATTTTCCAGAAAGCCACAGTTATCTTCACCTATAAACTTTCTAGTATTATTCACAATTCCTGCTGTTTTTAGGAGACGGGGCTGATTTGTCTGAGCTTTTTATCTTTTTAAAGGTTATTGGCTGGTTCCACACTTTTTAGCTTCCCTTTTGAGGTGTCTTATTTTAGTTTGTTTTTTGCCTTGCTGTGAGTTTTTACCTTCAGACTCTGGGGAAAGTTTTATTTGACCACTCTACGTCCACCTTTGCTTTTTTTGTCTTACCTGAAGTTTTTAAACCTTATTTACATCTTTGTTCCTCACCTTTTGTTTGGTGTAATATGACCTGACTGCCACTGTGCAGCCAAACTCCAAACACTCACTCTCGCTCATTCACAGTTCCATCCAAAACGGGAGTGTTAGGTGCACCAGAAGTACACAGGGCCGCCTTAATCTATATATGTAAGAAACTAGAGAGTTTATGAAGGAGGATAATTGAACTGCCTCTTACAAGGAAAGTTATAAGGAGAGAACCATTTCCACCTAGTTTTGCTACATTGAGTAGTTCTGTCCTGTGGAATGTTATAGTATCATACATATAAATACCCGAAGTGTTAAGAGCCCACCCCAGAAACATTTTCAAGTGAAATCTGCAAGATAAGTACTTGAGATCTACTTGTTAAGAGTTGAAAAGAACTGTAGTGGGTAAGTGTTCTGTCCTATATATAACCTTGCTCTGAGCACAAGGAAATGTGGGCCAGGAAGGAGCCATCACAACCACCACTGGACACTATATTCCAGAGGGTTCTACATTTTGACTACTCAAGTCACTCTGCTCTCAAATGTACAGAAGCACACTTGGACAACTTTAGGTTAGGGCGAGTCTCTTTATTTCATTTCTATCTAAAGTAAGTTTAATTTTTACAGCCTTAAAAAAACCTTGTATTGTTTAGCTTCTAAGATGTGTTTTATCCAAGTTACATACCATACATCAAAACATGGCTGCAGTTCAGTAGCTTTCATTCTGCAGTTCTGGAAATCCCTTTCTGGGCTACTGCATTTCATTGATAATTATAAAACTATTTGGTTTCCAATTGACATGACTGACATAAGAACCGGTTTTCTTAAAGGTTTTATATATTGTAAGTATTTAGTAAGCTTTTATTTAAAATATTTGTATAACTTTTTAGTTGTACCTTTCTTTGGAATGTTAACTTATGAATACTTACTTTTATTTCAGGATTAGCCAGCAAAGTAGAATTAATCTTATGACTGCAGATAACTTATCAATCTGTTTCTGGCCAACTTTGATGAGACCTGATTTTGAAAACAAAGAATTCTTGTCAACTACCAAGATTCACCAGTCGGTTATAGAGACCTTCATTCAACAGTGCCAGTTTTTCTTTTACAATGGAGAGATTGTAGAAACGTCTAATTCTGTGGCATCTCAACCTCCACCTTCCAACACAGTACAGTTGGTGGAACCAATGGTACCACTTCAGTTACCACCACCACTACAACCTCAACTGATACAACCACAACTACAAGCAGATTCTCTTGGTATTCTATAAATAGAAGATGATTGCAGGCAGCCTGGCATTGGACAGAGAAAGGAAAACTAGACATGCATGTTTCAGGATACAATAATGTACTTCATATTTATGAAAAATTATTTGCATCCAAACTGGGACGTTTTTGTTACTCATACTGTAGTCATTGTTCACCCACTGCAGATCAAAAATTATGTGATAAGCATGACTGGACAGATATCATTTTTAAAAAACAAAAATAGCTATAAAGTACAACGCTGCTGCTGCATGTAACTTTATTGCAATCACTATATCATTCCTGTGACAGTTTGTCACAATATATTGTGAATAAATTTTTCTATATAAATTTAATGATGGAAAAAAATCACATTTATGAAGCATTCAGTGCTTACAGCCTGCTTTATGGCTGTTTTTGTTATTTAATGTGCTATTTTTGCAACTTTATTCACATTCATATATTCTGTGTAGACATTGGAAGCTCAGCTCTAGTTTATTTTGTGTCTTCCCAGCTACTTGTGGTATAGTATACTTGGGAATGGTTTTAAAATAACACAAAACGCACTGTTAAAAATATAATTCCGCACCTTCCATCTTTACTTCTAAGAGAACCTGTGGACCGCTTGTTGAGGGTTGAGTAAACTTGCTTATTATTTTTACAGCACAATACCAAGGACATGGTGGTTGTAAAAGTCAGTTTAACATACTGTGCAAGAGTTTGGGTGTTGCCTCCTTATTTTGTCATGTTGCATTAATAAACTATACATTTTGTAATACTGTTAATTCTGTAAACAGCTGCATGTTTAAAAGATCATAAATGGTCTTGTAAACTTAATCTAATATATTTTAGATATTTTAATTTTTCCCACTTGGGAATACATTTAGTCTGTAGAAAATAGTTCATGACGTTTTCATATAAGTTTATATAACTTTTCATACATAAACATGAACTTTTGTTGTAGTAAAATTCTCTAAACCAAACAATGTTTTAATCTAGAACTTCAATTTAACAATTCTTTAAAGCTATTTTTATGTGACCCTTTAAAGATATAAAAAAAACATTGCTAGTAATTAGCAATAAATACTTTTGGGTACTGACAACCTCTTAAAGAGTGTATATATAAAATCACAAACTTGTATTCATATTTCTTTTCTGTGGTATGTTGTACTAAAAATACAAAAACGTCTCTTTGCACCATTTTTAACTATTTTCTTTTACATTGGTACAAATTTTGCTGTAAAAGAATGCTGCTTAATTTTTTAAAATTATTGGTTAAACATTTTGTTAGTGGTAAAAATTTTAGTAGATTACAAATCATAGATCAGAATTGAGGGGAGGCCATAGGTGAACAATATCTGAGTTTTCTTAGCAGCATTTCCTCTTAAGTTCAAAATAAGATTATTTTTTTTCCTGAAAAGGAGAAGAAAATTTTGTTCAGCTGCTTGAAAATGTTACGTAGTTTGTTTTTTAAAAAAAACAAAAGCTTTATGGTCACTGTTGTAATCTCCATTCATAATGAGATTTTAAGATTGTCTACTATGTACTATAGCAAATAGATGATTTTGAGAATTAAGGCTCTTAGAATTTTGATTTGCTCCATTTTCCTAAAAATAAAAATCGCCTATTCCCAGTTGTAATGTCCTAGATATTGTACTTCTAATTATGACTTGGATTATCTTTCTAATCTAAGATGATACTATAAACCAGGCTGCTGTTGAAGTACATGTATATTATAAATTATCTTGATATTTGTGTTATATTCTTGCAAGTAATTATCTTTTCTAAGAAAACAAAAACAAAAAGCCCTATTCCTATCACAAAACACACAGGATCTGATTACATACAATAATAAAGTCTGTCCTGTAAACGTAGTATTCTTACCTTGTCCTACATTACATCTGTTGTCTATATAGCTTTTATTTATAGTTGTCCGTCTAACATTGGCATGGTTAGCAAAGATTAAACTTCAAGAGTTTTATAAACTGTTTCTAGTTGCTAAAGAATTTATTTTTCTACGATAGATGGTATAGACAAAGCATCAAATTGTACAGGAGAAAGCCTGACTTTCTATTGAAAGTAGGCTTATAAATATTTTTTTCAAACATATCCATTATTTGAAAGGGTTTTTTACTGGTAAAACAATTACCAGTCTTGTGATTTGAATATAAGTTGAAACTCCCAGTTTTCTAAGCTGGCATAAATTTAATTAACCAATGATTTTGGTTAACCAATGTAATGATTTTTATTACAGAAGTATTTTTACATCAAAAATAGTTTTTCATAACTTGTTTTCAAGTTTTGTTATAGGCCCACAATTATTTGTAATATTTACGTTTTGTGTATTCTACTATAAATAATTGTTTCATAACAGGTTGTAAAAATGCTGCTCTTGTTTTTGGCCTAGTTCTTCTCGCTAGCATTCACCGAAACACCTTTTTTTTTAAAAAAAAGGAAAAAAAAAAGAATTGGCATGTGATATCTGTCGGTTGTATCAGTGTCCATTCAGTCATCTTTATACTAAATATTGTATATTAGTATTTAAAATACTCGATTAATACTCTACATAGTATTAAAATACTGCCAAATGATAGCATCACTGAGAAATAAAACTTTATAACAAAGGTTCCAAAACTGTGGACCAGGACCCGAGGCGCGGTGATGCCATTGGCCGCAATCCCAATTGATATACTTTATATACTTTGCATGTCTTTTTTATTGTCTAGATTCATGGGTTTTTATTTCAGTCTTAAAATGGGGTGTCACAGGCAAAATGTTTTGGAACCACTGCTTTGCAAATTTCCTACAAGTCAGAAAAGCATGTTAAATATGAATTGTCCATATTCTGGCTAAGGAAATAGTCGTCTCTAGGGGAGTCTCATTTGGGCTGAAGGAGAAGCAAAAAAACTTACAAGTAAACTCGCAATTTCAAGAACCGGTATGAGATCCCGGGTCTGGAACAAGTTAACAGGCAATAAAATAAAATAATTATGCATGCACAAAACAGCTGCTAGATGGTTTTACACGTGCACGAAATGGCCTCTGTCCTTCACCAGAATGGCAGCAAAAGCATCATCGCCATTTTGGTTAAAGGCAGAAGATTGCACATGTGCAAATGGCCACCAGGCTGTTTTGCTCATATGCCTTAACCGTATGGCAGTAGCACTATTGTGGCCATTTTGGTTAAGGACAGTGGCCATTTTTCACATGTACAATGTTTTTTTAAAAAATTATTTTCTCACCAAAAACTCAGAGAACCAGTCTGAGACAGAGAACTGCGACATCAATGGGATTTCTCACTTTTGCGAGATCTTGTTTCAATCCTGGTCTCAATGAAAATCCAAACCATGAAAAACGTTGTTTAATATTGTAAACCTGATCATTTTTACAGTGATGGAGCAGTATCTTAAACTGTTGTCGATCTGGCTTCAGCCTCCCTCATGCTGACACAATAGATGCAGTCTTCATTTATCCAGTGCATAGGGAGGTTACATACCTTATACACTGCTGATGTGCTACTCTAGATTTAGTGTGTGCTCCTTCATGGTGAGAGGCATTATTGCCCATTGACATCCCCCACTCCACCCACAAATAGGTGATTCAGGGTTGGGTAAATGCTCCTACCCCCCAGGTTTTCAGAAGCCTTATAGAACCCCTGCCCAGTCCCCCAGCCCACACACACCAGGAGCCCAGTAAGGTCCCATCTTTGTCATCAGAACTTCTGTGCTCTTGCTGCTCATAAGTAAACTCTCAGGTAGAGATTAATTCCACACTCCCACATTACAGGCAGCTTCTTTCTGACCGTAGTTATGCTGCATAATGGCCCTTTTTACACGAGACAGACCCCCTGCATGCACACGCAGGTCCACTGCATGTGTGGGTGCTGCCCGTATGAACACCGGAGGGGGGGGCATGTGCATGCTCCTGAAACCCCCCCATCTCTACCCATCACCCACATATGGAGCAAACAGCAAAAAGGCAGGTTGCTCTGTATGTGGAGATGGGTGTGCGCCCATCTGCACCCTCCCCCCACCATCATCTTTGCAGTGGTGCCCCACCTGCCGCACACCGATCCTCCCTGCTCATTTTTAAAAGGGCCAATGTGACCTTTCACTGTGAGTGAGGATTTGGTACCCACTTAAATCTTATGTAGTATCTTGGTATGCAGGTTATGCATGCCCTTGGACACCTGGACAGATGAAAATTGTGCCCTTTTAAGTCCTATTTCATGTATTTTGCAGTAGGCAAACTTGTTCTCAAGATGTATTATTTTAAAATGTGTTTTTATTGGAGGATTTTTTTAAATTATTGAGCATGAGTCCCATATGCAATGGTTTATATCTTAAAAATGATGTTTTATGGCTAATTTTTTTAATTCATTCCATACCTAACCTTTAAAGATTTTTAACATATATAGTGTAAATAAGTATCTGATTTTAATGATGAACTTTTTTTTTTTTCAGTCTGTTTTCTTTATTACTGGAATGCTGGTTACTAGAAATTTACCATAGATTGGTTTCTTTTTGAGGTACTGGAATTTAGTTTCTAATTATCTCTGTTAAATTATACGGAACAAAACTAATTGGAGACTTAAAAAATAGGCATTAACTTCCACGGTGATTTCAGTTTTTTATACAGTAATTGTGATTCTATTTGTCAACTGAATATATAATTTTTAAAAGTCAAAGTTTTGTTCTTTGTTTATAATTAATGTAATCTTGTGTTGCATCTCCAACAGAATACTGCAGTGAATTAAATATAAGTGAAGCTTATTCTGTGTAAAGAATACAATGAATAAAACATTAAGATGCTTACTGTGTATAATGTTCAGTTTAGTTGCCTATTACATTTTTAAAGGCAAAACCACCCTTCTATTTACTAACTGCAAAGGGAAATTTACCACTAATTATTTACAACCATACTGCATGGCTTTTAGAATTCAGTGAGTTTTCTTTTGGCCTGATGCATTTTCTCACAAGCTTAAGTTTTGAAAACCTATTTAGTTTTAATGTTAAGGAATAAATGTAAGAGGGTGGGTTTTTTGCTTTATGTATGTGCAGCATTTCGTTCTTGAATGTGCTCTTCCCTCAGAATGTGTGTGTAATACACTGAAGGAGAGGAGAGATATTTTAACTTGTACTGGTTTTAGGGCTTTTACAATATAAACTTGTAAGTTTATCACTTACAGTTATATAGTGCCATCAATGTGTCTGGCACTGAATAATCAATTAGAGACAGGCCTGAGGGGTGACAAAGGAGAAGCAAGATAGGGAGAGAAAGGGAACATTCACAAGCCGGTGGAGGGAGCAGAGGAGGAGTTGATCAAATGGCTTGTCAGGTGGACAACCTTGGCAGTGGAATGTTGAAGAGAACAGAGCACCAATATAAGAGCAGGGAAAGACAATGAGGAGGAGATTGCAATAGCCAAGGTAACTGATGTCTAGGGATGTTTGTAGATGAGTGGGGGAATTTCAGGTTCAGTAGACTCCCATGATCCTCCAGACATGGGAGGTAGTGGGCGTGCCTTTAAATGAGCAGCACCCTGGTACGACAATGATGGGGGAGGGGAGCCCAGAGACGTGCTCCTCTGGGCCCCCTCCCAATCAGCTGTTTGTCAGCTGGGGGGAGTGAGGCCATTATGGTGGCTATCTTGCATAACTTGGCATTCAGACGTGAATGTTGTAACGGTATTTTCAGACGTTACGAGATCACAGTCAACCACAGTGAACCACGGTCAATTCTGCGGCGGGGCCAAAATGCCCTGAACGTCTTGTTTCGGGGGTGCCAGATGTTCACCACAGTCAATCCCCACCAGGAGTCAAAAATAACCACGCTTCTGGAGCTCCGGCCCAGACCATCTCCGAAAGCGTGGTCAAAGCAATTCCCAACAGGAAACAAAAAAAAGTAACGACTGAACGGCAACCACCGGCCGGAATCAAGCAACGTGATTCCCAACCGGGGACAAAGCACGCAGCGTCGCTGCCAGGCAACAAGCAACAACACAGGCCAGGGAGGGAGATTTAAAGGGCACACAGCAGCAGCCGGGACGAGCTGCCCCGGCGCCTTCCGGGTGCTTTGACCACGACCTGGGATCAGCATAACGTCTGTTGCGCTGCCCCGGGCTGTGGTCTGACGGTCCGATTCCCTGCCGTGGTCCCGCTCCCGTCATGTCTGTTTGGGGCCTCTCTTGCCCACGAGGGGTGGCTAGCCGGTTTGCCACCGCTGGGAATCCACTGTGGTGAATTGGACGCCCGTAATGTCTGAAATCACCCACAGTCTCCTGAGAGTTTTAAAATGCAGATTTGTGAAACCTCAATAATCGAGGTTTTACTAATCTGGGAGTTGGACAGCTCACGTAGAGGCATTTACACAAACAGGTAACGACCACATTTACCAGGAAATCCGTGGGTCTGCATCTCATGCAAAAACAACCTAGAGCATGGACTAGACTTTTTGTAATGGAAGCAGTAGAGAAGGGCCAGGTTTTAGCAATGTTACACAGAGAAGCATCAGTCCTTGACAGCAGGTGCATATGAACTGCATAAATCTGAGGTGCATATGAAAGGGAGAAGTCAAACATGAACCTGAGGGACAGGCTGAATTGTGATGTTTTAACAAAGAGGGAGAAAATTTTTTAGAAGATGGTAAGAACTGGATACAGTTGTGGAAACATTTTTTTTGTGTCCATGACTGAGGCTTGTAGTAAAGAATTAATCATTTATAATCTCTTCATTCATTTCTAATTAAGTAATAGAGCTTTGGTCAGTTTCATATACACACTTACACAAATGTGTAGATCAACTAGAGCTACATCACTAGAGCTACATCCTTCTTGGTGTAATGATTTTATGCTCTGGCTCATGTTCTTTTGTGCTAAACTGAAATTCTTTGATACTTCTAATTTTCAGATTTGATACCCGTATTTGTTTTCTAATTCACGAGGCAATCAAAGCAGTGTTACATATTTACATGTTTTGCAGCATGTTACAATAATATTTGCTATTTGAAAAACTTTCTGGCTGCATTCAGAGTCAAATTAAGCCTATGTTTTGTAGCATACCGTTTGTTAATTTGAGCCATTAGTCTCTTGACAAGAGAAATTAGGTGTTGGATATTTCATTCTAATAATTTTGGCCATGTGCAAATTTTCAGTATTTTTGCAAGATTATGTAAAACATTAGATTTGTGACTATGCCTGTGCAGTGAACATTTCACTTACTGAATCTTACCTATAATAAAATGCTCAGGCTCCATTCTATTGCAGTGGTTTCTGGTGAGCAGTTGTTTCATAAGATATGTCCTGTTGAGACTTCAGTAAGGGTGAATCTGCTGTTCACATTAGGTCAAACTCATGCCTTACATCAGTGGACTTATAGCAAGAATGAATTGGGCTTACTACCTTGATGCTTGTCGAAGTGTGTTGACAGACAGTTCCCTTCTTTTTTACTGAAATGCATAGATCAAATAGAGCTACATCCCATATATTATCCATCCTTTTTGATGTAATGGTTTTATCCTCTGGCTCGTTTTCTGTTGTGCCAAATTGAAATTCTTTGATATTCCCAATATTCTACTAGTTTTAAACTCTATGCAATCGTGTTTAAATACAAGTTATTCCATAATGCTGTAATTAGGTCAGAGGTTTCCAAAGTGAGGTCATGCCATCAGTGGATGGGGATAATAATCCCTATTGATATTTTATATACTTGTCATTGTTGCTGCCTGGGGTCACAGAACTGTCTTGGTCTTAAAGTGGGGTCATTTAGGCTAAATGCTTGGGTACCGCTGAGTTAGATCCAGTTGGCATTCGGTGCGTTCCTGTGCACCTAGGAGTGGAAGGAACCATGGGACCAATTGTAGTTTCCCTCACCTTCTCCACCTCCTCTCAAAGCCTAGTTTGGCCTGCCCTACCAAAAGAGGAACATGTTAAGAGAGGCTAGTGCCAGTGCTGCTTTCCAGTTTGCAGTCTCTTGTACCTAGAAAAGCTGTCACAAGAAATAGCCATGTTTCCCCACCCCACCATTCAGCAAAAATGAGAGAGACTACTAATGTATCTTTTCTGGCAAGGAAAAACTGGGTGCTGTCACTTGTGGAGGTTGTGCCATGGTGGAATGATAGACTCCATAGTCTGCCCTGGCCAGTTAATCTTCAGACAGCTCTGAAAGAGGTCCAACATTGCAGATTTGCAGTGAAACTTGAAAGGATTCAGGGTTGCTTCTCTTCGTAGACGGCATATCTGGATGCAGATCATTTGCAAGCTGAGGTCATCTTCGGGAGAAAAGTTAGCAGAAAATATTTAGGGGTCACTCTTTGTAGCAAAGGACAAACTGTTGCTATGAAGTCTTTCCAAACTATTGATCCTGTTTTGTCAGAACAGCTTCATCCTTCAAGGCCATATGAAAACTCACTGTTTCAATCAGTCCTTCAGGGTGAACTATTACAATGGAGAGATGCATCTCTTTTATTAAGATCAACCTTTCTTCTCCTCCTCCCCCCCCCCCAAAAAACCCCCTCAAATAAAGGGTGATAAGGTTTGGTCTATGAGACCTGGGATAAAGTTTGGCCTATATCCATCCCTCCCTCCCTGAAATCTAGCCTAGTCCAAAAGGAGGCCGGATCAGCCCCCTCACCACACAGAAAAGCTCTGCAGGATGGGACATAGCAGACGCGATGAGAGTAGCAAAGAACCCCTTCTTTGCTGCCCTCACGGCCACAGCATAGGCTCACAACCTGGCTCTATGCTTCAATCTGTCGGTTTCAGCACTAGAGTGGTGCCACCATCGTTTTAACCGCCGCCCTTCATTTTTCAGCAACTGCAGATCCTCAGTATACCAAGGTGGCCTGCAGGATCGGATGCTTGGGAGCTGTCTTGTCGATGACCTCAACTAGCCAGGTGTTCCAAAAGGCCACGAGGTCATCGAGTGAATGGTCGGCAAGATCAGAGGGTAAATTCCCTAGAGCACTCCAGAACCTCGCCGATTCCATTTGTTTCGGGGGGGTCATACCAACCTAACTGGTTCCGCACCCAACCAGGGGCTGACATGCGCCAGGAGACACATCCTCAGGAGGTAATGATCCATCCACAACAAGGGCACTGATGACACCTCCCCCACTAATGGATCCCCTGCCTCAAGGCCAGTGCAGAAGATCAGGTCGAGGGTATGTCCCCCATCATGCGTTGGCAGAAAAATGCCATGACTGCGGTACCTAGTCCTGAAATGAAAAACCTTGGTGAATGCTGCTTCTGTTGGAAGCAGGACATTCACAGAGATTTGCACAACATGGAAACTTACTAGCTTCCCTTTTCTGCTGTTTTTGCCATTTTCTGTTATTTTTTGCAGGTAAAATAACCGTGAACAATCACCCATCACTACCCTCTGGGACCTCTTCTGATAGAAATGATCACAACAACTACTGAAGAGCAGACCCATGAACCTCTGACAAGTCATGATAACACCTCATGTCCATGGGTCACTCCCAAGCCTAGTGTGTGTCCCATGTGCACCCCCAGGGGCTGTGGAAATGAAAACTTGCCAGTTAAACACTGGGGAAGCGCTGAATATTGCCATCAAAGTGATGTAAACCTCATAGAATTCCTGTAAAGTGACAACAATGATGAAAAAAACAAAAACGCAGAATCACTGGAAGCTGATGAAGTAATGACGAACACTTGCAAGCACTTGTTTCCCTTCGAAATGGGAACACTTACTCTCATCTCAGACCTAGTGGTAGCAGCAAAAATTGCCGCCATCTGTGCTGCCATGTTTTCTGCAAAGCATTGTCTAGCAGAGCTGTTTCAAGTGGTGAGTGCATTGATGAATTATGGTTGTCTCAACTTGGAGTTAGAACCATCTATTGCCCACTGTAATGAGTTTGCCACTACTCTTCAGATAAAGTCGCTTGTATTCAGCATGACTTGGGAACCACTAGAAGCTTGTTTGGATACAAAACCTAAGCTTGGAGCTTGAGAGGCTGAGCCTTGTCCAGTTTGTTTGGACTGGCTTTAATTAGTGTCACCTGCTGATGTGAATGGTGTGCTTGGAGCAATGTGGGCAACCAGTTGTGAACTAGATCCATGCTCAATCTGGCTGCTGGAAGCTAGCCATGAGAGCTATCCAGTGCTCTTAGGTCCATAACTGGCTGTGGTTGTCAACCTTAAAATTATTGAATCCTTCTTATCCACTATGCAATCCACAGTAAAAATGAGTTTTGTTCACTTCGAACGATATTTCAAATGCTTTAAAGGACAAATATCATTAGTTGGTTTACCAAGTGTAAGGGGTTTTGATGCTTTTCTATGCTACTTAGATACCATTGTTAAAATTTTACATCCCCTTAAGAGTATACTCTGTAATTTTGTGGGACATCTTTAACAGTTTTGACATCAGAAATTGTGAATAAAATAAACAAGGTAGTGTAAGCTTTACCCGAGGACCACTACAGCCTCCCAACTAAGAAATATTAGTACTTACTGAGTGCAATAATGATTTCTTGGCAGCACATACTTAAAATACTGTAGTATATACCTTCTGCTTGCAATGCCATGTGACGATGCTCATGTTCCTGCCACTCACCTGAACAACAGAGAACAGAAGTGTATGTCTCACTGGACTCTGAGCTTGTGCAGAATGATAGCTACTGATATTGTTTAGCTGGCTGGTTATACTGTATACACCTTAAGAATTTGAGTCATCAGGGTATAGAGTTTGACTTCATTTATTTATTTATATACTTCATTTTTACCCCGCACCCTCCTGTTGGTAGCAGCTTGAGGCGGCTAACAAATTCATAAAAACAAATAATATAAAATACAATACAAATTTTAAAACAGCAATAAAACCCACATAAAGGGACGCCACAGAATGCAACAAAAAATACAACAAACCCGTCCCTAACTCTCAACCGCCCACCCTACCCATCTCCCTCACTGAAAACCTGGCGGAACAGCCAGGTCTTACACAGTTGGAAGGAGGAGAGGTTTGGGGTCACATGGGCCTCCGCCAGGACGGAGTTACACAGCCTTGGTGCAGCCATGAAGAATGCCCTCTCCATAGTCTCCCCTCACAATACTCAGGGGACTTGGAGAAAGCCGTCCCTGGTAGACTGCAGGAGCCAATCCAGAGCCCGGGGAGTGAGGTGGTCCCACAAATAGGAAGGGCCCAGACCATATAGGGCTTTATAGGCAAGCACCAACACCTTGAATCAGGCCAGGAAGACTAATAGGCAGTCAGTGGAAAGAACAGAGCACTGGTGTAATGTGCTCATGGTGACCCGTCCCTATAAGGAGGTGGGCCGCTGCGTTCTGCACCAGCTACAGCCTCTGAACCATCGCTGGGTAGCTCCACGTAGAGCGTGTTACAGTAGTCTAGTCTTGAGGTGATGAAAGCATGGATGATAGTGGCCAGGTTAGAGTCTAAGACATATGGCCAAAGCTGCCACACCAGATGTAATTGGCAAAACGTGCTCCTCGCCACAACCCTCATCTGGACATCCAGGTGGAGCTAGGAGTCGAGGAGCACCCTTAGACTATGAACCTGAGGGACCAGTGGAGGGTGAACCCCATAAATGATGGGGGACACCAACCCCACTGCCCTTCCCACCAGCATCGCTTCTGTCTTGTCAGGATTCAGCTTCAGTCGGCTCACCCTCATCCAGTTCCCCACAGCCGCCAAACCGAGACTGCCAGGTCTGGGTCTGATATAAAAAGAGTTACTAAAGAAGCAATAAGCTTGTTAAGCCTGGAGTTGGGGAAATTAATCATACATTTTCATTATGCAAGTATGATTTAAGAGAAGCTCACCATTACCACTTTTTTGTAATTCCTGCTTCTAAAAAAAGTAAATAGTTTCCTAGTCTTGAAAAATTACTGTGTTTAATTTATTTATATAGTGACACTAACGTACTTGTATGCAGTGATTATTCGGTGGGATAAATCAAACATTAAAATGTAATCACATCATAAAGACCTCATTTAGTATGTACTAATTCAAAACGTACTGTAATGCTTCCCTAAGGTTAATTGGTTATGTTTATTGAATGAAAACCTTCAGTTGAAACAAATGTCATTGTGTGAGAAATCTTTTTTTAGTTCCCCTTTAAATTTTCTTCGTTTACTGCCCTTCTTGCTACTCATCAGAAGCGAGATGCCAGCACCATGCAGGTTTCTTCATTGCAGTTCTTCTAAGTAGTAGCTATTACGGTCTGCTTCCTTAGGATTGAACTGCCAATACACTTCCCTCCAAACTTGATACTTTGACATTGTTACAAAATAATATAAAAATGTAGTTCTGTAAATTTCAGAGCAGTTAATTTTTAATATAGCTTTAAAAGATGATGTGGATAAGTTTTATTTACAAAAATATCAGATCTTATGCAAATATATGAAAAGGTATAAATTGCCTTATTGACAAGTGTTTGCAGTGGCCCATGTACACACAGTGAGCTGCAGGAAAAAAGCCTTAGCAGGGATTGATACCAGCTTCAGTCAGTCACTCTTGTGTAAACAAGGAGCAGTTCATTATTTCATGGTGTAGGTTTCATTAAGGAGAGCAACTGGGAATTTCTACAAGGTCACAAACTGCCACTGAAATGGAAGTTGATCTGGGCTTGGGATATAGGAAAAGGATCTAAATAATCTGAGGAACCTTTAAAAAGGGGGAAAATGTTTATTAGAAAACATTAACAATAAATAAATTTAAAATAGAATGTTCTTATCCTTTTTGCTAAAAGTTGCTTTTCAAAGAGTGATTTCAGATGTAACGCAGTGAAATCCACCACAGTGAATCCCACCCCGGTGTGAATGACTTCACGGCGGGCTGTGGTGAGGCGCGCAGCCTGAACAGACGTGACAGGGGCGGCACCACTGCCCAGGGCCAACCAGAGAGAACACGGGCCGAGGGAACCTAACAGACGTGACGTGGTGGTGAGAACTTGCGGTGGGAGCCCCACAAGGTTACGCGGATGCAAACATGGGCGCTGGAGGGAAAACAAGTCAAAGATGGTGGAGCGCCTCGCCCAGGGAAGGGAAACACGAAGGGAGGGGGTGGAGGGAGCTGCAGCGCACGCAAACAGCAGCCGCACGGAAGGCACGCGCACTTCAAAACGAGAAGCGCACACAAACGAAGCAGCACACCCACACAACAAAGGGGAGCCGAGCAGGGGGACAGAGGGAGGCACACACAAGGGGGGGGACAGAGAACCCCCCGGCCGGTCAAGCGCACGGGAGGAGGGTGGGTGGCGAGGGGACGGCACGGCCAGCCCACCAGGAGGGGGAGGGGGCAGGAGTCCAGCGGGCAAGGGGAAGGGTCTCCAGCAGCCCAAGGACACAGGAGGCAACGCAAGGCACAGTGAAGCACAAAGGGTGTTTATTGAGGACGCAAGCAGCACCGGCCTGGCACAGAGACAGACAGCGCGGGAGCACACGGGGGGTGGGGCAGCAGGTCCCAGGCGAGAGGGTGACAGGCAGGCAGGCGGGTGGAGCCAGGTCATAGGGGGTCCAGCTATCCCAAAGAGGCAGCAGGCGTTGGCGCGAGCACCCAGGCCACAGGTGGAAGGAAGACGCTGAGAAGGCAGCCGGCTGTCAGATGGGCTCGAAGTGCCCTACACCCGGCTGCAGGGGCTCCCATTGGGTGGCGGGGGCGGCAACGACAGCAGGTGCACATAGCGGGACCATTGCCACAGCCCCCGGCAGAAGCTGTGCCCAGCCATGTGGAAGATCAGGAAGAAGGTCTCAAAGGGATCCGCACAGCTCATCCCAAGTTGCACATCAGTGCAGGCAGCACTGAATGATGGGCGAACACAGGTCGCACAGGGCCATGCTATCGCGGGCAGTCCAGGCTCGAACAGAGTCCCCCAGAGCCTCTGAGCGGGACCTTGGCCTGAGATGCAGCTGCCATGGTACAGCTCCTGGAGGGTCTGAGCCGCAGCGGCTATGGGGGCAGCATGGGATGTGGGGCCAGGGGGCTGGACAGGCAGACGGGCTGCCAAGGCCGACAGATAATGGCAGGACAGGAACAATGGAGCCGCTGTGGAGGGATGCGAAGGGAGTGGGCAGTGCACCGCTGCCGGCATACAAGACCGGACAGCCCCACGCATATACACCTGCCAGCAGAGATACAAATGCTGGCACATGTATGCTCAGGAAGAAGCAGCAGGCCGGGGGGGCTGCACAGGCAGGGCCGGCCCAAGGGTTTGAGGGGCCATGTGCCACGCCTAACTGCGGGGCCCCAAAGGCTTGCCGGTCTGCTGGTGGCTTTGCCATCGGCAGGTTGGCAGAACCATATTGCTGGCAGAGCTCTAGGGAGGGGCTTGTCCATTGTAGGCAGAGCCTCCAAAAATCCAGCAACGAAGAGTATTCAGCATTAAGATGTGATGGACAGAACATTCATTTACACTGGGTACTCCTTGCTGCTGTGTAAAACCCTGCCACTTGGAGACTGAGAGAACACTCCTACTAGCATCTCACCCAGTAAGTGGATGGGACTCCAGTAGGACAACTTGCTCTCTCTCCATCAGTGGTAATGCCATCGCAGGATAAAAAATTCCGTTCACATATTTAAAACATACAAAACCTCTGGGCCACATCAAAATAGCTGCATGCTATTAACAATACCTGATCACACAAGCACGTTCGCATTTAGTACAAATAACATGTGAGGAGCCATTCGAAGAAGAACAGAAGGTTGCTACCCTGTAAATAAGATTCTTTGAGATGACTTTGAACATTCTCACATATACCCACCCTTCCAGCCTCGCATAGAATGTTTTCCTTCTGTTTCTAGAAAGGGTTGGAAGGAACTGTCATTCTGAGGGGGAGCACACTTTTTATACTAGAGGAGCTCGAGACCATCATGTGGCTATTATTTGAATAGGGCGAGCATCACAACCCAGTTATGAGACTTTTGGGAGCCATCTCAAAGAACCTTCTTTACAAGGCAACAACCTTCTGATCGGCACATGGGGAGGAGCTTTGTAAACAAACAGCTTTATCTCCCAGTCCGATCGCTGCTGCTGCTGCTGCTGCACCTCCTCCTCGCCCTCTCGCTCCATCCTCTGCTGTTTCCTCCACCCTCCACTCCATCAACTGCTCTGCCACGTTCCCCTACTGCTGCCTGCCCTTTAAATCTCCCTCCGTGTGCCGCTTGTTGTTGGTTGCTTGACAGGTGCTGCGTGCCGTCACCACTGCCCGTGGTCATTTCCTTCCACCGTGGCCGGGGTTTTCCCTTCAGACGTTACGTTTCCTTCACCTGCCGTGGTGAACATTCACCATACTTCTGGACTTCCTCCTGTCCCGATCTCATGAAGCGTGGTTAGGTTCACCCCAGCCCGTGTTTGACTGTGGTGAACATCTGGATGTGGGCCAACAGACGTGCATGGCTCTTTCACCACCACCCGCGTTTGACTGAGATTGACTGGTGAATGCCACAAACGTAACGTCTGAAATCACCCATAGTGGAAAGATGTGCATTTGTAGGCTGCCTGAAGCCACTCAGCCCCCATCTCTGTGCATCACAATCCCAGAGGTGCACTAGTAGTTTCCTTAATGCATGGCATGTTGTAGCATTTTGTGTAGGCTGGTGGCAGGTCGAAAATGCTTTTGATTTTCTTCATCCTACTTCTAAAGAGGAACTACCTGATGAACAAGCACCATCAAAAACGTTTTTCCATCAGTGAGGATTAAAGAAGTGATTTTTAAAGTCTAAATGAAGCTTGTTAACATAGAATTTTTATTCTGGTTCTAGTAGTATTACTCCAACAACCCCCCAAATTTTAGTGTTTCTGAAACCTTCCTTTGTTTTTTGCTTTTTAAAATTGTTCTTAATGAAAAAAAAGACTACAATTTCTCTATGAAAACAATTAGAAAAAAGTTTTTAAAAATTATTTGAAACATTTTTATTGAAATATACCATTTCTTGATCAGCTGTTCAGTTTGCAGATTAGGAGGAAAGTATGCCATTTAGTCTATTATGCTGCTCAAACAGGATTCCCTTTGCCCCCTACCATACAACACATGCACAGGTATGCACTCATGTGCTGTGCTCTGCACTCAGCTTTTAAATCCATTTTAAAATTACTAATTTCATCAAGCTCAAACCACACTGCAAAGCTGAGCATGAAAGCAACTATTCTAACTCTGTTTAGTTAGGGTTAGGACGGGATAAAATGTTTAAATAAATAGAATAGTTTAATTGCTTGACTTTTAACTCCTTTAAATTGTGGAAGCTGAAGCAAGAAGAGCGGTGGTTGGAGTGACAGTGGGGTCATTCGCATGCTGAAACTGACAGATTGCATCATAGAGCCAGTTTACGAGCCTATGCCGTAGCTTTGTGGGCAGCAAAAAAGGAGTTTTTTGCTACCTTCATAGCATCCACTAAATCCCATCCAGCTGAGCTTTTCTGGGTGGTGCGGGGGCTGATCAGTCCGGCCTCCCTCCGCCTTGAAGTGGAGTCATCTACTGCTCGCTGTGACATGTTTGTGGATTATTTTGTGAATAAAATCGCTCTGATTCACCACGACTTTGATGCTGCAATTAATACATATGGGGAACTGAAGGTTATGGAAGCCCCGTCTTGTCCGGTTTTGTGGGATCAATTTCAGTCGGAGAAGTTGTAAGACCTGGCTGTTCTGCCAGGCATTTGATGGGGGAGGGGTTGGAGGTTTTTGAGGGGTATGGGGTTATTTTCTTTTCCTCCTTTTAGTTGTTTTAATTGTTGTTTTAAATGTTGTTTTACGAATTGTAAGCCACCCCGAGCTGCCTGTGGCAGGAGGGGCGGGGTCGTAAAAGTTTGAAAACAAATAAATATAAATAAAATGCTTGGAACCAATTATCATTTTCATTATCTTTTTTTAGGCCAGTACACCTTTTGCTTTTAACTTTTCCTCATGGGAATTAAAGTCTCTGAACCCCATATCCTTTTTTCTACTGTTCTTTGAATTCATTATAAATGATCTGATTCTTTAGATGAATGACGTGCTCAGAACTGAAGAGTGTCCTAAGTGTTCAGCATCGCTAGTAACATGTAGAGAGGGATGATCACTTCCCTGATCTGATATGATGTCTCTGTGTATGCAGCCTAAAATAGCCCTTACTGCCGCCTTTGCTGCCCCAAAACACTGCAGTAGCCAAATGAAGGCATTTGAACACATGGTGAGTTTGTTGTAACTGCAAACTTAAGAATTTCGTTAAGATGTTTACACAGCAGCCTTCTCCAGCTTGCTTTGTTCAAGTCCTTAGAGACTGTACATTTGACTTAAAGCACATCAGGTGCCTGGCTTTCCCTCTCTCCCATCCTGTCAAGGACCTAGGTGTTAGTACCCATCTTTACCTTTGGCTCCATTTGGTTATGTTTTAAATTGTATTTTATTATTATTGTTTTGTTGCTTTATGAGGATTGTAAGCCGCCCTGAGCTGCTTGGACAGGATAGGGCGGGATATAAAAACTTAAAAATAAATAAATAAACAAATCTTCCCTCTCTCGGCCTGTCCTCACCCCCCCCCAAAAAAAAAACTGGGAAGTGTGCCAGAATCTACTACTTCAGCAGTGAGCTGAGGGCCATGAAACTCACACAGTCCAAACTGCACATGTTGCAGAGATGGGGGGGGGGGGGAGTGGAATGTCCTCCTAAGAAGTTCAAACTCATCACTTGGTTCTTCAGAAGACTATATGGAAACGGGTTTGCTGCCAACTTCTGTGAGCGAATCTAGAAAATCTCTTGAGAACTGAAAACTGTAGAACTCGCATACCCCTGCTCTTTGCAGGTTCCACCATGTCTGTCTCACTATAAAATGTTACCAAGTAACTAATTCACATAAGATCTCTGGGTTTGGGATTTTTTTTCTTCCAGATGTAATAGTTTGTAGGTCTGTAGGCTAACAGTATTTATCCTTTCCATATTTGTTTGTGTGTTTTTGGTAATTTCTCTGGTTGTGATATCAATGGCATTCATGAGAACTTTATTATTATTTTAAGTATTTGCATTAATTCTTCCTGATAAATGAAGCTGTTAAAGCTGTGTTAACACAATTTCCTGTGACACTCTGCTGGACATCCTATCACAACTTTATCATGTCTCATTATCCTTTACTTATGATTTTTCTCTGTGAAATGGTGTGCATATCCAGACCAATGACAGATGAGATTTAATGTGGACAAGTGCAAAGTGATGCACATTGGGAAAAATAATCCAAATTATGAGTACACAATGCTGGGTACTAAGCTAGGTGTTATTACTCAGGGAAAGGGTCTGGGAGTGATTGTGGATAATACAATGAAATCCTCAGCCCAGTGTGCCACAGTGGTCAAAAAAGCACATAGAATGTTAAGAATTATTCGCAAGGGAATAGAGAATGAAACTGAGGATGTCATAATGCCTCTATACAAATCAATGGTGCGAGTGCACCTTGAGTATTGTGTGCAGTTCTGGTCACCCCATCTCAAAAAAGACATAGCGGAACTAGAAAAGGTACAGAGAAGGGCAACAAAAATGATCCAGGGTATGGAACAGCACCCATATGAGGAGAGACTTGATAGGTTGGGGCTCTTCAGCTTGGAAAAGAGATGGCTGAGACGAGATATGATAGAGGTCTATAAAATCATGAGTGGTGTGGAACTTGTAAACAGGGAATGGTTATTTACCCTCTCAACTAGTACTAAAACTAGGGGACACTCCATGAAACTCACAGGTGGCAGAGTAAAAACAGACAAAATAAAGTATTTTTTCACTCAGCGTACAAGTAGGGTGTGGAATTTTAGTGCCAGGGGAGGTGGTTAAGGCCGGCAGTATAGTGGAGTTTAAAAGATGGTTGGACAAGTTTCTGGAAGATAGTTCCATTAGCAGCTATTAGCCAGATAGGATTGGGGAACAAAACCCTTTACTGTCGGGAGCCTGGGGATGACCCACAGGAAATGAATAGCATGGTGACCTGTTGAGTGCTTCTCCCAGGCCCCCGTGACTGGCCACTGTCGGAAGCAGGATGCTGGGCTCGATGGACCATTGGTCTGACCCAGTATGGCACTACTTATGTTCTTAATCTGAATAAATTTTGTCAAGCAAAGTTTCTTGAGAGGCTGTATTGAATGCTTCACATTCTCTTCAATCAGCATTAGTGGCAGTACCAAAAGTAATCATTTTGGGTGGAATTATTAAATCATTATTGTTAGATCCACCTTATTTTACAAAAATGTGCTCCCCTGAGTTAATTGTTGGGGGAAGCTGGATAATAGTGTTTTGGTTTTACTAATCTTTTTTTAAAAAAAATATTTCCTGGGTCTATGGAAGCTTGCATAATAATATTTCATAGATCTTATATTTTTAGAATAAAATTTGGTATTTTATTCTGAAAGTTTTTGTATTATGATCCATTTAGCTTTTTAAGTCCTAGATAGGATTTTAAGTAAAATGCATTCAGGTAAATGGCATGAAAACTGTATTGGTGACTTCAATGGTGCAAGATCCAGTTCTTTTAATTGAGATTTGAACAATAAGAAAGGTGTAAGGAACTGGTCCATAGAGGTGGGATCTAGGCAAGGTGGGTGACATCCACCCTTCCAGCATCCCTCCAATGTACTTTTTTAAAGTGCCTGAGAGGCACAGCAGTGCTTCCAAATCCTGAACAGCAGAGGAGAGAAGGGGAGAACTCTATTTAGTCAGTGTGGTGGGGGTGCTGAGGATTACTGCCCCAATGGCACAGACTAAATAACGATTCCAGCATGCTAGTGGTAAGCCTAGAGACTCTCACTCTTCCTGCTGAGCCAGTGAGGTTGGCCTCAGGGTGCTGACACAGAGTGCCCACTGCCAATAACTGAAGAGTTCCCCCAGTGTTGGTGTTACTATTCTTAATACTATAAGGATGCATGCGTGCACACATGATATTATGCAAGCTTGTTTTCTCATTACTTTTCATTGGCTAAATTCCTTGTTAATAAGCTAGAAACTTTCAACAAGCCTTTGTTTGAATGTAGAGAAATTGAAAGATTATATATTTTCCAGGTTTTTAAAGTTTTTAAAGTTTCCAGGTTTTTAAATTAATTTTCCTATCCTTGCATATGAAAGGGGCCTTGATATTTTTCAAGATGAAAAGAGAGGATGAAAACATAGAACTCCTGTCTTACAGAAATAGGACTCGTGCATACAACACCCTTCCCTTTGAAAGCTTGCCATGATTTGTGATTAACTTGTCCCGTAGCATTGCATTCACACAACTGCTGATTCCCCTGAATTAAGATAACTCTACCCCCTCCCCCCCCCCACATTTCCCTGGAGTATTTCTCACAATATAAAGGGCATGGAGGAATGTTCTTGTGATACCCCTGTGTGCAATATGAGTCCCTCCTCCAGAACTTTCTAGCCATGCTTCTGTTGTCACTTGGAGATAGGAAATGACAAACAGAAAATGATATAAGAAACTGAAGTTTGCTCTGGGAAAACCCACTTACTCATTGCTACTTCATAGTCAGATCCCCGCAAACCGATCCTCTGTACAGAGTGGCAGAGAACAAGCAGTCATGAAGGAGGACAGGAAGTAGTAAACATTTTACATGACACTGGGTTTGCGCGCCTCTGTCTTTTGAGTGTTTTGAATGAGCTCTATATTGCTGTTTTATTGCTACTTCATCTTGTCTCCATCAGCAATTTGTATCATGTCTCCAGTCTGTAAATTAGGAATACACTTATTTCAAATATTTATAGCTAAGACAATTGGGTTTGATGCTGAGTATTCATTTGCAAAGTTTCTCGATAGTCTTTTAATTGATTAACGAAAATGAGTCTTACAGTACCCAAATACTTCTGGCCGTTGATATCTATTTACTATCATGAAAGCATAATAGTTTTTCTGAACTCCACATAACAGGTTTAGAACAAGCCTCTGACCCTCAGCATTAAAATATTCTTCAGAAACAGTAATTTTTGAATTACTATTGTCTTGACCCTACCTTAATAAGATGCTGGAAGCCAATCAAAAGCATCCATAATTGTCTCAAAATTCCACCACAGAAAATCTAAGCAGTGACATAGATTTTAGTATAGCAAGCTTGCATGATGGATGCAATATCTGAACACATTAAATCTTCTTTTTAACTAGATGTGAATTGTATTCTGGCTAGAATAATGGCTACATATGCTACGGGCTAATCCCTTCAAGCAGAAATCCATTTGTTGTGATATATAAAAAATAATTTCAGTAACCTGCTGTGATTGAATAAGTATAAGTAGATAGGCTGATACTCATGAAAGCAAACATTACAGAAAACAATTACTGATATATCTGAGTAGTACAGTATTTCCATTTAGACCAAGATTACTTCCATTTAGATCAAGTACATACTACTTTATGTACAATTTATGGTAATAGTCAATAAATAGTAATTCATGGTTTACATCTTGCTTTTAAAGACATTAGCATGATACTGTGTTGTATTGACATAAACCTTTATATAATTTAATTAAAAATCTAATATTTTAACTTCCAATGTGGTAAAACACTTAATTTAAACCAGCAGGCCATGTCCAGCCATTTCTTGACTCTCTCTCTCTCTCTCTCTCTTTTAAATGAAGCCACAGCAAATTCGAATTACTAGGAGTGAGAGGATTGCTGCTTGAGGTGATGCTAAAGGGTGATATGGTCTTTCCTAGCAGCTGCGGCCTGAGGGATGGGAATACTAATTTAGTATTAATAATGTAAAACAAAAAAACTGAAGGTTTAAAAAAACATTAAAGGCAGAACCATTTCCAAAACAAAAAAGTTTCCTTTTCAAAACCATTTCACAAAATACATTTTTCCCTAACTTAAACTCCAAAACCCATGAAAATTAATTATAATTTCAATTTTAAAAACTTAACATACATTACAACAAAAATTAAATGCCAAAAGCATGGGAAATTATTTCCAGATTATCTGTATTCCATAATTTACCATCAACATTCATGGAAGATATATACTTAATTTATTACCATACATACTTAGTTTTATTACTATTTACTACTAACTAAACTTATCACATTATTTCTTTACAGGACATTTATTTATTATTGTAAGTCGCTTATGAACATTTTTTTCAAACTGCTTTAACTCAGTCCTTTTGCACAGAATTGCATTGTATACAACCGACTTGTATAAAGTTGTCTGCACTGACATTGTCAACATTTCATTTATAAAGTGTATACAATTTCTATACATGTCACGGATACAGTTACGATAGTTTGAGACAATGTGAGGGAGTGGTTTTACCCTTCCCTGATTTGGCCTTCTGTGGCCTTGCCTACTCCTGCCTCTCAGGCTTCCTGCAGTCTGAGAAAGTGGGGAAGTCCATCTCCCTCTCTCTTTTCTGATCTCTCATGTGCCCCAGCAAACAAACCCCAGAAAAACCCAACCCAACCTGTCCCCTAACCCCACAGCCAGCCCAACCCATCCCTTCACCTCCCAAACCCCTCACCCACACAGCCAGCTTGCTGTGCTCACACTGGAAGGGTGTTCTTCAGGCAGCCAAATGAAGACTACAGGATTGGAATAGATTCCCCTACAAGGGTGCAACGTGCTTTGTCAAGGGAATTTGGAAGCCTGGTGAGTAATGTGGTCTAAGCCATTCCACCCTCACTTGGTGCTATGCAATGTATGTGAGTCTGGGGTAGGATTGCTGTGTGTGGCTACTATTGAAAAATGTTGTCCTTTGACATAGTTGATGTGGTGCTTTTTACATGTAGGATTTTGGGTTGCCCACCTTGTCTGCCTAAATTTGAATGTGTGTCTGTGCCACACCAGAACTGGCTACACTTCAGCATCAACATTGCAATTTTGCAACGTTATGTGGCTGGTTGCTGTTCTTGTGTGTATTGGATTCTCAAATGTGTGGAATCTCTGGTGTGTTAGTAAGACTTCTGAGGGTTTCTGGTTTCCCCCTTCTGGTTTGATTTTAACTGCTAGATTTGGTGCTTGCTTCTGTGCTATTTCCTCTCTGGTATTTTTATTATTACTTTATTTACTGATTGGGTGCTATTTGCCTAGTATTGGTGCCTTTGGGTACACTGTATTTGGTGTTTATGCTTCTATGTGTAGGCTGCAATTGTGTTTTCCTTTGCTGGGTTATGGAATCTTGTAGACTTTGAGAAACAGCTGTGATAGTGCCTCCCAGGCTGCCATGAAAGATAGCTCTTTTGAAAAGAGAACACCTGAATATAATTATACCGGTGCTCCAAAGTCTGCACTGGCTGTCAATAGCTTTCCAGACAGGATTCAAGGGGCTGATTTTAACCTAAAAGAGCCTTAAACTAGGGATGTGTGAACAGAACCAGGTTCAGATGTTCAGCCGTTTGGTGGTTCAGGTCGATCTTTGAGTTCAGATTCGGTGCTTGGTTCGATCGGGCTCAGTTCAGCCTTTAGTTCAGTGCAATTGGGAACTGAAAATGTCATTTGGTTTTTGAAATAAAGGAAAAAAACTGAAAAACATATTTCTGGCTATAACATTTTTGTTTCATATTCAAGTTTGATGAAATTTTGGGAGATTGTACCCCCGATGGAGTGCACTACGTGTACCAAATACCTTTCCTGCCATTTCAGCAAATGTACAGGATATTTTGATAAAGGAACCCAATTATATAAGCAATTGATGTTGTCCCTGTGAAGATGAATATCAGCATATTCAGCGCCAGTCAGAGGCAGGCACCCTGCATGGCAGGGGGAGAGAGACTGTAGGAGGAAGAATGTGGAGCAACCCCAAAGACTGACAGACACATTCAATGGTAAACACATTACTGCAAGCTTCTAGCTTTACAGGACCAATTGGTAGTGGCTTCAAGGTGGGCATGGGGGCAGCCCTGAGGTGGGCATAAGCAACATAACTGGGACTTCTGAGATAACATCCCATCAGTCAGTACACATAGTTTAAACACATCCAGGCTGGCCAATTATCATCACAATCACATCCTGCAGCAATGAGACAGAGGACATAAGAGAATCTCTATTGACTCTTTCCTAAACAGATGCTTCTGACTTCCCAGAAACAAGTGGGGGAGATATGTTGGGATGATCCCAGCACAGAATGAGGATATTTGGTTGACATTTCTTTGGCCAATTCGCATCACAAACCGATCTTATACCACAGTGACATAAGAGAATCGCAGGCATAGGCTCCTTCTCTACATGTGTTGTACAGACATATACAATTGGGACCCTTTATAAAATCTTTCTGATGTTTGGAAGAGATGATCATGAAAGTGTAATATATAGCCCTGCCAAATTTCATGTACACTGGTTGGACTACAAAGATATTATAGTCAGACATACGTTTATATGTTAATTGCTTATACCACCAAGACCCTTTTTCTAATCATTCTGAAATTTGGCAAAGTTAATAAATATGGGAAGGGGTATAAACCAGACAAGTTTCACGTACATTAGATGTGAGACAAAGAAGTTACAGCTAAGAATATATATGTAGAATACTGCAAAATACAATAATTCAACTGCTTCTAAAATCGTATTCCTTTATCCAATAGTTTTGAAATTTGGTACATATAATGCTTTTTATTGGAGGTATACGCACTCCAGGCTTCAACCACATAGCATAAAAAACAAAAACGTTACAGCCAATAATGTGTTTTCCATTGAAACCAATGGAAATTCAATTCTGAACTCACCAAACACATCCAAACTGAACGTTCGAATTCGAGTTCAGTTCGTACATTTGGTTTGGTTGACCGAACTATTCGAGTTTGGTCCAAACTCCAAACTTCCGAATCGCGTTCACCCATCCCTACTTTAAATGGCTTGGGCCTCAGGTATCTGAAAGACCACTTCCTCCCTCATGTTCCCTTGCAGCCCCTGAGGTTGGCCAAGGGTGCTCTGTTGCATGTGCCATCTCTTCAGAATGTTTTTACAGCTAGGGCATGTAGGGAGGCGTTCTCGGTGGATGCTTATAATAATAATAATAATAATAATTAATAATGCCCCTTGATTATGGAACTCCTTCCCCTTGGGGTGGGGGGAGGGAGGTCTGCCTAAGCCTGTTCCTTTTTCAGAAACAATGTAAGACCTTTCTAATGTCCAGGCATTTGGCAGGCAGGGATAAAGTTGGATGGGAATGGGGGTGTAGGGTAGGGTTGGGTGGGGGGCATTAAGGGGATTTATTGTTGTTGATTATTTTAATGATTTTATTATTTATTATTATAAAAATGTAATCTCCTGCCCCTTTCTGCCTTGGCAGCTCAGGGTGGAGAACAACATAAAATATATAATACAATATAGATATAGATATATACATATATCTTTTTAATATTGTTTTTATTATTGTAAGCCACTCTGAGCCTCTGCAGGAAGGGCAGAATAGAAATTGAACTAAATGGATAAAATAAATAATAAAATTTGATGTTAGTTAATTTACATTTCTTGGAAAAATAGCTATTCTATATAAAAATGATCATATGCAGGTTTCTTGGCTAATTTCAGTGGAACATTTCAGAATCCATGATATAAAATGGAAGCTTAGCTGTCAATTAAAAGGTGACTCGTCCAACAATTTGAAGAGAAACCACTATATTCCTGTTTTATCCCAATGCATTTTGACATAACAAGTAGGATGGAGGTGTGATTTTCCTTTGTTTGGATATCCCTAGTTGAGGAGACCTCTTGCCTCCCATTTGAGGCTGCTTCCACAAGACCAAAACCATTAACTCTGCTCACCTATTAGTTGGAGGTGTCCAGAATGACACTGGCTTCGCCCACTCCCCAAATACAAATGAACTGCCAATCCAAACTTCTATGTGGACAGCTGCCAGTTCTGCTGCTTCTGGTTGCCTGGAAAATTTGAAGATGTGGTGAGGGATACAGGATGGGGAGCTTGTGAGGAATGACATCTTGGAGAGAAGAAGGCAGCAGGGAGGCAATGAAAAGACCTGTGGGGCTTAGAGGCTTCGCTATACCCTTTCCAAGGAGCATGCTCAAAAGGCTTTCTCCTCATTGGCTGACAGAGCAGGCTCTTATTATAGCTGTACCTGAATCATCTAGTGATGGGCTCCCAGCTGTCCCCTGCTATTCTCCGCACCAGTGCTCCCTGCAGGAGCTGCCTCTTAAAGGGCCAGCTCCATGACCTCCAGCCACCCTGCTACAGAGAACACTTGTGGTATTTAGTGGAAGTTCCTTTTAATTAGTGTTAGATATCTAAGTTTCTAAATAGAGGTGTGAGTCTGAAAAATGGTGTCTTTTTCATTGTAAGGAATTAATGTAAGATTACGCTGTAGGAGTTTAACACATGCTGCTCCTGGTAGGAACCAATAACTGTGAGACAAACCTGATCTCAAGCAGGCTGCCAAGTTCTATGCAAATTATTATGTTAGGACTTCAGGGAATTCTCTGTTACTGCACATTGAATTATGAGCTGGTAAAAAGTTGTGTGTTGAAATTTCATTAAATATCGGTAGTGTATATATTATATCAAAAGCTAATTTGATTTTCTTGCCTGGATCTTGAATTTATGACATGGGAATAGAGGGTAGAAGATAAAAACCCCGTGGGTGAACTGTGGCAGAATCTGCTTAGTTGGCCTGCCCCTCCCCACACACACAAAATTCAGTTTCTTGTTTATTATTGCTAACTTAATTTATTGTATTTAACTTCATTTACATTTTCCTTTGTTGTTTTCACTCTTGTTGGTTTTTCTCTTCAAGGCAATTACTCTGTTTTATAGTTCTAGTGTGGAGGTTGTACTGCTGTTATAGTAACAAAACAAGTGTAGATAAACTGGCTTAGTTGTTATTCCTTAGGGGGCCATTAGAGTTTTTATTATTCTCACTATTTATGTTGACATTTTGAATTTTAGTTACTTTTATGTACAGATGATGCTTGGTATTTTGGCATCCAAAAATCTTCCCCTTAACACTTCTTGATTTGTTTTCATATGTAATTTCTTGAAATTGCAGAAACATACAAATCCCAATCAGCTGCCAGATGATGTCTAGCCCACGTTCTCCTAATTCTAAGTAAGCAGCCTTTGCAGTTCTACTAGGAATGGGTGAACGCAGTTCAGAAGTTCGGAGTTCAGATCAAACTCAAATAGTTTGGTCAACCAAACTGAACGTATGAACCGAACTCGAATTCAAACGTTCAGTTCGGATGCATTTGGTGAGTTCGGAATTGAATTTCCATTGGTTTCAATGGAAAACACATTATCAGCTGTAACGTTTTTGTTTTTTATGCTATGTGGCTGAAACATGGGGTGACTATACCTCCAATAGAAAGAATTATGGGTACCAAATTCCAAAACGATTGGATAAAGGAATACGATTTTAGAAGTGGTTGAGTGGTATTTTGCAATATTCTACGTATACATTCTTAGCTGTAACTTCTTTGTCTCACATATAATGTAGGTGAAACTTGTCTGGTTTATACCCCTTCCCATATTTATTACCTTTGCCAAATTTCAGAAGGATTGGAAAAAGGGTCTTGATGGTATAAGCAATTAACTTATAAATGTATGTCTGACTATAACATCTTTGCAGTCCAACCAGTGTACATGAAATTTGGCAGGGCTATATATTACACTTTCCTGATAATTTCTGGCAAATATCAGAAAGTTTTTATAAACGATCCCAATTTTATATGCCTGTACAACATATGTAGAGAAGGGACCTATGCCTGGGATTCTTTTATGTCACTGTAGTATAAGATTGGTTTGTGATGATGAGAATTGGCCAACAGAAATGTCAACCAAATATCCTCATTCTGTGCTGGGACCATCCCAACATATCTCCCCCACTTGTATCTGGGAAGTCAGAAGCAAATGTTTAGGAAAGAGTCAATAGAGATTCTCTTATGTCCTCTGTCTCAGTGCTGCCGGATGTGATTGTGATGATAATTGGCCAGCCTGGATGTGTTTAAACTATGTCTCCTGACTGCTGGGATGCTATCTCAGAAGTCCCAGTTATGTTGCTTATGCCCGTCTCAGGGCCGCCCTCTATGCCCACCTCGAAGCCACTACCAATTGGTCCTGTAAAGCTAGAAGCTTGCAGTAATGTGTTTGGCCATTGAATGTGCCTCTGACTGGCACTGAATATGCTGATATTCATCTGAATGATGGTCTTCACAGGGACAACATCAATTGCTTATATAATTGGGTTCCTTTATCCAAATATCCTGTACATTTGCTGAAATGGCAGAAATGGTATTTGATACATTCTTGCCAGATATTCTGTAAACAGAATGGAATATCAAAATGTTACAGCTGGAAATGTATTTTCAGGTGAATGTCTTATACCCTTGGGACCCTTTATCCACTCTTTCTGAAAATTGGCAGAAGTATTAAGCATATGGAGGGACATAATATGAACAGATTTCATGAACATTGAATGCAAGATAAAGAAGTTGTAGCCATGAATGTGTATGGAGCTTTTCTTAAAATCACAACATTCAATTGCTTCTGAAATCAGTTCCCGTTATCTAATTGTTTCAAATTTTGGTACATATAGTGCCCTCCATTGTGGATACAATCTCCCCAAATGCCATCAAAATCGAATAAGAAAAAGAAATGTTATAGTGGGAAATACGTTTTTCAGTTTTCCCCCTTTATTTCAAAAACCAAATGACATTTTCAGTTTCCATTTGTATCAAACTAAAGAACTAACCGAGCCCGAGTGAACCAAGCACCAAATCTGAACTCAAAGTTCGATCCGAACCACCGAATAGCTGAACATCTGAACCTGGTTCTGTTCACACATCCCTAGGTTCTACAGCCCCGATCATACCACAGGTTTTTGGTAGAATGATACTTATCCCTGTGGAATGCAATGGTCTTAGTCGTAAGTGGCAGCAAAAGTTCAATAATAGATTCCATCAAGGAAGAAACATGATCATAGTCCTTGGCCCCCAAAAGGGAATCATATAAACTTAGGAGATCCGGGGAACATAAAAGCTGCATTACCTGGATTGAGGTCGTGAATGTCCATTTTACAGGAATGCGTATCGCTGGGAGGGAAGCTGAAATGGAAGGGCTCCAACTTACACCTGTCCCTTCCAAAATAAGTTACAAAGGATAGTGGTTTCCTTCTGGCCTAACAAGCACTTCAAAATCCCTGATATAAAAAAAAAGACAGCAGGAACGAGAGCATAGTCAATAATGCTGACGTTAATGATTGAGTTCATAGACCCCTGTGAGGGGATCTTAAAGCGAGATTGCAAGTGAGGGTCAATATTTCCTGTAAGCTGGTTACCCGTTCTTGCATTAAGATCCCCCAGAATAACTAAGACACTCTTAGGGTAATCTTGCGACAGCTGGTCTAAAGTTCCATGAAACTGGTCCCAAAACGAAGTTGAATAAAAGGGGGAGGATTCAGGGGGAACATAAACGTTTATAACCAGAAGATCCAGATTTCTTGGAATATAATCTGTAAAGCAATGCAGTTCCTCAGATCAACCATAGCTCAGGTAATAGTTGCAGAAAGCCTATTTGAGACAAATGAGACCAACCCACCCGAGCAGCGCCCTTTCTTCGAGATCTTCCAAACTGAAAGGTCGTAAGCTTGAAAACCTTCTGTGGTGGGGGTGTGTGTCAGATTTACCCTTAGCGAGCCAGGTCTCTTGAAGGCACACTATATCATAAGTAGATATAAAGTTGACCCATTCCCTGTCAGGAACCTTGAGATAATGCCTTCAATATTCCTTTGAAGGCAGCGAATATATGAATCCAAGCACGATAGTTGTCATGAAGGGGAGAGCACGGGTATTTCCCGTGCTGAGCGTGTTTCTCCTACAAGGGAGAGGTAGCTAGATTTGAATGCCACTATTCCACCTTTAAGTCAACCCCCTGCATTCTCTCCGCCCGGCTCATTGCTGATCGTATGGTCAGTACACACAAAGGGGGAGGCTGATTGGGGAGGAGGTGTCTCCTCATCTCTGGGGGCCACATCCAATAGGGCAGCTGGTCCAGGGAAGTCTGTATACCTGATAAGTCCCTGGAGCTCAGGGCTGGAAGGATTTGAGCTACTGGAAAATCCCTTCACACCCATAGTCTCCCATTCCAGCATCCTATTCCAGCTCATACCCATGCACTGGGGGGGGCCACAGGGCCAGATGGTGACATGCCCCTATCACACCTATATTTGCCTGCTGGAGAGTGAAGAATGACTCGTGCGAGGCAATTCTCCACTCTCGGGATATAAATCCCTGAGGCCCTGAGTCGCCTCCGTCTCTGCCACGAGATAGCTGAAATTTATCTTTAGAGAATGTAATCTCCCATCTCTGGAAATGGCCTCTCTTCAGAAGGGGAAGGATGTCAATAACCTGATTAGAGGCTAAGGGTATATCCATGGCAGAGTTGACAAACTGTAAAAAAAACAAAACAAAACAAAAAAACAACTAGTCAGGTCAAAAACCTGGTGGTTTAAAATTTTTTATTTCTTCTTTCTGTTAAAATGGAATACAATAGCTGAGGCCCAGCACTCCCCAGTGTCCTGCGGCCAAATCTTCATCAGGACCAAATTTAGAGGGTTATGAGGAGTAAAGGAGCGTTGTAGTGGTTCTTGTTTAGGGCAATCTACATGCCCCAAGGGGGGTGGGGTCGAACAGCTCTTCATAGGGAGACTGATTAGTCACACCAGCAGATGAATGCCCTCTCTGTGGAATACTAAATAAATTGCTCATAGGGGATGGGAGGAGATCGCTAGAATGAGGAAGGGAAGGCACCTTAGGTTGAATTCGCATAGCATGCCTGAAATACAAGGGATCCCTCCCTTTCTGCTTCAGAGGGAATGCGGGTATTTCTCTGGTTGGCAGCTTCTTGTGGGGGGGGGGGGCGAGGGGAGCCAATTACAACAGGGATAGCAAGAGTGGAGGTATTCCCAAGAGCTGGTCCATCTGAGTAGCTACCTCAGGTCTCCACTGGGCCGCCTGGGTGGGGGGATGAAGTGAGCTTATTGAATTTCAACCATAATCCCCCCACCAGTACCTTCATAGAGGAGAGGAGTTCATTCATATTTATCCATTTCTCCACCAATTCCTTAAACCTAGTGTCCAAATCAATCTCTTGTCTGATCACAAATCCATCAAACCTCCAATTGAATGATAGAAAAAGACGTTACAGGTCCACTGATCCTGTGGGAGGGTCTGCAGTCTGGTGTGAAGTAATAGGAGAGGAGAAGGCAGCATGGCAGGGCCAGATGGAGCTGAGGAGGAAGGCATAAAGAAATGGGTCCGCTTAGGTTGGATAGAAGTAGAACTCTTCAGCTTGCTGGGCCCCTTCTCTGCCTGTTCAATTTCAGTCACTAGGCTGACACAGGAGCATGGCACACACGATCTCAGCTTCATAATATCATCCAGGATAGGCTCCAACCCCTTCAAGTGGCTCTAAGACCTTAGGGGAATCAATAGCCCCCGGAGAAACAAAAGCAGGAATTTAGACTCTACTCCAGTCAAAAGAGACACCCCCCTGCGCCCCGCCGGTGCCGAAGGTCGTGTGCACAAGGGCGCGCCTTTGTGCGCGCAGCCCTTAGGTGCACTGCCCTGGTGAGCGCCTCCAGCACAAACGCCGGGGGTGGCCGAGCTTTAACTCCTCCGGGAGGGATTCCCTGATAGTGGCCCCACCCCTTCTGTGCAGCCCCATCACACGCTGCTCCTCAGTGGCCTCTCGGAGCCGCTGCCTCCACTCTCCTCTGCACCTAGATCTTAAACATCTGGCTCTTTGAACTTCTGCATAGCAAGATTTATTGACAAGGACTAGGTATGATACATAAACAGTTCACCCACGGGTCAATTTGGATGATACAAATTAGTTCAATTGATACAAATATGTTTCTATACCCTCCCACCAAACACAGTTGACAAACTATAAGCAAAACCCTCCAGTCTGGTTACTCTGGTGTAAGTGGGCATTGCGTGGGAGGGGAAAAATAAGCAATATTACCTATCCAATCCTGTTGAAAAGGGACAGACAACCCTGTGGATCCAGCGGCGTTCGGAGATGGGGTGGGAGGCAGGGGTGAAGAAGCTTGGACAGACCAAAAGGGGGTAATGGTCTGGGAGAGATCCTTGAGACAAGCACGCAAAGACTAACCTGCTTATGTTGCGTTCAACAATAACCCAATTTGCTCATGGGGGCCAGGGCAGTTATAGAGTTTTGCAAGGTGGGGAGAGGGGTCTCAAAGGTGCACAAATGGTGGGCTAGGGCTGACAAAGAAATCTTAACATGATGTGTTGGGGGAAACAAAGCCTTGGAGGATTTCAGTGGGGGGCATGGCAGGATGAACCAGAGGGAACAAAGCTTTGGAGGATTTCACGGGGGGGCTTGGCAGGATGAATATGAGAGCCAAAGAAAGTTTCTATAAACAGGGGAATAAAGCTATTTTTAGACAGTCGTGGAGTGATCAGCCTAACGATCGATCTATTGCTTGCCCAGAGCGTCAGGCAGCTATGGAGGACTCATCTCAAAAGAGGGAGGCCACCTGTTTTTGGCTGCCCCATTGTTTACCCGGGAGCCTCCTTTGTTTCATTCTTATTCCTTCCGACCAGACCAGTTTTGCATGGGGCGTTTTCTTTCTTTCTCCTTTTTCTCCCCTTTTGTTCCCCAGTACCCTTTGACTTATGTCTCGTGGGGTGCTGCCAAGGGGACATAAGGACATAAATTCCCTTTTTCTTTTTTTTTCTTTTTTAAAAAAAAACCCACAGAGCCTACTTTGAACGACTTAGATTGCTGTATTTTAAATAAAATAGTTCTAGCCTGTACCCCTTTGCATCACAAAGTGTTTTTAGATGAGATGCTACCCTGCATGGCCACCCAGGACCCACGGAGCCAGCCGCCAGTCTGAAGTTGGAGCGGCTGGATGCGCACTCTTGTGAGCCATGGAGCACCCACTCATGGCTACGCATGGAGCACTACCAGGAAATCCAGAGTGCTCAGGGCAAGCCAAATAGCTCAGTGGAAATGGGTGGCCACAGAGTCCCTGCCCATATGAACAGTGGCAGCCAGTCACAGCAGCGAACAGAGTTTCCACTCTGTCAGCTCCACTGCCCATAGAAGGATTCGGGGCCGCACAGGCCATCTCCGTAGGCAGAGAACAGAGCCCCATCCTAGCCTGACCCCACCCCCAGCAGAGACGCAGCACACAGGACCTCCAACTGGAGTATCCCTAGCTGGAAGCACAGTATGGCCTGTGGCCACGCCCCTGGCATCGGGGATGCATGGAGGGAGTCCCCCCACCCCTGCCGCAGCACTCGGAGCACCTGCGGGCGCGTACAGGGGTGGGGCTTAGCAGTTAAAAGCCAGCACCGCCTGGGCAGCAGCGCTGGTGATTGCAATTGAAACCGGCCCCCCGATTGAGCTTGGCAGTGTGTATCTGGAAGGACGAGAGATAGTAGACTTGCATGCGTGGACCTCCCTCCCCCCCGGTACCTGTGAGATTGATTGTGAGTGTGAGTGTGAGTGTTCGTGGAGATTCGTGAGTACCTTGGCCCTTCCTCCCTTCCCCTGGGGTTACTACACCGTTGTGTGCATTCCTTCTGTCCCCCCCCACGGCGTCCAGGACCCTCACCCTTTGGCACAGTTCCCCCACGTACCTTCCCCCCTTCCCGTTCCCTTCAGTGTGTATGCGTTAGGGTTGTTGGGGCAGACACTGGTCTCCTTGCAACTCCACGCCCAATGATGATAGAGGTCCGTTCTCTGTGAATAGAGGTAAGGCCAACTACTATCCTGACGGGCATCTATCCAGTAGGGCGCATGCTCTGTAGCAGGTTGACCAGTGAGCGTAAGTGTGGGTGGGTGTGCTTCCTCCCCCATCGCGGTGACACACTCAGAGGCACTGTGGAAGTGGAAAGCAACCTTTGCAAGTCACAAGAATGGGCCAGGAGCACTGGGGAGGCCGGGTTCCCCAGTGATCACGCTGGGGACATGTTGCTTGCAAAGGCCAGTTTGGCATGCTTCCCCCTATGATCCATGCCAGGTGGAGTGCATGGTGGCTGCCTCTGTGGCCGCAGTGGCCACCCTGGGAGCCATCTTTCTGAATCGCATATATATGGCCTAGAGCTTGTCAAAGCAGGAAAATAAACCCTATTTTCCAACTAAGAACCCAGTTCTGGACTAACCTTCAACCTGAATATAAAATGGGAGTTCTCATGAGTTAATCTATATAATGAGAAGTGTAGGGGATGGGGCAGGAAAGTCATTAATGAAATTCAGATAAACCATCCAAGATTTTTCTGACTTTCATTCCTTGTCTTTCACATTTTGGATTGTATGCACCTACTGCGGTGTTTCCCAGGACTCAGCCCCTCCTTGCACTTGAGTGCAGGATCTGATCCCTGGAGAGCCCCTCCTTCCCCCTTCCACTCCCCTCCCCAAACTAAGCCCTGACTAACACTCCCTCTTTTCTTACAGAAATCTTCAGTTCAAAGCATAGCTTCCCAATCTGTAGCTCCTCGCAGAATCATGCCACCTGCAAATAGATCGAGTATCCTGACTGATTATATTTTACGTGTCTCTGCTACTGTCTGGAGTTGTGGGATTATGTTTAAGCTTCAAAATGGAAAACCATAAACAAAAGGTGTGGGAACCATTTCAACTCGTACAGACTATTGTCACTGGTCCTTTGTGCAAACAAGAACTGACATTAAGTTTTTTCTTCTATGGACCATTGTGAAAAGAATTTGAGTTTATGGCTAAAATTGACATATTTAGGGATCCTTAGTTTGAATGCTTCTGTCCTTGACTCTATTACAGTCTGATCCTCAAAGCACTGCACTAATACAAGTCCCATTGAAATGAAGGGTGCTTGCATTTGCAGAGTTATTTGAGCATGACTGCCTTAATCCATCTTGAGTAGAGCTGAAAGAGGGTACATGCAAATCCATGCTGCTGAACGCCTCTGGCGCAAATCCCACTCTTGTGCTGACTTGTTTCACTTTAAATTCTCTCTCTCCTCCCTTACTTCTGCTATCTCCCTCGTTAGACAGCATTACTACACCTCCCGCATTGAGTCCTGTTCTCGGGAGCCTCACCACCTGGCCTCCACCTTTGACTTCCTCCTCAAGCCCCCCATCCCTCCTCTTCCCTTTATGCTCAGGACCTTGCTTCCTTCACCTCAAAGATAGGCAAGATCTGCCTCATCATCGCTTCCCACTCCTCTCCACTTTCTACTCCCTCTCCTCCCCTTCCTTCTCTCCTGTCCTCCTTCCCTCCCACCTCCCTTGATAGAAATATCGCCCCTGCTCTCCTCCACCAACCTTTCCACTTGCCCCCTTAACCTCATTCCCTCCCACCTCCTGACCTCCATTGCTTCCACTGTCGCCCCTTCCCTCCTGCACATCATCAACCTCACCCTCTCTACTGGCTCCTTCCCCTCTGCCTCCAAGCACACCACGCTCTCTCCTATCCTCAAAAGTCCACTCTTGGACCCCTCTGATCCTTCTAGCTACTGTGCTGTCTCACTTCTTCCTTTTGCTTCCAAGCTTCTTGAATGTGTTGTCTACTCCCGCTGCCTTGACTTCTTCTCCTCCAACTCCTCCCATGACCCCCTCCAATCTGGCTTCCACCCCCTTCACTCTACTTGAAACTGTTGTCGCTAAGATCACCAATGATCTTCTTGTGGCTAAATCTAATCGCCTCTACTCCATTCTTGTCATCTTTGACCTCTCTGCTGCCTTCGATACTGTTGACCACTCTTGGTGGACTCACTTCACTCCTTTGGCTTCCATGGCTCTGTCCTCAACTGGTTCTCCTCCTACCTCTCTGACCGCTCCTTCAGTGTATCTCTTGCCAACTCCACCTCCTCCTCCCTTACCCTCTTGGTTTGTGTTCCCCAAGGCTCTGTCTTTGGCCCTCTCCTCTTCTCTAGCTACACCCTGTCCCTAGGCAAACTCGTTGCCTCCCATGGCTTCCAATATCACCTCTACGCTGATGACACTCAACTCTCTCTCTACTCTCTCTCTCTCTCCATCTATTCAAGTTCACCTCACCATCTGTGTCTCTGATATTTCTACCTTGAGGTCTCAATGTCAACTCAAACTCAACATGGCTAAAACTGAACTCCCTATCTTCCCCCCTCATCCTTCCTCTCCCTCCTCCCTGTCGATTCTTATAGACGGGGTCACCATCCTTCCCATCCCATAGCTTAGGCTTCACTCCTTTCTTTTAAACCCTACATCAACTCTGTTGCCAAATCCTGTCACTTCTCCCTCCATAACATTGCTAAGTTTTGTCCTTTTCTCTCTGTCTCCTCTGCCAAGACTCATATCTTCACCACATGGACCAGCCAGCTATCATTCTTGATGTAACCAAATCAAGCACATGTACCTGGGACCCTGCATCTTTGTGAAGTTTACACCCCTTGTCTCTCCCCCTGTTCCCCTTGTCGCAGGGAGAAGTCCTGTAGGGCTGCTGCCCCTTTAAGAAGGGGGCTGCATGGGTACCCAGGGGTGTGGCAGAGCCAGCCCCATAGCTGGGGGATCAGCCAGTGAGGAAACAGGCTGAGAGACCCTGGGACAGAGTGGGCAGGACACTGGCCCTTTAAGGCTGAGAAGAGGAAACCTGGCCACATCCACTCTGTTTGGATATAAGGAGAGGCAAGGTAGAGAGGAGGGCAGTCTCTGCCAGGAGCTGAAGGAGCAACATCTCCCTGAAGAAGCCTTCCTGCTCTACACTATCCAAGGTGCTGAAGGTTGGAGAGCCAGAGGGACCCAGGCAAGTGCGGGAGGTTGTGCCCAGGAGGCATGACTGGATGAACTTTGGGGAGTGATATTGGGGTGATCCAGAGCTTGAGAGAAACTGACCTGGGCCTGCAGGGTGAAGGCGGATGAGCCGGCAGTCCCAGGTATTGTGTACGCAGGACTGTACGAATAAAGACTGTGAACTGGATACCCTCTGGACTGTGTGTGGTGTCCTAGAAGAGGGTACCCCCTGTCTCGGTGGTTTTCAGCCAAGGCTCGGGCTGAAATGGTGTAGCAAGGGGTGAGCTAATTCCCCAGAGTGTGACCCCAGTGCCCCGTGTGGCCCTGGGACACCACCTGCTACACCCCTTTCTTTCTCTCTCCCCCCGTGTCTCAGATTGTAAGCTCTAGGGCAGGGACTGTGTCTATTCCATTATTTTGTAAAGTTCCAGGTACATTGCCAGCGCTATATAAATGCTTGCTAATAGTAATAATAACTCATCAAATTTCCAGTACCCAATTCAACCTGGTAACGATTAGGTGCCACATGATAGCTGATTACAACCCAATCAGGTACCCGATAACCCAAAATGCCAGGTTCCAGTTCCGGAATGTCAACTTCCAGTATTGATTTTATTTACATTTTTGTAGATATACCATCTCCCAATAACGATTTGTTGGGTTTCTATCAAGTTCAGACAATTTTTCAGTAACTTTCAGTTCCAGAAAACTACTTCTGGTTCCAGTTTTTTAAAACTTTTCCTAAAACATTTATTTATGGGTTTTTCATCCCAGAAAATGAACTTTCCTATGCCAGAAAGTCAACTTCTGGTCCCAGGAAACTACTTCCAGTCTACAGTACTTATACAGATGCATGAAGGCAAAAACACAGACTGAGCTGAGGCTAGCAAGTTAAAAACAACAAAATAGAAAAACAACAAAAAGGTGTTTTGGTATGTTAGAAGAAAGAGGAAGAAAAAGGGAGCAGTAGGTCCACTGCTTGGTGAAGATGGTGAAATGTTAACAGGTGACAAAGAGAAGGCCAAACTACTTTCCTCCTACTTTGCCTCGGTCTTCTCCCAAAAGGGAAACTGTCCAACCTGGCCAGAGCAGCATGCATCATGAGGGGGAAAAGACTGCAGCTCAGGATCGATAGAGTTCATCAGAGAATACCTAAACGAGATCAAGTCTTTGGGGCTGGATGAATTACATCCTAGGGTACTGAAGGAACTTGCTGATGTACTCTCAGAACCTCTGTCTATCATCATGAGTCAGCAGTGCGATGCAGCCACAAAAAAGGCTAATGTAATTTTAGGCTGCATTAACAGAAGCACCATTTAGAAACTTTATTATTATTATTATTATTATTAACAAACATTTATATAGCGCCAGCAGTGTACCTGGCACTTTACAAAGTAATAAAATAGACACGGTCCCTGCCCCTAGGGCTTACAATCTGAGAGACAGGAGCTGGGGGAGAGACTTAGGAAGGGGAACACAGGGAGAGACAAGGGGTCTAACATTCATGAAGATGTGAGGTCTCAAGTGCACGTACTTGGCTTGGTTACGATGAGAATGACAGCAGGCAGGTCCATGTTGCAAGGATAAGGGTAAACCGATCGTAGGTATAGGAATAGTGGCTCAGCAGGATAAAGAGTCAGACAGAGCAGAGCGAAAGAGGTGAGTCTTAAGGAGAGATTTGAAGGTATGAAGGGAGGGTGCAAGGCGGATGTGGACAGGGAGGGAGTTCCAGGCATGGGGGGCAGCAAGTGAGAAGGGACGAAGGCGCTTAGGGGAGCAGGGAAGGCGTGGAAGGGCGAGAGAGGGGACAGAGGAGGAGTGAAGTGCACGGACTGGAGTATGGAGGGTGATAAGTGCAGAGAGGTAGGGGGGAGCGAGGTTGTGAAGAGCTTTATAGGTGAAGACTAGGAGCTTGTGCAGGATTCGTTCAGGAAGGGGAAGCCAGTGAAGTGAAGAGAGGAGGGGCTGCACATGGTCGAAGCGACTGGCAAGGTAGATGACCCTGGCAGCAGAGTTTTGGACAGAGATGAGGGGAGAAAGGTGAGACCGGGGAAGGCCAGTGAGAAGGAGGTTACAGTAATCGAGGCGAGAGATGACCAGAGCATGAACAAGAGTTTTGGCAGACGAGACAGAGAGAAACCCACTCTAATCTGCATTGTAATAGTTCCACTCTCTTCTACGTTAGTCAGACCTCTTCTGGAGTACTGTGTCCAGTTCTAGGCACCCCACTTTAAGAAGGACATCAACAAATTAGAATTGGTTCCAAAGACGGTGACACAGATCGTCAGGGGTCTGGAAACCAAGTCCTATGAGGAAAGGTTGCAGGAGTCGGGTATGTTTCACTTAGAGAAGACTAAGGGGAGACATGATAGTGGTCTTCCACTACCTGAAGGGCTGTTGCAGAGACTTGTTCTCTCTTGCCCCTGAAGGCCAGACTAGAAATAATGGGCTCAAATTACAAGAAAGCAGATTTCAGCTAAACATTAGGAAGAACTTTCTAACGGCAAGAGCTGTCAGGTATGCTGTAGCTGCAGCTGCAGATTTCCTGCATTGAGCAGGGGGTTCGACTAGATGACCTCTGAAATACAACTCTATTATTCTACTTTTTAAAAATGTTAATGTAATTTTTTGGTTTCCCAACTTGATATACCAATTGGCATACTGATATGGGAATCGGTAAATCAAAAAATTGGCACCAGAAGTACCTGATTTCCCAGGTTTGTACCTGAGTAACCTGTTGCGTACCCAGCAAATAGGGTATTACCCGAAACTGAGTACCTGTTTCAGCTCTTGAGGCATTTCCTTGCTCCAGTCAGCTTCTCACCTCCTGCCTGTCATTACCGAGTTCACATGATTTCCTAACACATTAGAATGAATATTATTTCTTCATCCTGATTTTCTAGCCAGCACAGATGGCAAGTAACTGAGCCTAATGGGGGGAATAAGTTGGATCACGGTGGCAGTGTCAAAGGGGGATTACTGGATGTCTGTCTCATAAAGGCTGAGAATAAAACAAATGCAAAATTACAGCCAAAACATATTGTTCCTTTTTTGCATGTGTTTCGTGTTGCCCTCCCCACCAACACTTTTGCAGCTGTGCCTGGCATTTAATTGTAAATCAGTGCCAGGCATTTCCATTTCATTGAGTGTCTTGCATTAATGAATGGCAGCCAAGTCCTGCAGTTCATGCTGAATGCTTCCCCCTAGCTCAGATGTTCGTATTCATCTCCTACTGCCCTGGAATTCAAGCCCCCACTTTCCTCTACAGAACAGGAACTAAATAAAACATTTTATCCACTAACCCTGAGAGTCACGGTGCTGGGGAGGGATGTTTGAGAGTGCTGCTATGCCTGTCAATACATGGCTGAGTGAAGAGCTGAGAACACTTCATTATGCTTTGTTCCGTGTTGCATATGCCTGCTCTCAGATGACAAGAAGTGGAAGGAGCCCCGAATCTGGCCTAATTCTGGTTTAGAACTCTCCACGTTTAGATGTACCAAGTATGGCATTTGGCCAGACATATAACACTGGCATCTTGTCTCAGGCTACTTTCTGGAACTTCTCCCCATTCATGTGATGGGGGAGGCATATATGATACAACAGTTTTTGCTTGATAAAAAGCTGGATTTTGGAAAATCGTGCATGTTTATATTCTCCGTTGCTCTTGAATAACCTCCCGTTAATGTTTTCATCATGCAGTTGACCAATTACACTACTGCTCCGGAGATCAGCCTTCCATGATTGAGTGTGGAAGGAAAATCCAAGAAGGGTACAATTTTCAGGTACAGTCTTATAAAGAGGTGAATGCTGAAAATAATTTCACCTCTGAGAAAGGTGCTCCTGTGGCTGGAACTGTAGTATGCAGCTTTATGGAAATATTGTTGTTATGATTTCCAAGATGTTCTTGGGGTTTTGGCTGTTAGCTTGCATTTAACTCAACCGGATTGTTAACTTGTACCCAACTGGGAGAATAAACTCTTTCACCTGTAACATCTGATCCCCTAAACTCATTAAAACAAAAAATGTGTGTGAGAGAGAAAAAACAACAACAACGTTTCAGTGCTGCTTGTATCTTTTCACATGTGAAATCCACCCTTTTTCACTTCTCTGATGTTTTCATTCATTTTAATTTGTAAGTATTTTTGGTGTGCTTATTTTCTCAGCTCTCTCTAGCAAATCAGGTTCAGAGACAGAAGGACTGTGGGCAAGTTTACCTAGGTGATATGGATTGCTGAAGAGAGACTAGAGCCAATGGAGGCACTCCCCCTCCAATTGCAGGTATGTTTAAAAAGAGGCATCCACGTTAAATGTTGTGTCTCACCTTTCTTCTTGGAGGACAGTGTTACTGTGCGCTCAGCTGGGAAAGTAAACAGCCAGGTGGGTTTAAATCAGCTTTAATTAATTGTGTGATGAACAGTCTGTGGTGTTTTCACCATGCTCTCCCATTTAATTAAAACACTTTTCTTTTTAGAAAAATGTACTTAACTTGTAAGGAAACTTGCTTAACTTTGTAAGGAGGAAAAAAGTGGTGGTTCCACAGCTCCTGTGCCTTGAAAGTTCCTTCTCCTTAGCATGTCATCTAAAAATTAGCATATATGACAATGCTGCTTCTTCTGGTCCTAGAAGCAGTGAGGGGTGGGGTGGAGAAGGGAGGTATTAAAGGGAGCCAGTGGAACTGCCCTACCAGATTCCATCGCTCCACTAGCCCCTGCTCCCACCCTTTGTTCAGGGCCAGAGTATGAGTGTTTTCACACAATTTATTTACTGTTTTTCTACCCTGCTCCCTCCTGCTCACAGAGCAGCTCGGGGTGGCTTGCAAAATGCATAAATAAAAGCATAATAAAAACACACACATAAAATATCATTAAAACATTAAAATGCTAAAAATAATCTAAAAGGGCAGAACTCCCCCTCCTCACCCCACCCTCCCCGTCTCCTTCTCCAAAGGCCCGGCAGAACAGCCAGATCTTACACTGTCTTCAGAAAGAGGGGAGGTCTGGGGCCAGGCAGGCCTCCTTCGGAAGGGAGTTCCACAGCCTGGGAGTTGCCAATGAGAATGCCCTCCCCATTGTCGCCACCTGGCCAACCTGGGGGACTTCGAGTCGGGCATCCCCAGCTGACCACATGGGCCGCAATGCAATCCACAAAACACTCTCCACCCCTCTAGGCTCTTTCCCCGTAATCCACCCCTTGCTGGACACAGACAGCCGCAGGTTGCGTCTCCACTCTAATAATCCCGGCACTGGAAGTGCTCTTGGGTTGCTGCTCTGGCCTCTCTAGAATGCCCAGGAGCTAGGGGAAAAACAAAACCTTGTTCCTGCAGCAAAGCACCCCTACATCCAGTCTACTGGGATACAATCAAGGGGAGGGTTTCACCTGGGCAGCAGCCCCACACACAGACCCACTGCCGGGAGGCTCTTTCCCTGTAGTCCACCCCTTGCCAGACTCTCCACCCACTATAAACATGTTACAGGGCACCCATAGGGCAACACTGCATCCCTGCAACATTTATAGCGGGTGGGTAGTTGGTGGAGAGTGTCTTGTGTGAAAACAGCCAATGTGTGATGGAACCTGGGGATGGCAGTTGATGCTGCAGCTGCTTGGTGGCAAAACATCTTCCCTGCCAAATAACTGATGTGGGGTGGCAGCAGCACCTCACTAGCTCATCTGCAGCTGCTCCAGGTGATCCTTACTGGAGGACAGAGTGAGGCTGAAGTTGGTGGGTGGGGAGGAGGAGGCTGCCGTTGCCACCCATGAGCTCTTTGTCATGGAGAAAGTTTTGTCCTTGTACAGGCAGCAGCAGTGTCAGTTGCAGCACCCATCCTAATTTATCCAGCCCTGGGCGGAGTTTTGCTGAGCAGCAACAGTGACAAGGGCCGGTAAAGTACCCTGGATTGAAAAGAGATGAGGGCTTTGAAAAGAGGCCTGAGCCCAGGCAGAAATGAAGCCCTGAAGTTGATAAGCCAAGAGCTTTTACTGTACATGATAGCATGGGATTTACTACATGCAAAAGCTGCAGTAGACAACTCAAAGGCAGTAAGTAATTTTAGAATATTTGAGTCTAACAAGCCAGATGCCTGGGGAAAAAAAACACATGAAGGTCCTCCTTGTCAAGGTTTATTTATTGACTTTTAGTTTTTTTCTTTGGACTGTATCTGCCTACTTAATTCGTTCTTTGCCATCATTTTTGTCTTTGTACTTGGAAATGAGACCATGTGAGAGGGGAGAATTGCTATCTGTGTGGTCATTGACCTGGAGGTATGTTTTTCATTGTGATGCTTGACCTTCTTTCTTGTACAGCCTTCATTTCAGGTCTATCCTAGTGTGGTCGACCAAGTCCAACCTGACCTGTGATGACAATGCAGAATCCTAGATCTGATGCCATTGATACAATGTACACAAGAGCTAGAGGAAACTAGAATAATCTTCCCATGAAAATGATAGAGCTTCATTTACTTGGGTCAGAAGGCAAGATAATACGTTGTAGGACCTATAACCAGCTTGTGGGCCTGGATGACATAACCTGGATAAAATTATTTCCTGTTAATTTGCATAACTTGAAAAAGATGAACCCTGTATCATTCTGCTGTTTTATTTTCATGCCTTGGTCTCATATTTGGAACATGGCAGTTTGTAAAAGAGCATTGCTCAAACGGACTAGCAGCTAAACTCCATCACTGTGTCTCCTTCTGTTGAAAGCTCAACAAAGGAAAAATACAAAATAAAGACTGTTAACATACGTGCAGCCAGCATGCCAGCTGCACGTCTTGGGGTGGGATGGCTGCTCCCTCAACCCCCAGCTGGGTCAGGTTGAGGGATGAAATCAAACGTTCCCCTGGCCTGACCTGGCAGGGGAAGGGGGAGGGAGAGGAGCAGGGAGCAACATATGCAGCCGGCTCCACCCTCCGCCATGACAGCCAGCCATGGCTACCAATAACAGGCAGCCATGCTGGGCTCGGCAGGCATAAAAACAGACATGCCCACCAGGTTCTCATTCTTGCCTGCCTGGGTGGCTCATGGAGGTGGACAATGGGTTCATTCTGAGCCCATGTTTCCAACCTGGCCTTCAACTCTGCTAGAGTCTGAACTGGGTCCACATCTGGTGGGCCAGGAACAGATGTGCAGGGTTCATCGGTGGCCCAAGTGGGCCAGAGCGGGTGAACCAGGTATTCAAGAGAGACAAGGGAGGGGGAGAGGTGACCATCAGGAGAGAAGTACATTCATGTGGTTGAGAAGTTGCAGGTGTATGTGCTTAACTTAGTTACAGGGGAGCGATTCTGAGTAAGGGTGGGGGGGGAAGAGGACACAATTTCACTCGTGTTGGGCTAGGGAAGGCTGACGGAAGAGGTAGGTTTTCAGGAGGGATTTTAAAGTTAGGAGGGAAGGAGCAGAACAAATGTATCAGGATACAAGTTCAAGAGATGGGGACAGCAAGAAAGAAGGGGCAAAGTTGTTTAGAGGAGCAAGGGAGTTGCAAGCAGGCACAGGTGGGGGCAGTGGAGGACCAAAGTTCCCAGGCAGGAGTGTGGCAGGATACAAAAGTTGAGAGATATGGGGGAGCAAGGTCATGAAGAGCCTTGAAGGTGAAGACCAGGAGCTTGTGCTGAATGTGTTTCCGTAGAAGAAGCTAGTGTAGGGCAGAGAGAAGGGGCTGAATGTGGGTGTAGCAAGGTGCAGCCTGGTGAGGCTTCTGCCCCTTTAAGTCAAGAGAGTGCCAGTCTGATCATGGGGCAGACTAGGTGTAGACTGGGAGGAAGGTCTTTCAGAGCCAGCCCAGTAAGAAGCTGAAAATAAGAGTCTGAACCGAAAGTTGAGCAGGATGCTCGCTTTTTAAGCCTGACAAGAGTGGAACCTAGCCACGCCCACTCTGGGAGTATAAAGGGAAGCACAAGCAAGAGAGAAGGCAGTCTGTGTCTGGACTCTGAAGTGAGAAGAGCTTCCAGCAAGACTACTGTCCATAATACTGAAGTCTCTGTAAGAGGAGGGTAAGCAAGGCTGTAGATGTGGAGTGCCAGTCTGAGGAAACCAGAGGTCTGGAATGGTGAGCGTTAGCCAGAGGACTATGTCTGGCTGAAAGAGACACTGGGTTGATATTCTAATGAGAGACTGCTGTGAGACTGTGTATAAAGGATTGTTAAAGGAGATGATTCCCTAAGAGACACTGATTGTTGGACCCTGATCCTGCAGGGACTTACCCTGAGACACTGCCACCCTGTTATAGTGGTCAAAGTGACATGCAAGGTAGATGACTTTGGCAGGAGAGCACTGAATGGAAATGAAGGGGGTCAGAGCAGGGGAGACCAGTAAGGAGGAAATTACAGTAGTCCAAGTGAGAGGTGACCAGAGCATGAACTATGTTTTTTTTCAATGGAGACAGTAAGGTAGGGCTGGATTTTAGCAATATTATGCAGAGCAAAGCGACAGCATTTGGCAACACCTTGGATCTGAGGCATAAAGGTTAGAGAGGAGTCAAAGATGAATCCCAGGCTACACACCTGACGGACAGATTGGATGGTGAGCAAAGGCAGCTCTTTCAGTTTCAGGGAAGTGTTTATCCATCATTATGCCAAGTTGTGATCTTGGAGATCATGCTTCAGCCTAAACAAACTGAATTCATGAAATCTCCTTTGTTACGTTTTATACTTGCTTTGATCTATTTAGTGCTGGTCTTATGCAGAGGTGTGTAGGGCCTGCACCCTTGACCCTCTGCTTTTAGATGTCCTGATTCCTCTGACCAGGAAGCCTTCCCTGCCTGGAGCTTCTGCAGCAGGAAGCACTACCCTTGGAGCTCTGTCTGGAGAGGCTTCACTTCTGTTTCCCAGCACCCCCAAGGCCCGCTCTGCTGAAGCTTGCAGTAGTGGGTCTCCTAGAGCCACTCCAGATGGCCTCCTGGGGCTCCTCTAGAGCAGAGGCAGTGGGTCTCCTGAGACTACGCTGCCACTTCTCCTGAGGCTGTTGGGACAGGCGCTTCCTGCAGGGCCCACCGCTCATCCTCCCTAGTGCTGATTATGGTTGTGTTTAAGACATGTTGCATTAGGATTACTCAGCCAAGCAGAGCTTGGTAGTAAACTGGAAGGAGTGGATGACACTGAGCACCTGGTCGGTGCAAGAAGTTATTCCAGGCTATTGATGGGCGTAGGTTATATCGGGGTCTGTATTTACATGTGGTTTATAGGGGCCAAATGCATGAAGTACATGCATACATGTTTGCTGGACTGGGGCCTGAATATTGTTTTCATTCTTTACGGTGGAGAAACTGGAGTAAAGTATTTACTTTTTGGGGTAAATGTCCATACTTTTGGTCAGAAAACCTTTTGCTTTACTCTTTGTTTCAGTTTAGCAGAAATACTTATGGTGTTTTTGCCAAACACATCTAAGTTTACATTCATTTACCTAGTCAAAGCAATTTGAAGTTCTGATTTTAGGGACTTTTAATTTTTTTTTAAAAAAAATAGAATTCCAGTTTCCATCCAAATGCAGCTTGACAGAAATCATGTTAACTATTTAGACCCTGAGCTTTCAATGGAATTATTCACAAGGCATAATGCTGTTACGCACGGATGTGAATCCTCGTACAACTAGGAAAATACATTTTCTAACATAATGAAAACTGTTCAAAAATTGAGAATTAACACATCTCTATGTTAAGATATATAATGCATGGATAGATATAGGGTGAAATCCTATGGGCCACTTACACCGGCCCATACTTGCACTGCAAGCAGTGAATGTAATCGCTCAGGCACACGTTTCCTGTGCGCGCAGCAATGGTGCGCCTCCTCCAATGCGACCCCTTATGCCCACACACACACATTCATGGCTCCTGCTCCATCTCCTGGGCTGTGGAGTGTGTAGGCTTGGGGGGCTGCATCAAAGGGGGCACGCCATTGCCTCGCGTGTCTTGCTGCGTGCGTGGGGCGCATGCATGCTTGAGCAAATGCCACCCAGTTGCATTGTGCACCTGCCGCCAGCGTAATGCAGCAGCAGGATTGTACCCATAGTGTATTGCCCTAGTTTAAAAATAAATAAAAAAGGCTTGGAAATAATATTCTCATTTTAAAGACAGTGGTACAGAGTAGTATATAGCAGGCTTAGAAAGAGAACCCAGATGTCATGGCTGCAAGCCGCCACAGTCCTTTACAGCAATCTTTGCACATCATCTTCTTTCCTCATACATTACCAAGGCTTTATTCCACTCTCGTTTTCTGAGAGCATGTGAGTTTAATTTCACCCTTTCCTTGGCAAACAGGCTACTAAACATGGGCCAGCAGTTTTCTACAAATGTCACCAGTGCAGAACTATCTCACCAGCATATCCCCTTCTCCCCCCCCCCCACCTCCCCCCAATCTTGCCTGGATGGCTGTTCTACACACTGGATTTCTGTTTGCTTAATCCTGCCTCAACTAAGACATTTTCCTCCTTTCTCCTTTAATTTTTAAAGAGCTTTAAAGCTTCTTAAGGCTTAATTTGTTTTGAACCAGACAGGGCTATTTCAGAGACCTGCCAACCACAATGCCGAATGGTAAAACAGAGAGAAAACTGTGAAGTTGTTTTTTCTTTTCACTTGACCTGAGAGAGAAAGTGAAGTTGTTTTTTCTGGGAAACTAAAACAGCTCTGATTTTCCAAAGGGGAAAAATAACAGAATGATGATTTAATCCAGTGTCCCCCATTTCCAACTTTACTAGACCTTGTGGAGGAAGTGAAAATCCTCATCATATACTTAGCCAAATGCACCATGTGGGAAATATCTTCCTGACACAGCAAGTATTTGTTTTTGTCCTGAAAGGACTTATAACTCTTATATATTTCATAATGAGAGTACTTTATATAGCTCTTTTCATGAACATACAAGTGTTCCTACTAGTATTAATATAAATGTTTAAGTTTGAGTATCTGGCACTTTTTGTAAATATATCTTTGCCTATGTATTTTGTGGTAGTGCACAAAGCTAGTCAGTTATTATAAGCTTCCTGCACTAAGGCCTTGATTCTGTCAATACTGGAGTGAGTGTTTTCCCAGTGATTTCAATGTGGCTACAAAAACAAGTGTGTGCAGGATTGGAGTTTGTGTGTTTTTTATTATTTATTAATGATTATTTTTAATTGCATGGTGTCCGTTCTTTGGCGCAAAATGAGCAGGAGATCTGGCAGTGTCATTTTTCTTCCATTTGCTATTTTGTATATGTCTATTGCTTCCTTCCTTATACTTCCTGTCAAGATTGTATAATTCTTATTTTAAATCCCTCCTCATATGGAAGCCTTCACTGACACTGTCCCATGGGGGAGGGAGGGGGTGTTTGTTTAACTTCTTTTGACTCTTTTGTTTCTGCATTGCCCTTCTTTTCAAACTGAGTAACCAAACCCTAATTCAGACTTCTCTTATTATTAATTACTTACATAAAGCTTTTAATGTTCAAAGCACTTTACAATCCTTATCTGGTTCACCCTCACGACAACCCCGTGAGGTGGGTCATTATTATTCCCATTTTACAGATGGGGACCTGAGGTTAAGAAAGAGTGACTTGCCCAAGGCCACTTAATGAGTTGTGACAAGGATGATGATTTGAACTTTGGTCTTCCATGTCCAAGTCCAACACCTTCCCCACTAGGCTATGCTGGCTCTTCTTTTTCTTATTCACTAGTTTACACTGGTGAGGAAGTTGTTATCATGGCATTGTTGTAGGAATACCTATATTATTTTCTAGCAACGCCACACGTGAAATTGATTAGACAGAAGACAATTCTAATAAGTATGGTTTCCATATGCAGACATTTCAGGGGCATGTCTTCTGTCTAGATTAGAGAGGTGCATGGGTAAAGGTGGGTCATAAAACATGTCCAGAAGAAAGGAAGATTTGGACCTGGCAAATTATATGGCGGATGGATACGAATGACAGAAGAAGATGCATGTTAATGTGACAATGAAGGAAGCAAGGGGATGTGGGATTAAGCTTTTGCATACCAAAAGTTGCTCAAGATTCAGCAGATTATAGATTGAAGCCCTCGTGATTATTGGTGGCCTTGGTGTGAGAATCCCAAATCAACAGACAAATGAGTTTTCCCTAAGACTATCCTGTTGCTGTTCTCTCTAAAATATCCAGAAAGGACATGGTCAGATCTCTATGGTATCCTCAATACAACAATTGGGGGGGGGGGGCAGGCAGAGAGGGAGGGATCTGTTTGTTGTATGGTGCCCTGAGCCTTTGGGATAGGATGGAGTATAAATCTAATAATAATTTCTGGTGCTCTGAGCAAAGGCAGCTCTTTCAGTTTCAGGGAAGTGTTTATCCATCATTATGCCAAGTTGTGATCTTGGAAATCATGCTTCAGCCTAAACAAGCTGAATTCATGAAATCCCCTTTGTTGCATTTTGTACATGCATTGATCCGTTTATGACCTATCTGCATGTCCATCTGTCACTTTTTACCTGCTTTAGCCCAGCCAGGCATTGACAATCTAGCAAAACTGATGCAAACCCCATTGTTGCCGCTTTTAGTGCATCGAGTCTCCAGTGCACACTGCCCTTGGGAACGCTGATTAACATGCTTTCCCTGAAGGAGCCTGAGGTCTCCTTTTTACTATGCTGCTGGAATACAGACCTAGAGTACAGAATACCAAAGTGCTGTCCTTCAGGATGCCAGTCATCACATCTTTATTGAATTCTAGGTTTGGTGAACAAAAAGCACATTTTAGTTTCACTAAAAACTTTGAGGAAACAATTGAGTTTATGGTAAATGGAATTCAGAGGTTTTGCTGCAATTCAGAGCCCATTGGAATGTGCAGGTAGCGTAGTTTGTTCTTTCCCATGAGAAACATCTTTCCCTTGTTGACGATGAATTTAATTTATTTCATGTTCCCACATAGTTTTCCTCTTGTTCTCATAACTCATCCACACTATGTATTTGTAAAGCACCTCATCATTTTGATTTCTAAATTCTCTCTGGAGCTCCTCACATGCCTTTTAATATTGATAAATTTTGCCACCTCTAAGCTGGTGCTTAATTCATGAGTTGACATTACTATTCTCACTGTGCATTCCAACTTTCTTATACTACCTTTTTTTTTTTTTTTTTAAGCTTTTCCGGTATCTAAATAAATTACATCCACTGCTTCTATTGCATGCACTCTTCTGTCAGCTCATTTGTGGAAATCCTACAAGTTAGAAAGGCATCACCTTCCCTTATGTAGGCAGAGCTGGGTTGTTCTTATCCTATTTTACTCATGTAGGTCAAAGCTTTGCCAGGAAGGGGTGAACAGAAAGGAGCCTTGTCAGTCTGATTCTTTTAGTTGACTAAAATCTAACTCTCTCCTCTTTGCTCTGCACAATCATTAGAATGAGAGAGTACAGAAAAGGTGCTGGTGAGGTGGGAGGGGGAGAAGATAACTTGCCAGTCAAAGGAAATGAACACAGAGTTTCATATTTCCTCTAGAAGCCAGGTGTTCTTTCCTCACCCCATCCATAGAATACTCAGGGAGACCATGGCAGGAAATAAGGCTGACTAGGATTCATATTTATTTCTTGACTTTCCTTTTGATCTAGTATGTAATGAGGCAGTCATGCTGCAGTAACACTGCATTTCCCTGAAATACAAATATGGGATTATGCACTTCAAACAGCTACTGGGAAGTGATGTTCCCACATCTACAGGGCTCCACTTTCCAAGATCCTTTAAAAGAGAGTGTCCAAATCTTCCTTGGCTATCTTAAAATGTAAAGCAAGATCTTATTAGAGAAAATGAGGAAAATAAAATAAACCCTTTCCTCTTAACCAAAGGAAAATGCATGCTCATCCCTATAAATAGAAATAAATAAATAAATGTTTGTTTGCGGTGAACTTCTAATTCATTAGCTAGACCTTGCAAAATACACAGGTATTATTATTCCCATTATGTAAGTAAGGACACTGAGCCAGGTAGTTAATTGACTTTACCACAGCCTGCTGGTGTTGGAGTGGGATTAGAACTCAGGGGCTCCTGGCTTTACATCCTCTGTCCAGGCTTCCAAAGCATACTCTCTAAAACCCAATTATCAGTGCTCAGGGCAGACATTCTTTCCAAGAAGGTGTTGCCTTAGTCACCCTGATAAGTAGTGTTTTCTCATCTCCTCCATTTAGCCTCTGTTAATATTAATGAATGTTTGTATATATCCTGGTTGGCCAAGGATTAACATGCTTCATTAACAATGTTGAGACTGGCTGCCAAGAAAGCATTTGGGCACAGTGAATTGCAATATTTGTATTGTACTTTTAGAAAGATTTGAATTTGCTTCCTCGCTTACTAACGGGATCAGGAGGACTGCATCTTATTAACAGATGACTAAATTTCAAGCTATTAGCAGATTTCATATGCTTTTTCTGTGGAGGAGGAGACTGCAAGATTGAATTCAGACGACTTGTGTATGGTATATTTAGCTGTCAAAAAAGGTCAGCAGATCTATTATGTTCAGCACTGGCAATCAGCAAGCGGACAACAACCTGCACTAGCTAGTGTTTCTTTGCTTTCATTTGCATTATTAGTACATGGTTGCTCATTAGGCAGTAATATTTATCAGTTGTTCAGACTTCACTAACTAATGAATTCATCATAGGACCAGGAATCCTTACACCGATACCTGTGTGCTGCCAAATTAAGTGAAGATAATGGTCCAGATTCCCTTGGAATGAATTTGGCCCCAGACATTAGGAAGCTGGCACTGCAGCCTTATTTGCCAGAATGATTGAATACTATGATCTTGTTGGAACCAGTGGGCATGCTTTGAGGTTTTCTTCAGATCAAAGGACTCGGGGGGAGGGAGGGGAATAAAGATGAATCAGTCACAAAATATCCTCCCAGATTTGGGGCTTTTGAGTGATCATTTTGTTTAGCTGCAAAGAGGATGTAGATGAATATAGGAACTATGATAAATAGAGGTTCATTTGTCAACACTAACCACAGAACAGGGTAAGCCATCATTCCTATGTGGTAGATGGGTGGTAAACCAATAGGTTCAAAGTGATTCCAGGGTATTATCTTAGAATTACATACATGGGCACAGCAGAAAATTGGTTATTTGGGGAATGCTCATATATAGTACGTTTTTGCCCACTCTTAGTTCTTTTCTTAAAAGGATGTCGCTCAGGAACATTTTTCAACTCAAAATGCCATTTATTGAGTGCCTCTTGCTCATTATTACAGAATTACATATTTTTGTATGATTACAGAATGTACAGTGATTGTGCTTGCTAATTCCTGTAAGTCACTGAGCATCACTGGGTTGGGACCACACACAACTGGTAGGGGACAATGGATGTAGCCTTACCCCCCCTCCCTAGGCAACCAGACCATGCAATGCAGGGCATCATGTGGCCGGCAGCAGACAGGTGTTCACCCCCAGCTGGCTGCTACATGATGTGTCCTTGGAAAATTCTGAGGATGTGTTGCTGCCCAAGGTGGGGCTACCCATGTGGAGGGGCTGTGCTTACCCTGCTATACAGGGGGCACCACTACAGGGCTGTGAGTGGTGGGCACTGTCACCTGTCACCCATGGCCATGTCATGTTTGAAGGCAAGATGTTTGTCAGCCAAGAGAGGGAGACTGGGCTGCGAGCCCACTCATGTGGCCATGCTGGGGGCTCTGAGAGCAGCACAACTTCCTCATGGGGGTGGCGGTGGGGTGCTGCTTGTGTGCCCAGGGTTGGACCTGCAGGGTAACAGCAGTGATTGGTCCCTTGCTGCTTGTGTGTCTTCACATACATGTGACTCTTCTTTGCAGCACAGCACCTTGCAGGATGAAGTACTAAAGATGTATTATCTTCAAATTAAAAACAGTACATAGAATGGATTATGGTAAGAACACATTGGATTAATGGGATTTGAACCTGGATCTGTGAGGAGCAACTTGCTAAAACTAATTATAAAAACTTCTTCAAGTACATCAGAAGCAGGAAGCCTGCTAGAGAGTCAGCTGGGCCGTTAGATGACCAGGGGCTGAAAGGGGTGCTTAGGGAGGAAAGGGACATTGCAGAGAAGCTGAATGAGTTCTTTGCTTCAGTCTTCACTGCAGAGGCTGCTGGGGAGATACCCATGCCTGAACTTTACTTTGTAAGTGATGAATTGGAAGAGCTGTCACAAATCAACGTGACTCTGGAGGAGGTCCTAGTGCAAATTGACAAACTAAATACTAACAAATCACCAGGACCAGATGGTATTCACCCCAGAGTTCTGAAGGAACTCAAGTATGAAATTACAGACCTACTGTAATTTGTAAGCTATCACTAAAATCTGCCACTGTACGTGAGGACTGGAGGGTGGCAAATGTAACCCCAATATTTAAAAAGGGATCCAGAGGTGATCCTGGAAACTACAGACCAGGAAGCTTGATATCTGTGCTGGGCAAAATGATGGAAATGGAAACTATAATTAAGAACAGAATTGTTGGGCATGTTGAGAAACATGGCTTAATGGGGAAGAGTCAACACGGATTTAGCAAAGGTAAGTCATGCCTCATTAATCTGTTGGAATTCTTTGAGGGTGTAAATAAGCATGTGGACAAGGGAGACCCGGTAGATATAGTGTCCCTGGATTTCCAGAAAGCATTTGATAAGGTCCCACATAAGAGACACTTGAGAAAAATAAAAAGTCATGAGATAGGAGGTAGTGTCTTACTGTGGTTTGGTAAGTAGTTAAAGGATAGGAAGCAAAGAGTAGGACTGAATGGTCAGTTTTCACAATGGAGAAATGTAAAAAGTTGTGTGCCTCAGGGATCTGTATTGGGACCAGTGCTGTTTAATGTATTCATTAACGTTCTGGAAAAAGGCGTTAAGACTGAGGTGATCAAATTTGCGGATGACACCAAGTTATTCAAGGTAGTTAAAACATGAGCAGACTGTGAAGAACTGCAACAGGATCTTATGAGACTGGGTTTCTGGGCATCTAAATGGCAGATGAGATTTATTTATTTCATTATATTTCTCAACTGCTTCCTCCTGGGGTCATTTTAGACGTTACGAGACCACGGTCAACCAAGGTGAATCCCTTGTGTTGGCCAATTGTCCCGTAACGTCTATTTTCTCCCCACCAGATGTTCACCACAGTGAACCACTGGATCCGAAATGGATCCCGGTCCGTGATTGAGTGTGACAGGCCTCTGGGCCCATCACGTCTAAAATTACCCTTGCTCACATAGGCCACTTGGAGCGACTTACAACAAATCAATAAAAACAATTCAATAATTAAAAACACTAAAACATTATAATGCGGACAAGTGCAAAGTGATGCACATAGGGAAAAATAACCCAAACTATGAGTACACAATGCTGGGTACTAAGTTAGGAGTTACCACTCAGGAAAAGGATCTGGGAGTGATTGTGGACAATACACTGAAATCATCAACCCAATGTGCAGCAGCAGTAAAAAAAGCGTACCTTGCTCATCCAGGATGATTTTAGTGCTGTGGTGTATTTGGTCCTTGCTTCAAATGGCTACGTTAGCTTACATTCTTTATGGCTACCCTGGGGTATATAAAACCCAGCAGAAAAATGTCTGTATAACATTGGATATTTTCCAATGGAGTGGGGGGTGCACAACCCTGGAGCAAGTGCAGGGTACATCCCCATGTGTGCCTGCTTGCTGTTGCACCTGGCTCCATTTTAAATGGATCCGGTAGCGGCGGGGAGCCATGGCCCACCTATGTGGTGCCACCCCCACCTCCCACACCATAGTGTTGTGGGCAGATTACCCGCAGCATGGGTGGTGTTGCCAGGGGAGCCCTCAGATGAGAGGGGATGGTTGTGGTTGTCAGCCAAGCAGATGGACAGCAGCCCGACCTCTGACTAGTGCCCCAGGGTTGGGCTGCCTGCTCTACTGGCGGTGCTCCAGCATATTCCTGAGCACCTTGTTGGGCCAGCCATGGAACAGGGACAGCTGCCGCACCTCTGCTCCACCTGCACATCTGGTGGGCTGCCTTTAAACAGATGGTTCACCTATAGGTGAGGCAGGGAGCTGTCCATGTGAAGACATCCACTGTCATTGGGAGCTGGGAGTGAACAACGGGGAATGGATTGCCCATTGTGACTGTTGGTTCTTCTATGTGATCAAGATTGACCACTGTCAGAGGACAGGATGCTGAGCTTGATTGACCATTGGTCTGACTCAGTATGGCACTTCTTGTGTTATGTCACCTGTTTTTTGAAGGGAGGGTGTTGTATTTGGTAGGGCTTTTTTTGGGTGTGTGTGTTGTATTCCCATCTCCTTCTCCTTCCTTGGCTTAGTGCAGTAGTTCCAGGGCCAGCCTTAGGGTGAGGTGAACAGGGCAAGTACCTCAGGCCTTGAGTTGTCACTGTCAAGCCACTCCCTATTCCTGCTGGGACTGAAGCTGGGGTCTCCACTGATGCTGCCAGGTCTGCTGCTATCATCACCAACAGCAGGGTCTTTCATTACTCCTGCTGCCACTGAGGCCACTGTTGATAACAGCGGTAGCAGCAGGAGGAATGGGAGGCCCTGTTGGCAGTGGTTTCAGAAGCAGTCGGTGGCCCCAAGCACAGAAACATCATGGATGGGGGGCAGTGGCAGAAGCAGTGGGTGTGGGGGCCAGCAGCAATTTCAGGCTCTCTAAATTCTAAGGTCAGCCCTGTGTGATTCCCAGAGTTTTTGCCTGTGACCACCTCTTGAGATAAATTCCATAATTCCACATAGCATGCTTGCAAAGTTAGGCAAAGTTTATGAATTGTCAGTTGGGATAGTCACCCCCATAAATAGATGGCACCATCCTACTTAAGGTCATGACAGTTAAGGAATCTCTGACTTAGGGTGTTAACCGAGGTGAAGTTGGCCTGCATTGACCCATGACCCACCAGTCCATGTGTTTGCGTACCACAAGATGTGGGCCCACTTCTGCCCTGGGTTGGGTATGCAGTTAGTCTGGGACACGTCCCTCGAAAATCTCCAGAGATGCATCCCAGCTGGGCCAAGGGCCACCCACCTGGGCCAATACTGGCCCACGCGTCTGTTTGGGTCCTGCCTATCCTTGCCATGGGGCCCGCCATGGCTTTTTGTCATGGCTGCACATCATGGTGAGGGGCGGGGGGCTCGAAGTGGGACTGGCCACCCACCCACATGTCCTGTTGCATTCCCCTTCCTACCCATGTTGTGCTGGTAGTGGAACAGCTCCCCCAGCAGCAGCAGGCAGGTTTGCTCTGTGCTGTTCACTGACCTGGAGAGTGATGGTGCAGTTTTCTGCTCTGGACCGGGCCAGGGAGACACCAAGGTGTCTACATGTTTGTTTGTACCCTTTGTGGTAAAAGTAACTTCAATTATATTGCCAAAACATCTAGTATCTGATTAGTCTGACCATGCAGAGTAGCAAAAAGACTCAAATAACTACATCAAATAACTACAAAATTCAAAATCAAAATAAATTAAAAGTTCATATGGCAATATTAGAGACCCTTCTAAAACACATTTTGAAAGCTTTTACTCTCCTAAATAAAGGGGAAATGTTCGTAGCTGGCATGTGCTAGGCAGTTTTCTCTCTACTCTGCTAAAAGTAGCCTAGAGCAAAATGACCTAAAAATGTAAAAGTACAAAGAAGACATTAAGGGTAGTGGTAAGTATATTTTCTTTTTTGAAAAGGTATATCTTTTGGTTAGTGATTTAATGTGGTGATTGAGGAAAACGTTGTTGATGGTTGACATCTGGGATCTTCATGTAAGCAGAATTAAATTTCTTTGGCATTAGAGAAAAGGTGATCTGTCTTTTCCTAGCTGTAATGTTCACATGGGAGAGACCATGGGTTTTAAATTAAAACATTCTATTTTAAGACTGTTACTTTAGCAAAGCAAATAAGCACTCATTGTTACTCTACTCTGATGTATTATACAAGAGAATCTGTATGTGGGGCTGTGAATAGAAAGTAACTGTAAATTCAGAGTCAAATCCTAAGTCTTTGTTTTGGCAAAATTCTCATTGAAGCCCATGGAATTTTGTCAAAATAAGGAGTGAATGAAACTGAATTAGGAACTTCCTCTATATTACTCCTTTTTTCAGTGTGCCATGACTTAAAAGCAGAGTGCTGCACAAGGCTTCTATTGTAAGGTGCCAACTTGAGGATTTTTAATGCTGTAAGACAAAGGGTTCCCTTAGCTAAAAATAATCTTTTCTTTCCTCCTGTTCCTAAGCTTTTTCCTCTAGGGAGCAGATTTAGTATACTGTGTATATGTGTTTAGTGCATTGTAGGAGTTATTGAGGTTTTATGACAGCACAGCTATAAGCTTTTCTCTTTAGCCACAAGTCTGTGCCCTTTGGTAAAATATTGCTGTAAAGTAGTAATAGGGGTCTTGCATTTGAACAATATACTACCACCTCCTCACATTCCAGGTATATAAGTGATACATACATTGAAATGAACAACTGAATAATATTTATTTCAGACACCCAACATATCTTGTATATTCCAAGGCTTTTTTATTTAGTTTTTAAAAAAAGAAAACATTGCCATAATTTGACATGGTTCGCTTGTCAGACAGCAGTTTGCATGGAAACCATTTCCAGCAAAGGTCAAAGATCAGAAGTGCTGAAGCAGCTTGGGGAATGATTCCCCCACGATACTATTGCGGTGTTTCGATGAAAGTGAAAGCCATATGTGGTGCATGGATGAAAAAGCAAACGGGGATTGTTTTTATTCCCATGACAGCATTGGATTCTGCAGCTAAGCACAGTGGGTAAGAAGAGTCTACACAGATTTCAAAAGCTCGAACACATTCATACATAAAACCATTCATTCTTTTCCTTATCCCTATTACGTTTCTAATAAAAACATATATTACTGAAATGTACAGAGCAATTCCGAAGCTGTTTGACACTGCAGGCACTAGTCCTTTTTGCACATGCATCTCATTCACGCTAATTGGACTTGTGCTGGTGTAAAGGGCAAACTCTGCTGCCAACTGGCTTTAGGATCACACTCTTAACATAATCTTATTATATAATAAAGGCGGCCAGTGTGATTCAGTGGTTAGTGTGCTGGACTTAAGGTGAGGGTCCTAAGTTCTCGTCGCCTTTTTAGGTGACCTTTGACATGTCACGGTGTCTCAGCCCCAGTTCTCCAGTGGTAAAATGGGACTGCTGGTGTTAAGCCACACCAGCCAGTTGGTGGCATGTCAGACTCCTGTGTGTGGATTTTTGGGATAGGCTGTTGATGATGCGTATAAACAGACATAACAACAGCCCGCTGTGGACTATTTTGGACCGGACCTCACCTTTACGATTGTGTGGGTGCTGCCAAATGTTGGCTCAGAATTGCCCCAGGCCATGTTGGTGACTAGCCCAGACTCTGGCCTTGGAAAACCTCTGCGATCACAGCCTGGGCTAAGGTCTGCTCGACTGGGCCACAGCAGGCTATCATGTCATGGGGAGGGGGGGCACCCTAGCTGCAGTCACGTTTGTTTGCTTGCCCGACCCATCCCAGACGGTGTTTGCCACGGTTTGCCTCCTGGGCTGGGCCAAACTTCCGCCACCGCATCACCAATCGTGTATTTTTACCTGATGACTTAATTGTTTCTTTAGGAATTGTGCATAATTCTCAAATGAGTCCTCACTTGTGTGTGTGGTAGGTCATTATGTGCCTGGTTGTAGGTAACAGACCCTGGTGTGAAAACACTTCTTTGGCAGAGCTGGTTATTTGAATGCCAAACCTTCCAGTTACATGAATACTTACATATTTGGAACACTGTCTTCAAATGAAACCTAAAACCAATTTCCCACCAGTATTTGCATATTAAGTGGTCTCATGACTTTTATTTAACAACGGTGTAGAGATGTCTATATTGGTCAAAGTCCCATGTAGGCAATTATATTCTGTTGACCTAAATTCTCTACTTTGTATTTATTTCACCTAAACTGTTTCGTAGTGCTGCTGCTATTGCACTACTAAATTTTGATAGTATGAGTGAATATGTATAGTTTATGATTCTGCACCATGCTTTGATGCTTTCAAAGGATGCTATGTTTGTAAAGTGATAAATAAAAACGTTGTGTATGCAACTACAAAAAAAATTGTCAGGGAACTATATGACTCAGGAGATTAGCAATGAATACAGAGTTTCTCACCTCTAGGGCACTGATTCAAAAATAACACAAGTCATTAGTGAGCAAAACTCATTACTGGCAGCTGCTTTGTGACCTACAGCATGTGAAGTGGGTTGATGGTCTTGGTATAGTTTCTAGTAAACAGCACACAATTCACAATCGAAATTGGCATCTTTGGCATTCTTACTGGAGAAACCAAAAATAGACCTGGAGAAGGACTGAACTACTCTTATATTCCTAGCATGGAAAGCATTTGTCTAGTCTATGGCACAACAAGAATCCTTAAATATGCTGTCAACAGAAAATGTACAGCTGACCTTTATTGACTGAAAATCTTCTCTCTAATACGTGTGGATTGTGCCCGCACCACACATAAGAACAGACAGAGACATGCTCTGGGGTAAAAGGCCTTGGCCACAAACTTTTTTACTTTTATATATATATATATATATATATATATATATATATATATATATATATAACATAAACAGACAACAGTAGTGAAGAACCTGTGTGCATAATAGCGGAGAGAAACCATGCTACATAAAGCAGGTAAGAGGGCTGAGCGAAATCTCACCCCCCTGCCCAGGTGAATCGACCCTTCGAATTCTCCCTCCTCTTGGGTCAGGGTGGGTTGCAGCCCCAAACCAGCCGTTCCAAGCCTGGGCTGGGGCCCCCCAGCCTTAAGACACTCCCCCCCGCTCCCCAAGTGGTAACAGGGTACAAGCGCGACCCCTCAGCTCTTAGGGAACCTTACCACAGCATGGTTCCTCCCCTGCTAACCGCCATGAAAAGGGGGAAGGCAACTTGTTACTCCACCCCTTTCCCGCACACAGGTATCCTGAAATGCATATGAATGACCGCCCTCAAGTCCTCCAACCAGAAAGTGTTCCCTTCAACCGATAAGTATACACTATCTCGTAGGAAGAGACCTGCATCCTGGCTCATGATCCGTTCATGGTGAATCACCTGGCCCCCCAAGCGACCAATAAATGCCCACATGGCCCTGTTGACTTTTCGCTTGGCGCGCTCTATCTTGCCCGACATAGTGGTATACTGCCAGAACCTATGAACAAGGAAATCTGACCACCATACTCATGCTTGGGGCCACAGAGCCACCAATTCAGCATTGTTATCCCTCATTGCACCCGTGAGCTCCCATGCACTGCGTAAGCCGAGATCATTTTCACCCAGATGGATTATCAGGCTGGCAGGTGGTCCAAACTGTTATGCCCTGTGGAGGAGTGAAGGCACCAGTGCTCCCAGCACATACCGCTACACCCAAACCAGTAGAGGAGGGCATAGAGCCCACAACCCAGCTATATACCAAAGTCAGAATTAGCCATGTGGCATTTGGCCCACTGTACAATGCTGTGCCCACAGATCCATACAATTGGCAACCAGTCAGTGCCTGCAGATAACAAAAAACAGCAGTATTACAAACAGGTCGAACCGACTGGGGGGGGGCGAAGAGCCTCATAGGTGTGATAAGCGCTGGACTGCCATCGGCCTATAGCCATAATTTGAGAGACAGGCAGGCAGGCCCCCTGCGGCTGCCATGGATGCTGCCCCGATTCTGAAAGAGTGTGACCCGTAACTAGTTGGCGACATTCCCAGTGCCGCCAAACCTTTCTTAAAAATGGCCTGAAATTGAAATTTTGTCCAAAATGCCCCAGCGAAATGCACAAAGAGAGGGCCCTGTAAACATGGGTGAGCCTCCAAATATTGCTCCCTTGCCGCAACCAGGCACACCACCCTGACCGTGCCTCAGTCCAACGTCAATTGTTGATCCCTCCCCTCCTGATCAGTCTTAGATCGCCGAATCGTGATGCTGATAGCATCGGGGGCGCGGGTTATATCCCTGAACTCAAGGGCATTACCCCCACGGTCACCCTGGGATGAGGACACCAGTTCGCTGATCCATAAAGTCCCAAAAAATGCAGTTGAAAAAACTGCCCGAAAAAGCAACCCTTCATAGGGTGACGAGCAAATGCAAGGCAGTGCGGCCAGCAAGCGAGCCAGTGTGTCAACTGATACTGGTTGATGGGTATTCCTCCATGGCTCCCTGGCCCAGCCGTCGACCACCCTGCGAAGCTGATAACTTGTGCACGGGTCAGCCACCCCTTGCGCCTTGCTGAAAAAAGCGATAGCTGCTAGGTGACACCGTATGGTGCGTGGTGCTAACCCACAGCCACTCAAGTGCGCCACGAACCACTCCACATGACAGGGAGGGTGGGCCATGACTCCTGCAACCTGTGGGTTGAGAGGAAGTTATGGAATTCCTGGAAAGAGGACACACAAGCTTGCCATGTAGAGCTCAAAATGGTGGCTCTAATGTCCTCGTCTATCCTTTGCTCCCAAGACTCCACAAAGCCTCTGGCATCGCCTCCGGGTCAATGTTGGCGCTGGGCGCCAGGAAATGGAACCACTCCATCTGAAAATGAGATAGGGAATCAGCAATATCATTGTGAACACCGGGCATGTACTTGGCAGAGAAATACATATTAATGAATAGGCACTTCAGCACAAACCAGGAGACCAAAACCATAACTCTGCTGCATTTACTGGGCTGACAGTTGATCACTTGCACCACCGCTTGGTTATTGGACCAAAAACATATGTGGGAGTTCTGGAATTGATGACCCCAGAGCTCCAAAGCCACCAGGAGTGGGAAGAGGTCAAGGAAAGTTATGTCTCTGATAAGGTTGCTAGCCACCCGCTCTGGTAGCCAGCGCTAAATGCACCAGCTACCCTGAAAGAACACCCTGAAGTCAATCCCACCCACCAACCCCCCGCTGCATCAGATACTATCTGCATGTCAGCTTCTAGTAGCCGTACCTCCCACCACAGGGAAATTCCATTGTAATTCTGGAGGAACGTAAGCCAGACCAAAAGGTCCACCCTGCTACCCTTTGTTATATGTACGCAATGGTGGTGGGCTGTCAAGCCTGATTGACGTAGGTGCCAGACCCGGCACCCCTGCCCACTTGGTGTGTCCCATCGCCCCCATGCCGTTCCTGTTTCGGGCCCCTGGTAGTAAACCTCTGCTTCCCTGACTCGAGGCGCCCCCTGAGGCAGGGTGACCACCTTCGCAGTTGGAGCAGGAATGGGAGTATTTTCACCGGGAATGAAAACACCCCTTCCCGTTGTACACCCAGCATACTGGCTTCCCAGAAGATGACCTTGAGGGCCCTGGGATCACCACCTTGCTCCCCGTGCAGATGCCAGCCACAGGGCAATGCAGAGCCATAATTTGGGAATGAATATTGTAGTCAATAATGTCCCAGCGCGTGTAGGAGTTAGACACAGCCCTGTGATGAAACATCTCATCGTATTCAAGCCAGGCTGTCCCCTCCCCGCCCCCCCAAATCGATATAGGCCTTCTGGATGGTAGCAGCATACTGAATCAACTGCCAAGCCCTACTTGGGAATTTGTATCCTCCCCCCTCCCCCCCCAATGTAAATATAAAAACAGGCAGACCATTTCTCCCAAGTCCTGGGTACTAATGGAGTTTTGCGCTTGCCCTTTCCCCCTTTGTCAGCCTCTGCACACTCGTTGCCCAGATCCTCCCCGTGTAACAACATAAAAGTGTCGAGAAACTCCCATCTCCATATTTTCTCTTTGTTTGTTAGAGATAAGTGATCACCAGGCAAGGAGATGGGAATAGCGTAGACATGCAAACCTGGAGTAAAAACGGGCCGCCCATAAGTAGCCTGCGCTTCAGCGCAAACTACAGTTGTGTCCCACACTGGGATGGCCGCATTGGTGTCTAACACCAGTGCGGCCAATTTCTCCCACTACCACTGCAACACTTGCCCCTCAACAGTAGGACTGGGTACCACCACCGTGCCCGGGCTGCAGCCCTGGGCCATGATGCCCGGACCCCAGGTATACCCAGTACTGGCGACTGTGGGCCCCATTGCTACGCTCATGTTACAAACCTGTGCAGAGACCCCCGGGTCCACGGAAATCCCTGTACGAGCCATTGCAGGCCCCGCTGCCACTCTCATGCTACAAACCTGTGCCAGGACCCCTGTGCTCATGTAACCCCCAGTACTGGCAACTGAGGGCCCAGTTGTTATGCCCATGCTACAAACCTGTGCAAGGCCCCCTGGGCCCATGGAACCCACAGTACTGGCGACTGCGGGACCTGTGGACCCCTCACCTTGGTTCATGGGCATGGCTGTCATCCCACTCATACCTGGTATGTCCGTTGTGGCTGCCTGCGTCCATCCTGCCGAGCTCCTGATGTCCCCCTTGGGTATGCCCGTCTGGCTCTCAGCATGCTGCGGTTCCACCACAGGACCGCCTGTGTCATTTCCAGCCTGCTGCAGCCCTCTCCAATTCCACTGCCGCTTTGGAGGAGGAGGGGCCCCTGCTGCTTCTCCTGAGCTCGGAGCCTGAACAGCCTGCAGTGCGATGGCTATAATCTGCGTCATGTCTTGCATGGTGTACCTGGGAGCACTGTCCATCTGCTCCCAGTCCCTTCTTGCACCTGTGGTGGCAGAAACCCTTACCTGGGGATGCCCCCTTTCTCCAGAAGGGGCTGAGGTCCTAGTGACCTGGCAAGCCTGGGCCCTAGTGACCTGGCAAGCCTGGGAACCCCTGCCACCATGAGTGGACCTGGCAGGCACCATGATGACCCTGCAACTTGTACTGATACACAAAGAGCAGCTTTGGTTATCACAGGGCAGGGAGGTGAGTATGCTGCAACTTTGACCGCACATGTGGAGATTGAAGGCCAGTAGAACACACACCCCTCCCATCACGCAGACAACAGCACAATCTGCCCTGCTTAACTGGGACTCAAAGCTGGCCAGGGGAGCTCACATGTTAGCCCCAAACTACGCTCTGAGTGAACCACCTCCCCCATTTCCCCACGACAGCATTCTGTGCCTCCAGGTGGCTTAGATCTGGCTCTCCCCCCCCCACGTGGGTGGGTAAAGCTGACCACTAGGGGCCTGCGCCTCCTTCTCCATGGGGCTTTATAGCCCTTTGGGCCGGCTCTGCACTCCCCCCCCATGGAAAGAAATTGACTGCCCACCCCCCTGGAGGAACTCACCCAGCGGGACCACCAATCCTCCTCCAATGGGGCCCCAAGTGTATCCGGGAGCTCCCTCCTGCAGGGAAAAGAACCATACGGTGTCCCACCCATCTTCCATGGGGCTTCAAGCCTGCCCGCACACCACCGCTCTGGTCCAAGTTGCGTCCTAAATGCAGGGCCCTCCTCCCCCACCCAGGGAGTAAAATCTTAAAGCTAGGCTCGGTGGCATATTTGGCCGCCAGTAGCGCTCCACGCGGCTCCTCCACTCCCCCTCCCTCCCCAGGGTAGAGAAGTTAAAACCCCAACGGGACTTAAACTCAGCCCGGCGTTGCACATGGGGGGCCCTCTACCACGCTCCATGTGGGGCCTCCGAGCTGGGCCAGACGCCGCCACTGTAAGTCTGGCGGCAGCATACTGGGCTGGCGGTGGCACTTCGAGTAGCTCCTCCCTTTCCAACCCAGGGGAGTGAAGTGCTTCTTCAGGGGGGCACCCACCCATGCCCCTACTGGGCCATGAACCTGGCCCAATGCTGCACGTGGGGCCCCTCCCCTGTGATTCCCACAGTGCCTCAGAACTTGGCTGGATGTCATCGCTGTAACCCCACCGGTGGTGCATTGGGCTGGCAGTGGCACTTCGGGCAACACCTCCCTTCCCAGCCCGGGCCCGGGGGAGTGAAGTGGATCTTGGGGGGGTGTGTGTGGCACCTCGGGTGGCTCCTCCCCTCCCAACCTGGGGGAGCGAAGTGGTTCTCTGCAGGGGCGGCACCCACCCGTGCCCCCACTGGGGATTCAACCTGGCCCGGCACCACATGTGGGGGCTTTCCCCTGCGCTCCCCATGGGGTTTAAGCACTAGGCCCGATGCCTGTGGCCC
>QEPC01012026.1:992177-1008355 GCA_003113815.1 Sphenodon punctatus | reverse complement strand
GTGAGGTTGAAATTCTCTTGTACATCTGAGAAAGGGATATGTTGGAGGGGATGCGGCGAAATAGGCACCTACAAACATTGTTGGTGGGACTGTCCGAAAGTGTGTATATTTTGGTGCAAAGTATGGAAATTAATCAACAAAATAGTAGGGGAAGTGGTCCCCCACAAAATGGAATTAGCTCTGTTGGGTTTATATCCAAAAACAAAAAACATGCTCAGGTGTCAGAATTCCTGCAAAATAATATGTCTTGCAGCAATAGCAGTGATTGCCAAGCACTGGAAGGGGGTGGAGGACTTGTCAATGGAAGAGTTTTATTAAAAAATATGGTTCATGTACACTATGGAAAGATTGCATGCTGATCTCCACGATGTAATGAGTCCCTTCGAACAGACTTGGACACCAGTGATAAGGGCTCTGGACTAAAAAGTATGAAACAAGAAGCTGAATAATGTTGGCTCCTAAGGACATGAATGTAAAGAGACTTGATCTTGAATATGGCTACAGATACTCAACAGGGACTTTCTCTGCTCCTTTCTCAAGACTTCTATTAATGTATTGTCGTTAATATTATTTGTAGAGCTACAGACCAATTAGACAATCACTATGTATTGCAGAGATGAATTGTAGATGGTCATGTTTGTTCTATTACAAATGATTTATAAACAATAAAATAATTTAAAAAAAAAAAAAAAACCTGAAACGCGCAAAGAAAAGCTCCCATCGGCCATGGCAAGCACTCGTTATGCGAGCGGTTTGGAGATACGTGAGGTTCCGATGATCTGTGACAACAGTAACAGGATATTTAGCTCCTTCCAGATAATGCCTCCATGTAGCAAAGACAGCCTTAATAGCTAATAATTCTTGGTCGAAAGTGGTATAATTCTTTTTGGCGCTGGTTAATTGCCAGGAATAATAGGCGCAGGGCATAAGACGGGTACCTTCTGTTGGTGTTTGCAGTAGTACGGCCCCAATGGTCACACTCGACGCATCGGTTTCTACTGTAAAGGGCATTTCGAAATTGGGGTAACGTAATAATGGGGCCTGCGTAAAGGTAGTCTTTAAGGTTTCAAAGGTGAGCTGCTGCTTGGGTGTCCAGGCATAGGAAACCCCTTTCTTGAGAAGCTGAGTAAGGGGTTCCGTTAAGAGTGTGTAGTTGGAAATGTATTGACGGTAGTAATTAGTTGTGCCCTGGAACCATTGCAGCGCCTTCACTGAGGTTGGAGGGACCCACGTTATGATGGCGCGTATCTTCCCGGAATTCATCTCCCCGAGGGGAGATGATGAACCCAAGAAAGTCAATGGTGGTTTGGTGGAACAAGCATTTCTCTAATTTTCAGAACAGGCAATTTTGTCTTAGTCGCTGCAAGACGGTACGTACTTGGTGGACCTGGTCTGCTGGATTGCTGGAAAAAGATCAAGATATCATCCAGATATGCTATCACATAGCTGTTGAGCATATCTCGAAGGACATCGTCGATAAGGTGCTGAAACGTCACCGGCGCATTGGCCAGGCCGAACGGCATCACTCGGTACTCATAGTGTCCATACTGTGTTCGGAACACCATTTTCCATTCGTCCCCTTCTTGGACACGAAGCAAGTTGTAAGCCCCCCGAAGGTCCAGCTTTGTGAATATGTTTGCCCCCTGTAACCTGTCAAGCAGTTCTGGAATTAATGGAAGCAGATAACGGTTTTTGATAGTAAGTGTATTAAGCCCCCTGTAGTTGATGCAAGGCCGAAGCCCCCCATCCTTCTTGGGGACAAAGAAGAGGGGTGCCCCCATGGGGGAGGATGAATGTTGAATGAACCCGCGATGCAGGTTGTCATCAATATAGTATTTTAAGGTTGCGAGCTCTGGGCCAGACAGGGCATAGATGCGGCCATAGGGGGGCTCAGCCTCTGGAATCAAGTCGATAGGGCAGTCATATGACCAATGGGGAGGAAGCGTCTCAGCTTCTTTTTTGTCAAAAACATCCACAAAGTCGATATACTGGGGGGGCACCGTAACAGCATCTCTCGTGGTGGTGGCTGCTATTCCTAATGAGGGTACCGGCAATAAGCAAGATGTGATGCAGCCATCAGACTGAAATGATACTGACCACTGTTGCCAGTCTGTGGTCGGGTTGTGGCAACGCAGCCAGGGAAGTTCTAGTACAACAGGGAATATAGAGGTTGAGAAAAGATCGAACTGCCGCTGTTCGAGGTGAGGCCCTATTGCCATGACCAGCTCAGTTTTCCGGGACATGATGGGGCCAGACACTAGGGGGGGACCCATCTATGGAGTGCACATGCTCTGGTGGGGATCTTCGCGTTTGTGGCACCGCGTGACCTTGTGCGAATTCTAAATCCATGAAGTCTCCGGATGCCCCAGAATCAATCAAGGCCCATACCACAAAACATTTTTGCGAGTCCAGCCCCAGCATCATGGGGACTTTTAGGTGTTGTGCGTGCGGGGCCTTTGTATCTACTAATGGCATCACGAAGGTTAGGGGTGGCTGCTGCCCATCTGGGATTCCCCCTATAATTCCCAGGGCCTGGCTTTTCCCATATCTCCTGTCGGGGACGGATCGTCAGGAGCACATAACCCCTGTGCTCCGGACTCTGCACTGATTGCCAATAGCGTGCCGAGCCTGGTTCAAGGTATTGGTATTGATTTATAAGGCCCTTCACAGCCCCTCGTACCTTAGCGACCACCTTGCCCTCCGTGTCCCAGAGCGGCTCCTTCGGTCTGCCGGGGGTGCCTTCTTGGAGGTCCCCTGTTTCAAGCGGGGGGCCACAATTGAGAGGGCCTTTTTGGTGGTCGCGCTGCACCTTTGGAACTCCCTCCTGGAGGAAGCTCACCTGGCCCCAAGTCTTTTAACATTCCGGCGAAATTGTAAGACCTGGCTGTTCGCCCAAGCCTTTGGGGAGGGTGGGTTAGGGGTTTTATCCCCCTCCATCCTTATTTATTGCATTATTTGTTTTATTGTTCCCTTGCCGTGTTTTAATTGTTCTGGTTTTATGAGTATTTTATAATATTTTTATGATTGTATTTTATATTTTAAGATTTTTAGCTGCCCCGAGCTGGTTTCAGGAGGGGCGGGATACAAATTGTTAAAATAAACAAACAAACAAATAAATAAATAAATATCTCATTTGGAACCTGCGAGGAGGGGGCAAGATCTGGCAAAGTGTGAGGGGTCCCCACAATAAAAACACTGATGGAGCACCCTACAATGTTCCTGTTCTGCTGGCATAAGGGGCCCCCGAGAAGCCCCAAGCTGCATGGGTTCCCCTGTGTGTCCTCCTTCCCTGCCTTGGCCTTGTTGGGGGGGGGGGAGTCAGGAGCGGTCTATGCCTGCGGTCCGAAAGGCTTCTTGCTGTCATTCACGCCTTCGTTCGGCTAAGCGCTGGTCAATTTGCATTGTCAAGTTGACAAGTTCATTCCAGGTCTTCGGTAAGGTGGTAAAGGACAATTGGTCCTTCAACCTGTCGTTTAAGCCCCGACGAAACAGGACATGAAGTACATGATTTGGCCAGCCGAGCTCTACTGCCAAGTGCTGGAACCTTGTCACGTACTCTAATAACGGACCCTTCCCTTGTTTCAATCCCATGATGGCATTCTCTGCATCCATGGCTCCATGGGGGTAATCGAATAAAAAGGTCAGTTCACAGATGAACCCCGCATAATCCATTAAGAGAGGACTTTTCTTAGTCAATAAGGGTGTAGTCCAGTCGAGGGCCATGCCCTCCAAGAGTCCTATGACAAAGGCCACCTTCTGGGTATCCGTGTCATAGGTCCTGGGCTGCACTGTAAAGTTGAGCTTGCAAAGGGCCAAAAACCCTTGAAACTGCTGGCGATCCCCTGAGAACTTAGCAATCGGTGGTCCCTTTGGCTCCTGGGGAACCCTGGCTGCGGCTTCTATGAGAGGAACAGGTGGAGGAGCCAGCACAGGCGGCGGCAGAAGTGGGGGTGGAGCAGCCACCGCTTCTAATTGCAATTGATGATCCCTAATATCTTTGACCTCCATGGCCAAGGCTTGCATCACCCGCGTTAGTTCTTGGACATCTGCTGCCAATTTGTCCATCCTAACGAGCTGCATACCCCGGCAAGGCCTGCTTACTGTCCAAACAAAGGGGGAAGTAGGGGATATGTAGCTGGTGATACTGTGAACGTTCTTGGGGAGGGGAGTTGGAAAACAGGAATTACCAAGTGCCCCCAGGTGTCCTGGGGCAAGGGCCAGGAAGGTTGTGCCTGGAAACAAACCCTCAGAGTCTAATATGGCTTCTAGGGTTGAAAGCCCACAGCCTAGATCATCACTGGGTATCTGGGTGAGCGCACAACTCCTGATTGCCCTATGCCGCCATTCACGCAGGATCAGGAAGGGGAAGGGCGTGTAGGATAGTGCTGGGGACTGGGGGTGCTGAGCCCTGGGAGGGGAGAGGACGAGGACACGCACAACACAGAGAGGCTCTAGGGGAAAAACAATTTTTCTTGTACTCACCTGTCTCATGCTGCACACAGTCACCACACTCACGCCTTACACTCAATCGCCAAGCACACGCACTGTCAACTCCAATCGGGCTAGTCACACACGGGAACAAACAAAGCAAGAGGTGCCGGTATCCCAGGCATGGAGGCACTGATCACCAGCGGCATGATAGTGCTGCAGAGCTGCTTTTATCCCCCCCCAGCTAGGCGTTGCCGCAAGAACTCAGACCGTTGCAGCACGGATGCTACGTCTGGGAGCATCGGTGCCTCAGGAGCGCTGCCCCCTGCGTCGACATGCAAGTGTGGGGGAGTGTCTAGAGCATCCGTTGCATCGCCTATGGAAACCGGAGCGGGGGTCGCCAGTGACAGCGGTGGTGTTGGGGGTGCAGGCCGTGGGATGAGGGGGAGCGGGTCCTGGAGGGGAAGGGCTCCCAGGGTGGGTGGAGGTTGTTGAGCCCTATGGGGTGTCTGGGCTTGCCCCCTTCCAGGCAGGATCCTGACACCAGCACTAACTGTTCTTTCCTTCCCCACTGGTGGTCGGTGGGTAGCCGGAGCAGCAGCGGCAGTGCGGGACCAGCCCAACAGGATCTGCAGCGGCCAGATGGAAAGGTGAGTCTCCATCTTCTTTGGGTTGGAAGACATCGAGAAGGGAAGTAGGAGAGGCTGGTCTGCTGCCCATAAGGCAGTACAGAGGGGTAAAAGATTGGGCAGGTCAAACTCAGATAAAACTTTTATAATAACTTTTTAAAAAACAAACATTAACAATATAACAAAACATAAAAATAACAAGCTTATTAGTGTCTCAGGACCAAACGATACGGATACCGAAAATAAAATCTTTGAAATTGGTATCTATATTGGCACCGATATCGATATTGATACCGATTTCCGAATGTTCGACCGAACCAAACTCCGCCAAGCCGAACGACCAAACTCAAACTCGGTTCCTGAACCGAATGGCCGAACACCTGAACTGCGTTCTGTTCGCACATCCCTAGCAGGGGTAAAAACATAATCAGCTGAGTTCTGTGGCTTTTTTTCTTACTAATGACAGGGCTCGAAATCCAGTCCTGCTATTCATAAGGAAAAAAGCTGGCGGACCCAGCTAATTACATTTTTACCCCTGTGTCCACGTGCGGAGCTCAGTGTGAGTTTCCCAGCCCGGAGCTTCCCTGCTGTTTCACCGCTCCAGGTAACATGGGCAAGCAGCCTAAGCTGAGCACGTGCAACTGCAACTTCTCAGCTTCCTGACTGTATCCCTGTCCCACCCTACGTGCTTCTCCCCCTGCCTCCACCTCCCCTTGTCCTTTCCCTTGGGGGCAGGGACCTGTCTCTGTAATCATCATGACTGTTTCGTGTGAGGCACATTGTTGGTGCAATATAAATAATAATTAATAATAGTTAAGGGGAACTCCTGGTTCTCCTTAATATATTTTGTCCTCTCTTACCTTCCCGTTTTAAATTGTTTTAAATGAATATTATATTGTTTTATTGTATTTTATGTGAAGTACTAAGAGCACCCTCTGGTGTGGGGTGCTATAAAACTAAATTTATTATTATTATTATTATTAATGAACGGGGTGATCCATTTCCAGCTCCTGTCACTCAGAGGCCGCATCCCCTGGCCACCTCAGTTAACAGCTGTTTATGGACCTATTTTCTGTTTTAAAGCAGATCACCTTTACTGAACAGACTAGGAGAATACCTGGCATAATTCATAAAGCTCTATGGGGGTGGATGGTCTACTCTGCATGCAACTTTGAATGGGTGTTAAATGTAAATCTTTGTACTGGAGGAAATATGTTGATTGTAATGATAAAAATGTCAAATGTGTACCTCTTCTGATGTGTCCAGAATTTTAGATGAGCAATAAAGTTGATCAATAACGGCCTTTTTCTTTACAGATTGTTCTGTTATTTCTGTCTAAAGAACAAGCCAGAAAGAAAGGAGGAAATAGTTTTCCTTATGAGTCATATTTTTTTCTGCTAACTTTTCTTTCTTGGTGCTGCATATTGTGCCAGAAAGAATAACAAAATAATAGAAATGTCACCTTATTCAACTTGCTGTCTGAAGGGGTTGAGCCACATCAGGAAAGTGGTGGTGAATGTCTTGCCTCTGCCCCTTTTCTGACATAGCCTTGTTGCCACAGAATGGCACTCTGTGGGAACAGGGAGGCATCTCAGAAAAAGGTGGAGTTAAGGCATCCCCCTGCCCTTTTCCTCATATGGCCCTGCTCGTGTGGAGCTCCATGACGTCATGGTGCTCTGCAGGAGCCTCTTGCCTATGAGGAGCTTGACCATGCCCAAGTCTGAGGGGCTTAGACACGGCTTAACTGGGGGGGGGACACTTGCATGGGCTCAGACCTGGTAATTAAATTCAAAGGGGACTTGAGCCCCAGTTGGAGCATGCACCCCAAAATATGAGAGACTAGGAAAAGAAAACAGGGGCACTTACTGATGAATTTTCTTTGTGATAGGCTCCGTGCTTGGCACTTCTCTCCGGGTAGTGTTCTGTTCCAGTCAATTGGAAGGTAGATCTCAAATTCAAATTTGTGGGCCGACCAGGCGGGGAACACTCCCTGTAATCTCTAATTTGATTTCTTCCCAAGATGTACTGTAGGTATAGAAAGAAAAGAGAAAAGACAGGTCTAAGGCCCCAGTTAGTTTCAGCCCGGTGTTCTTACTCCCTGCTGGCAGGTCCTTGGGTGGGCCGGGGCGCCAAGTAGGGACCCTATTGGAAAGAAAGTTCACTGGTAAGTCCCCCAATTTTCTTTTCTCCCTGTGACTCCCTGCTCGGCGCTCCCCTCTGGCATGTACCAAAGCAGTTCCAGAAGGGTGGGAGAAAGGAAAACCGGGGTCCAGCTATAAGTCCACCTCTACAGTCTGGAGGACCTGCGGACAAATGCCGAATCTGCCAAAGCCAGTGTCTGAAACTTGTAATGTCTGGTAAATGTGTACAGTGGTCGTTCTGCATATTTCTTCTCGCAATGCCCTGGAAGCCAATGACCAGAGGGAATGGGCCCAGACCTTCTCTCTTAGTGGTAACCCCTTTGCCCTGTATACCTCCATGTTACAGTTCTGAATCCAGCGGGCAATGGATGCGCTCAAAGTGGAGCGTCCACGTGCTGTGTTTCTGCGTAGAACAAAGAGCCTGGACAATCTTCTCCCTGCATGCATACGTCTGATGTAAATCTTGAGGGCATGTCTGACTCCAGTGTATGCTGCCAGGCCACTTCCCTCAGTTGTGAAGGCTTGGGGCAGAAAGTCACTAGCACTAGCTCTTGCGATCTGTCAAACATGGAGTTGACCTTGGGGATGAAGGAGGGATCTGGTCTCAGTACCACCCTGTCGTCATGAAAAATGCATAGTTTGGGGGATATGGACAGAGCCCCAGCTCTGATACCTTCCTTGCGGAGGTGATGGCCACCAGAAAAGCCACCTTGATTGTTGGGAAATATGATGGTACTAGGGCTGAATCAAGTACTTAAAAAACTATTTGTGAGTATTTGCCCGAGTTCTGAAGACCAGCCTGAGTGGTCAGTCCAGTTCAAGGATCCTCGGCAAATACTCGGGCATCGTTCCTAAGGGCAGGGCCGGAGGAAGCCTGGAGGGAGGGGAAATGGGCTACAGAAGAGGGGGTGGAAGCCTAGCAAGGGCTGAAAAGGTAGAGTACTCACCCTCCAGAGGTGCTCCAGCGATGCATGGCTTCCTCCACACCGGGTAAGTTTGAAGAAGAAGAAAAAGCTGGGCATGCTCAAAAGGGCTGAATGGCCCCTTTTGAGCATGCACGGACATTTCCAAGATGGCACTGGCAGTGAGTATCTTGGAAAGGTCTGAGCATGTTCAGAAGGGGTCATTCAGCCCTTCTGAACATGCCCAGCTTTCCTGTTTTTATTTTTTTTTAATTTACCCAGTCCAGAGGAAGTAATTGCTGGAGAACCTCAGGAGGGTGTGCACTCTATCCCTCAGCCCCTGCTAGGCCCCCACCCCTCTTTCTTGGCCCCACTGGCCTATTCTCTCCCTGGCCAGCGGGGGCCATGGAAGGGGGAGCAGGGGTCTAGCTGGAAGGGGGAGCTGGCCTCTGGCCCCCTTCCCTGTAGTTGGCCAAGGATTTCCTGAGTTCTGACGTTTTGGGGGCTATTCCTCAAAACTTCAGAACTTGGAAAACCGAGTCGAGTACCATGAAACTCCAGGTTTTCTGAGGAAAACAGAGGACCGCATTTCAGCACCAAATGACAGAGTATAGGGGTTCACAGGGGTGTTGTGTAAGGTCCAATAGGACTGCGTTAAGGTTCCAGGAGGGGAATCTATGGATCGGATCAGGGGCTAGCCTGCTCACTACTCTGAGGAAGCATCGAACGTGAAGTGCCTGGTGAAGCCTAATGGCCATCATGGACAGCTAGGTGAAGAGCATCATTGAGGTGGGGTAGAAGGTATAACTGACAAGCTGGCCTTGAGACAGATTTGTGACCTCACCTGCATCAAGGAGTGAGGACAAACAGTGGATGGAAACTGAGGGGGCGATCAAACCAGTGCCTGTGGAACAGAAGGGGTTCAGCCTGTACTCAATCCTGTTCTTGGTCCCCAAGAAAAATGGGTATTCCAGGGCATTTTGCCCTTGGTATTGTAACTGGACTTTCGCAGGGCCTAACACCAGGTTTTGGGTATTTCATGTCCTTGTGTTGGGACCCTCTAGCATGTTGTCTGTAACTCTCATGATATGACATGCAGCAAATGGAGCTAAACTTCTTCTTTTCCGAGCCAACAACCAATGTCTTTTTCTTCTTTTCTGCAGGTTCTTCCACCATCTTGTCGAGGGTGGGGCTGAAGAGCTTTCCACCCATGAATGGGTATTTGGCCAGTGTAGTTCTGGAGGCTAGGTGTGCATTCTATATGCAGAGCCAGACCCTGCATCTCGCTGCTATGTTAGACGTGGCTGGAAGTGAGCCTGCTCTCATTATGTTGACAGATGTGTCCACGATGTGATGTAAGCTGCTGCCACTGCTATCCTGTTGAGAAGGGTATCGTGGACCTCAAGCGATATGTCAGCACTTCTGGCATCTTCAGCCCATGCCAGGATTACCCGGCTGAAGAAGGTTATGGCTGTGGAAGCCCTCACCCTGTTGGATATGGACTCAAAGCTTCATCTAAGCAAAGCCTCCATGACTTTGTCTGGTCCCTCGTGTAAGAATTGCCCATAGGTGGGGTCCACTAATTCCCTCGCCAGGGCTGCTTCTGTGGAGTCAATGGATCAGAGAGCAAAGAGCAAGGCTTTGTCTGGAGTGAAAAGGTAGATGCTGTTATACCATTTACGGCCCCTTGATCTTTTGGCTAGTTGTTCTCATGCCAACTTGATGACAGCTTCAAAGGTGGTGGGCAGAGGGAGGTACGCTTCTGTGGCTTGAGTAGGTACTTGTGGCTGTCACTCTGCTTATCCATCTGTTTCTCTTTTTCAGCCAGAGGGTCAAGATCTCGGACCTCGATGACTTTGGTGACCATTTTGGTCAGGAGTGCTTTATCAAAAAGCTTCTCCTGTTGCTCTTCCTACAAGGATTGCTCACCCTCTGAGACCTCACCCTTCTCTGATGATGATTTAGATTCAGCCGGTGAGTCTAGCACTGCTGCACCTTGACTACTTCAGCCTGTTGCTTATCTTGCTTGGTCTTTAAGCCTCTGTGCTCTAGAATCCAAAGTAGTTCTGTGTCAGACATTGTATTGCTATTATCTCCTTCCGACTCCAATGCGAGGTGTTGTGATGGTGCCTCATCATCTGCCCATGCTGGTATTCTGCGTCTAGTTGGCTGCTTGCCCGTGTTAGCTTCCCTGGAACTGTCCTTGAAGATGCCTGCAGTTTCCTCGCAGCTGGGTTTGAGTGTTCCATTCACCTGCTCATTCAGCCTGTTAATCATCTTAACTATCCAGGAAAGCATGGTTTCAGGCACAGAAATTTCCTTTTTAGGTGGGGGAGGATCTGGTTGTGCCTCCTGCAATTTGGGCTCTGCAGCCTGTTCCCTCTTCTGAGTGTGCAGCTCCTTGTCTGCCTGTGGGGACTTGCGCCTAGCATGTTGCACCCCTTTGCTCTTGCTGTTGGTCTTCTTGAGCTGGGGTTCAAGGGTGCCATGAGTGTCTGCTCCAGTTCTCCCCCATTCATCCCTTTGCTGAATGACCTGCTGACTGAAAGGACACATGAGGGCAGTGGTTCTGGGAGAAGGGAGGGTCATATCAGTGAGGGAAGACCCTTTCCCCTCTGTGCAGTTCACACGAGTCCGACTCCCTCAAGAGGGTGGTGGTCTGGGGAAAAAGGCTCCCTGCTCAGGTGGGATACTGTCCCCAAAATGCAGATCCTCAGGGGCCACGTATGCACCTGAGCACCCTGTCACCACAATGGCGACCTCAAGGCTGCGCATTCATCTAAGCACCCAAAATGGCAGTGCCCATTGTGGCCATGTGCATGGGGCCCCACATGGCACCACTTATCTGGCTGCCGTCCCACTCAGCGCCCTGGCTGGGTGGACCCCGAGAGCCCTGCACCCTCCATGCAGTGGGGGAGTGACTCAACTATGGTGGGCCTACGTGGCCTAGCCAGCTGCCTCCTGCAGGTGGTGGGATATAGTGGCGTACACACTCCCTGGTCACCACCAGGGCCGTCCTTTTGGATGAGCAATGCCACAGCCCATCAAGGATCCTCCTGCAGCAGTGGTAGAAATTGGGATCTGGCCCATTGTAAGCAGCTGAAACAAAAGGCAGGAGGCTGCCTGGAGTGCTTCCCTTGCAGCCTGAGCCTGTTCCACCCAGGCCACGGTGCTGTATCAGCCGTGACTGTCCCAGAGACAAGGAAAGCCATCAGGATCCCTGGATACCCTTGTGGTAGGAGGGGGACTTCCACCCTTCTTGGGGCTAGGGTGTGGGCATCTACCTTCCTCTGAGAGAGGTTACGTTCCTCTAAGTGAACCCATAGGTGATTTTTTTTGGGTAGGACTGTGGGGGAGGGTGGGAGTTTGAGGGGAGCGATGTGTGCTTTTATTGTTTTTTATGGATTGTGAGTCGCCTTGCGGGAAAGGCAGTGTATACATTTGAAAAATGTACTGTTTTTAAGTAAGCGAAGCATGTGAATGTACTCTTGTCTTTCCTGATGTAGTGATGTTTACCTCTCCTTCGTGTCCCCCCTCCCTTGTCTCTCCAATTGTAAGTCCCTTAGGGGTAGGGACCTGTCTCTGACTGTGGATTGTACAATGCCAGGTACATTGCTGGCACTATAATAATAATAAATAAATAAATAAATGCTTCTCCAGGCCCAAGAGAGAAACCCTGGGCATTCCAGGTGGGGCTTCCCTCGTGCATGCTGCTGCCCCATGCTCACCTCCTGATTGTTGGAAGTGGTCCAGATTACCCCAGCCTCAGATGAGAGTATCCCACAGCAGCCTCTGCCAATTGGTAGAATATGCCAGAGGTGCCTTCCCTAGTCCCTGTGTGGAGAGGGAAGGAGTCCAGTAAATCCTCCAGATTCCCCAGTAAAGGAAAGGAGGGGAACTACTGAGATTCAACTGTAGGGTTTGAGATAACCTATTCTGCTTACCTCCCAGTCTGAAGGCAGAATTCAAACTGGAGATTGCAGGGAGTGTTCCTCACCTGGCCTGCCCACACATTTGAATTTGAGGTCTGGCTTCGGATTAGCTGGAGCAGAACACTACCCAGAGAGGAGTGCCGAGCAGGGAACGGCAGGAAGAAAAGATGGATATTGGCCATTTCAGGGTTGGAAACCAAAGCCAGAAGAAAAACTGGATGGTTTACTTTGGCCTTCATTAATGACTTTTCTGCCCACCCCCTGAATATAGAATTCTTGTTTTATATTCATCTGTAGTGAGGCAGGGTAGTCCAGTGGTTGGGTTGCTAACTGGAGAATAGGTTTCATTTCCCTGTTTTGGTGAGCTCTGGGCTGGGAGGTCTGGCTTCTGGGGTAGGCTTTGCCCTAGCAATTTATTCTTTTACAAATTAAACACTGGACTTGGGGCCTGTTGGGGTTGGTCCACTATGCAAGGCTCTAAAACCAGGGTGAAATGCAGTAAAAACATTTGCTGTTGTAAAACAACACTGAAGGTGGAATCCTCCATCCACTGAAGTCAATGGCAACACTCTCATTGTCTTCAGTGGTGGAGGATTGTCCAGCAAGTGTACCATGTGAGCAGATCTGTTGAGTCAGAAAATGTATTTATTTATTTATTAGATTTCATAACCCGCCCCTCATGCCTCTGGCATCCTGTGATGGCTTACAATAAAACAATATAAAAACAAACAATAAAAATAACAATAAAAACATCTAACATTTAAATATAAATATAAATATAAAAACACAGAAAATCAAAAATACAAAAGATCTGCGATAGAACCCACAAGGGATTTGTGACCCGAATGCAGTTCGGTTGTTCGGATTTGGTCATTCGGTTCAGTGGAGTTCGGTTCAGCTGAACGTTAGGGGGGGTGTATTGGTATCGGTCTTGTATGGACCCATGACCGCGTCAGAAACCGGAAATTCAAGTGCGTGTGGAACTTGTGTGGAGAGAGAGCATGTGTGTTGTGGCTGGCTGGCTGTGTGGTTTTGTTTGGTGTGGTTTGACTGTGTTGCTTTGGCTGGTTGGTTGGTTGTGTGAGTTGGTGTGAGTGTTTTGTTTGGCTGTGTGGTGTGCTAAAAAAAGGGGGAAAAAAGATGCATCTTAGGACGGTGGAGGTGGAGGGAGGAAGAGGCTGCCACTGGACCTTCTGAGGAGGTGGAGGTTGGTTCCTCATCAGAGGAGCAAGAGAGCACAGAAAGTGCCACTGCTGCCAGGTTTGTAAACTTTGTTTTTGTTTGTAAACTTTATGTTGTTTGTCTAGCACCCCAAGGAGGGCAGGATTTGCACGTGCCAGCCAGGGTCTTTCTAGTCGCCATCCCTAGCACCCCAAGAAGGGCAGGATTTGCATGTGCCAGGAAGGGTCTCTCCAGTTGCCATCCCTAGCACCCAAAGAAGGGCAGGATTTGCATGTGCCCGCAAGGGTCTCTCCAGTTGTCATCCCTAGCACCCCAAGAAGGGCAGGATTTGCACGTGTCTGATTTATGGGTCTACCACAGAGAGGGGGAGGGGGCTCTTTCAGCAGCAGCAGCAGCAGGCAGAGTTTAAACTTACAGACACTACAGCACCACTGGTGGTGGTGGTGGTGTACATGAGAGAAATGGAAAGAGGTGATTAGGTATTGCTCTAGGACGGACTAGAGACATCACTATAAATGCATGGTATTATTTAGGTGTTGTTTATGCGCTCCTGTTTTAGAGAGGGTGGTGATGCCGCCCCTGCCACCAGTGCCCGGGCCCCCAGAACCCCATCAAGATGGAGGTTGGAGTTGCTGACAGAAACCAGGCACATGAGGTCTGACGTCTGGAAGTGGTATGACAAGCCGAAAGGCGGATTCGCCGTATGCAAGGTAAGGCATGGGGCTGGAACAACAGGGAATGGATTGCCCTATGACCTGTTAGGAAGTCTCCTGCAGAGAGAGAATGGTCACCCACCCGCTTATGGAGACAGAATGCAGGCAGGGCTTGACATTAACAGACCATTGGTCTGACACAGTATGGCACTTCTTACATTCCTATCTTTTTATGTTCTTTAGATCTGCGGCAAAAGAATTAAAAGGGGCAGGTAGGGGACCACATCTGGCCTAATTGCCCACTTGGAGAACGTGCACAGAGAGACGGTAAGGCGGCGGTACTCTGGCATGGAGGAGCATCACCAGAAGAAGGGGGGGAAGGCACGGCAGAAGCACTGCCATCAAAGCCCTTCCCCCTCCTCCAGCTCCACTGAGAAGTGTCCCCTCCCCTTCCCCCAGGAGGAGTCGGAAGCGGCAAGGGCTTTTCGGGGCCAAGTCGAGAGGCTGACATAGGAATTCATGGACGGGCTAAGGCTGCAAGCCCTGACAATGGAGAACCAGCTGGTGGAACGGTTCCAGGAGGTCGAGGTACAGGAAAACAAGGTGGAGGCATATTCCCAGTACCTCTGCACCGAGATTGCAGACCTGGAACTGTACCACCAGTCAGTCTCAAGTGGCAGGTGGCCGTGGCACGGGTCATGGACTTTGCCCACCAACACAGCTACCAAATGGCAGAGGATGTGATGCCTGCCCCTAGGTCCCATGCACCCCTTTTGCCTTTCCCCCAGGTTCCGGGGGACAGGGCCAAAGAGTAGACCCCTAAGTTTCCTTTCCTTTTATATATATATTAATGTTTGGTTTTGGTTTTATCAACTTGTGTGGTGGTGGTGGTGTTTAAAAAGTTTTAATAAAAGTTATATTATTTGTTGCAAGCTTTGTTTGAATTGTCCAATCTTTTATCCCTCTGTGCTGAAGTTCTGGCAGGTGGCAGAATCTCATTGTATATACAGCTTGTCAGATCCCTACCTAACAGCAGCAGCACATGCAGTTAGCCCCAAGATGTGCCAGCAGCAGGGTCTCTACTTGCAGACAGCCCCCCAGGAGGGGCAGGGCTTGTGTCTGTGTGGGTGTGCCAGAGAGAAAGAGACACAGGCTCTTTGGCAGCGGGCAGCAGGTGGCGGGTGCTGCTGGTCAGAGGGCCTCTTTCAGCAGCTTCACCAGGCATACACGGGTGGGTGCAGAGGAGTAGGCTGGTGGGGGGCAGGCTGGCGTGTGAGCACCTGTGTGGCCAGTGGCCACTGGACAGTCAGGCACAAGCAGCAGCAGCACCCAGATGATGAATCTCGGAACTGGAGTGACTGCTTCTGGATGCAGTGGAATGGAATGACAGCCCCCCGTGACTGGAATGATGGTCCCAGAATCTCGTTGATGGTTCCTGGGACAGGCATGACTGCTTCAAAAAAATCATATATCAAAAGTCAAAATATATATTTATTGTATCAACCTTTGGTTATTACAAGGGTACGGAAGGTACAGAAGTACACAAACATCCCATTTAACATAACACAAAAACATCAGCAACAGCTCCCAAAATTTAAATAAAAACATCCCTCTAATCAACTTCGGGGATCTATATAAAATAGCTTTGACCAAGGCTCCATCTGGTATTCTTTTAACCAGCAAATATTAATATTACACACAAAATAAAAGATCTGACATGAGGGGTAAGATACTCCCCTCTGAACCCTTAGACACACCTTGGCCCAGCCACAGACCCAACAGCAGGAGCCTCTTTGACCCCAATCTTTAGAGACTGCCATCTAGTTGGCATACTAACAACCATAAACAAGGTAACGAAGGTATACTCTGGACCCCGATTCTTCTGCAAAAAAATTTCTGAAATTCTGTGACCCAAAATGGAAAATTCAGCGACCCAAAATGGAAAATTCAGCGACCCAATAAAGTTACAAAACGAGTCTAGTAAAATTAAAAATGAGTTCTTTAATAGCAGTAATGACATCTTTATAATTAAAAAAAACACATTTATTTACATATTTGCATTAGTTCACACATTTTACAGTCCAGCTAATAAAGACATTTATTTATTTGCATTAAAACACATGAAAACAGATCACCTGAGATTGTCTTCCCCAAAGCCTCTGCGTGTGTCTGTATATATAAGGTTATGCGCTCTGCATCGGCAGAAGTTGTTACAGAGTTTATAGAAGCTAGTGCCACTTCTGCCAGCTTGGGCACTCTGTCCCATGCGCTTTTCCAGAAATTGTCCAAGTCCTTTTTCCCTGAAGGATCT
>QEPC01012026.1:966143-984439 GCA_003113815.1 Sphenodon punctatus | reverse complement strand
AAATAATAGTGTTTTTTGAGAGGATGAAAGAATTTATGGTTTTATTTGTCCTGTAACTACTGTTGGAGGAAGTAATGCTGTCAGATTGAACCCACCTGCTATTCTTTAAATTATATACATTCTCTGATTTAGAAGTATAGTGGGTTATACATAGATACAGTAACAAAGAGAATGACAGGGGGAGCTGGAGGGATGGGCTGGACTTAATTTGTGAGGGTGAGGGTGCTGAGCCCTGAGAAATATTCCCAGTTTGAGTGTGAACACCAAAATGTGAAAGAACAGGAAAAGGTTGATATTGGCCATTTCAGGGTTGGAAACAGAAACCAGGAAAAACGGGGTGTTTTATTTAGCTTTCATTAATTACTTTCCTGCCCACTCCTTGAATATAAGATTCCTGTTTTATATTCATCTGTAGTGAGGCAGGTTAGTCCAGTGGTTACGTTGCTACCTGGAGAATAGCTTTCATTCCCCTGTTTTGACAAGCTCTGGGCTGGAAGGTGTGGTTTCTGAGGCAAGATTCAACCCTAGCAATTCGTTATTTTATTTTATTTACAAATTAAACACTGAGGAGTAGAGTAGCCAGTTAGGTTTTTGTGTTTTTATGAACATTCCAGTTAAGGTTGCTACTTGGCCCCTCTTATTTTATTTTTATTTTAAGCCCAGCTTCAGTGTTGGCATTGAGCCATTTTACATTTCTACTCAGTTTCAATAAATTTACACATTCAAATTGATGCAAATTGGCCCAGGTCAGTTTTCGTCAAATGGGAAAGCCTAGGAGGGGGAGACAAGCTAACACCGAGACTCTTTTGGCTGGTGTCCTGTGCCATGGTCACAGGATCCCATAAGTTGCTGAGGTAGCAGGAATGATGCTAGGGCGGGAGGAGGTGTGACTGAGGCAACAGAAGCAGTTTTGGACTTGGCAGAGAAAGCTTACAAGCATTCTTGGTGAAAAATCTTCTGACAGAGGGGTAGGTTTTTGGAAAACCCTGTGCTGCTAGACTTTAGGGGTTGTAGTGGTATCTATTGGGGGGCAGTACTTCAGGTGTTGTTGAATGCTTGCCAACTCCTACTCCTACTCCTCCTCAACATATAAGTCTGTAAATATATGGACTTCTATGACACACCATAAGATTCCAGTCTCTCTCTCTCTCTCTCTCTCTCTCTCTCTCTCTCTGTGGGTACAGCCAGATGAGCCCAGCTGGGACTGTCCCCACGTGCCCTAGTGCAGGCAATTTCAGTCACCACATTGTGGGGCCATCATGGAAAGGGGGACAGATGGTTCACCCCCCAGCCCCTGTGGAGAAACTGGGTGTGGGGGACACCGTCAGATGGCCCACCCCATGGACTGGGGCAGACTGAGGCTACATGCCTGGGTACTCAGCCCAGTCCCACCCTACCCATCCTCCCCTGGCCCATGCACTATCTTACTCCAGCCATGTGGGAATAGAGACAGCACCCACTGCTGAAAGTCCTGTGGTGGATCTCACAGTGGGGTGGGACAGATGGGGACCAGGCCCACAAGTGGCAGTGTGCTACCATGAGTTGGGCAGCCTTACCATACTTTGGGTAAGGCTGCTACATCCTCTGCCTTTTTCAGAAGTTGCAGGTTGTAGCAGCCAGCTGGCCGCCCTACCCCGGGGCTGGATGAACATATGGCGGCTTCCGAGCATACAAGCCACTGCATCTTGTGGCAATAGTGCCAACTTGGGGTAAGGCTTCCCAACTTGTGGTAATGTCTTGTGTGACTTTGCTCTCTCTCTCCTCAGAAGGAAATGTATGGCTCCAATTATAAACTTCAAACGACAGAACAGTCAGTAGGGCAGTCCAACATCTGACATGCCTGAGGAAGGACCCCGTGTAGTCAAAAAGCTGGCATACTCTCACCAACAGAAGTTGGTCCAGTAAAATATATTCTCTGAACTACTTCATCTCCATCATATCAGAGAAAGAGAAGAGAACTCAAGAGAAAAGAGTAAGAGCTCACTTTCGGCTCTTATTAAGTATTAATTCTGATTACCCTTATGGATAGTGGGTGGATTATGTTCAGTGAAATAGGAGAAAAACTGTATATTTTTAATATCCTGTTTCTTACATGGAAAAAGCCTGGGAGGGAGCTTGGAAGGGGGATAGCTGTGTGGTGGATGCTGCCTGGGTTGGAGAGACCCTGCCCACACCTGTGTTTCTGCTGTGCCCCACCTCCTCAGGCAACATCTACAAGAGGGTGCTGCAGCCCAGAGGGCAGTGCCCTCTGGGCAGCATCCAAAGGGTGCCGCCAAAGGGTCACGACCCATTGACAGGCTGTTCGCAGGCAGTTGTGGTGGTGGTGGCNCCCAGAGGGCAGTGCCCTCTGGGCAGCATCCAAAGGGTGCCGCCAAAGGGTCACGACCCATTGACAGGCTGTTCGCAGGCAGTTGTGGTGGTGGTGGCTGGAACTTTTCACCCGCTGCTTGGATTGTGTTCCTGCCCACAGTGCCCAGACTGCTGCTTGCTTGACGGGCCTCACCTCGCTGCCGCAGTGCCACTGTTGCCACCACCGCCGTTGCTGCGGCTTCCTCTACCGCTACCACCAAGAAGGGGCTTCAGCCCCCAACAGGGTCTGAGCTGCCCGACTGAGGTTACATCCACCCCCTCCCCCTGTTGGAGATGGGGGGTGGGGCCGGCGCTCAGCTCAGCAATGGACGTCTGGCCTGGTGGAGCCAAAAGCCACCTGCTGCCTGGTCTGGAGAGCGGATTCCATCCCCCCAGGGCCTTACCTCGCTGCTGCTGCTGCCATTTCTGCAGCTTCCACTGCCTCCACCGAGAAGGGGATTTGGCCCCCGACAGGGCCTGAGCTGCCTGGCCCAGGAGACATCTGCCCCCTCCCCCTGTTGGAGGAGGGGGCAGGGCCAGTGCTTGGTTTGGCAATGGAATTCCGGCCCGGTGGGGACAAAAGCTGCCTGCTGCCTGGCCGCGCTGTAGGCAAGCACCACAATCAGCACACCTAAGGGCCGCCCCAAAGGGCCCTTGGGCATGGGCCTTAGTAGGGTCCTGGGGGGTAAGGGCAGGGGTTGCTGTGTTTTTATGTTTTTATATTTTGGAGTGGGACAGAGGCGCAGGGGGGGATGGAATATTTGTTTGATGGGGGAGGGGCAAAGGGACTGGGCTAGGGGGACAAGGATTGACCTCCTTGGTGAGAGGGAGGGGTGCAGTCCTTGGGGAAGGGGGGAGTGCCCATCTGTAGCAGAGGGGGGTAGGGGGGTTCATATACATCCTTAGCTATAACTTCTTTGCCTCACATTTAATGTAGATGGTGTTGCAGAGTAATAACTGATTCGCAATCAGTAAGGACAAATGCAGCTGAAGGTTTAAAAACAGAACTTTACTTAAGCTTTCCAGGCACAGATCCTTAGTTACATCTACCTAGTAATAAGACAAAATGGAGACTGAGACAAAGAGAGAGAAGGGAAGAAGGAGTGGTTACACAAAGGAATTCAACTGTAAAACCCCATCTCCTTTCCATGTACACATAAACTTAGCAGCGCCATCTGGTGGCTCTATAGTCAATCACTGTTTTTAATACAGCCGGCATTAACTTGTGGATGTTGCATATACCAACAGATGGAACATGGCATGTTTATATCCCTTCCTATATTTACTATCTCTGCCAACTTTCAGAAGGATTGGATAAAGTGTCCTGATGGTATAAGCAATTAACTTATAAATGTATGTATGTCTGACTGTAACATCTTTGTAGTCCAACCAGTGTACATGAAATTTGGCAGGGCTGTATATCACACTTTCACGATCATCTCTGCCAAATATCAGAAAGATGTGATAAAGGATCCCAATTTTATATGCCTGCACAGCATATGCAGAGAATGAGCCTATGCCAGGGATTCTCTTACGTGTCACTGTGGTATAAGATCGGTTTGTGATGTCACTTGGCCAGCAGAAATGTCAACCAAATATCCTCATTCTGTTCTGTGACCATCACAATCTCTCTCCCACACTTTTTACTGGGAACTCAGAAGCATCTGTTTAGGAAAGAGCCAATTCTCTTATGTCCTCTGTCACAGTGCTGCAGGATGTGATTGTGATGACAATTGGCCAGCCTGGATGTGTAAACTATGTCTCCTGATTTTTGGGATGCTATCCCCAAAGTCCCAGTTATGTCCCTTCTATGCCCGCCTCAGGGCTGCCCCCTATACTGGCGTCAAAGCCACTACCGATTGGTACTGTAAAGCTGGAAGCATGCAGTAATTGGCCAGTAAATGTGTCTGTCAGTCTTTTGGGTTGCTTCACATTGTCCCTCCTACAGCCTCTCTCCCCCTGCCATGCTCGGTGCCTGCCTATGACTGGCACTGCGTGTGCTGCTATTTATCTGAATAATGGTCTTCAAGGAGACAACATAAATTGCTTATATAATTGGGTCCCTTTATCAAATTGACCTATGTCTTTGCAGAGATGACAGGGAAGGTATATGATATATTCCTGCCAAATATCCTGTAAACAGGATGCAATATAAACATGTTACAGCTGGAAATGTATCTTAAAGATAATGTCCATCAGGATCCTTTATCCAATCTTTCTCAAAATTAGCAGGAATGTTAAGTTTGTGGAGGGACATAATATTCAAATGTTTCATGCAAATTGGATGGAAGATAAATTTATTTATTTATTTATCTATCAGATTTCTACCCCACCCCTCCTAAAACAGCTTGGGGCAGCTTACAATAAAAAGAAATATCACAAATATAAAATACGTCTAAAACAATTAAAACATTCCAAAATACAATCATTCAAAGTATTAAAAGTATTAAAACAGGGCTGGGAATCACAATAAGACAATAAATAGGGTAAGGGAGATAAAACCCTCTAACCCACAATCCCCCCCTCCCCAAAGCCCATGGCGAACAGCCAGGTTTTACAACTTCGCCGGAATGTCAAAAGGCTTGGGGTCAGGCGAGCTTCCTCTGGGAGGGAGTTCCAAAGGCAAGGCACGGCCACCGAGAATGCCCTCTCCATTGTGGCCCCCCGCTTAATGCGGGGGACCTCCAAGAAGGCACCCCCGGCAGACCAAAGGAGCCACTCTGGGGTGTGGAGGGCAAGGCGGTCCCTGAGGTATGAGGGGCCCTGACCATGAAAGGCCTTATAGATCAACACCAAAACCTTGAACCTGGCTCGGCACGCTATCGGCAACCAGTGAAGAGTCCGGAGCACAGGTGTTATGTGCTNTGTTGCCACCACCGCCGTTGCTGCGGCTTCCTCTACCGCTACCACCAAGAAGGGGCTTCAGCCCCCAACAGGGTCTGAGCTGCCCGACTGAGGTTACATCCACCCCCTCCCCCTGTTGGAGATGGGGGGTGGGGCCGGCGCTCAGCTCAGCAATGGACGTCTGGCCTGGTGGAGCCAAAAGCCACCTGCTGCCTGGTCTGGAGAGCGGATTCCATCCCCCCAGGGCCTTACCTCGCTGCTGCTGCTGCCATTTCTGCAGCTTCCACTGCCTCCACCGAGAAGGGGATTTGGCCCCCGACAGGGCCTGAGCTGCCTGGCCCAGGAGACATCTGCCCCCTCCCCCTGTTGGAGGAGGGGGCAGGGCCAGTGCTTGGTTTGGCAATGGAATTCCGGCCCGGTGGGGACAAAAGCTGCCTGCTGCCTGGCCGCGCTGTAGGCAAGCACCACAATCAGCACACCTAAGGGCCGCCCCAAAGGGCCCTTGGGCATGGGCCTTAGTAGGGTCCTGGGGGGTAAGGGCAGGGGTTGCTGTGTTTTTATGTTTTTATATTTTGGAGTGGGACAGAGGCGCAGGGGGGGATGGAATATTTGTTTGATGGGGGAGGGGCAAAGGGACTGGGCTAGGGGGACAAGGATTGACCTCCTTGGTGAGAGGGAGGGGTGCAGTCCTTGGGGAAGGGGGGAGTGCCCATCTGTAGCAGAGGGGGGTAGGGGGGTTCATATACATCCTTAGCTATAACTTCTTTGCCTCACATTTAATGTAGATGGTGTTGCAGAGTAATAACTGATTCGCAATCAGTAAGGACAAATGCAGCTGAAGGTTTAAAAACAGAACTTTACTTAAGCTTTCCAGGCACAGATCCTTAGTTACATCTACCTAGTAATAAGACAAAATGGAGACTGAGACAAAGAGAGAGAAGGGAAGAAGGAGTGGTTACACAAAGGAATTCAACTGTAAAACCCCATCTCCTTTCCATGTACACATAAACTTAGCAGCGCCATCTGGTGGCTCTATAGTCAATCACTGTTTTTAATACAGCCGGCATTAACTTGTGGATGTTGCATATACCAACAGATGGAACATGGCATGTTTATATCCCTTCCTATATTTACTATCTCTGCCAACTTTCAGAAGGATTGGATAAAGTGTCCTGATGGTATAAGCAATTAACTTATAAATGTATGTATGTCTGACTGTAACATCTTTGTAGTCCAACCAGTGTACATGAAATTTGGCAGGGCTGTATATCACACTTTCACGATCATCTCTGCCAAATATCAGAAAGATGTGATAAAGGATCCCAATTTTATATGCCTGCACAGCATATGCAGAGAATGAGCCTATGCCAGGGATTCTCTTACGTGTCACTGTGGTATAAGATCGGTTTGTGATGTCACTTGGCCAGCAGAAATGTCAACCAAATATCCTCATTCTGTTCTGTGACCATCACAATCTCTCTCCCACACTTTTTACTGGGAACTCAGAAGCATCTGTTTAGGAAAGAGCCAATTCTCTTATGTCCTCTGTCACAGTGCTGCAGGATGTGATTGTGATGACAATTGGCCAGCCTGGATGTGTAAACTATGTCTCCTGATTTTTGGGATGCTATCCCCAAAGTCCCAGTTATGTCCCTTCTATGCCCGCCTCAGGGCTGCCCCCTATACTGGCGTCAAAGCCACTACCGATTGGTACTGTAAAGCTGGAAGCATGCAGTAATTGGCCAGTAAATGTGTCTGTCAGTCTTTTGGGTTGCTTCACATTGTCCCTCCTACAGCCTCTCTCCCCCTGCCATGCTCGGTGCCTGCCTATGACTGGCACTGCGTGTGCTGCTATTTATCTGAATAATGGTCTTCAAGGAGACAACATAAATTGCTTATATAATTGGGTCCCTTTATCAAATTGACCTATGTCTTTGCAGAGATGACAGGGAAGGTATATGATATATTCCTGCCAAATATCCTGTAAACAGGATGCAATATAAACATGTTACAGCTGGAAATGTATCTTAAAGATAATGTCCATCAGGATCCTTTATCCAATCTTTCTCAAAATTAGCAGGAATGTTAAGTTTGTGGAGGGACATAATATTCAAATGTTTCATGCAAATTGGATGGAAGATAAATTTATTTATTTATTTATCTATCAGATTTCTACCCCACCCCTCCTAAAACAGCTTGGGGCAGCTTACAATAAAAAGAAATATCACAAATATAAAATACGTCTAAAACAATTAAAACATTCCAAAATACAATCATTCAAAGTATTAAAAGTATTAAAACAGGGCTGGGAATCACAATAAGACAATAAATAGGGTAAGGGAGATAAAACCCTCTAACCCACAATCCCCCCCTCCCCAAAGCCCATGGCGAACAGCCAGGTTTTACAACTTCGCCGGAATGTCAAAAGGCTTGGGGTCAGGCGAGCTTCCTCTGGGAGGGAGTTCCAAAGGCAAGGCACGGCCACCGAGAATGCCCTCTCCATTGTGGCCCCCCGCTTAATGCGGGGGACCTCCAAGAAGGCACCCCCGGCAGACCAAAGGAGCCACTCTGGGGTGTGGAGGGCAAGGCGGTCCCTGAGGTATGAGGGGCCCTGACCATGAAAGGCCTTATAGATCAACACCAAAACCTTGAACCTGGCTCGGCACGCTATCGGCAACCAGTGAAGAGTCCGGAGCACAGGTGTTATGTGCTCCCAATGACCCATACCTGAGAGGAGCCGGGTCGCCGCATTCTGCGCTAGCTGCAGCCTCTGAACCAGGCACAAGGGAAGCACCACGTAGAGCATGTTGCAGTAGTCCAGCCTCGAGGTGATGAATGCATGGATGAGGGAGGCCAGGCCTGGGCCGGAGACGTACAGACGCAGCCTCCGCACCAGATGGAACTGGTGAAAGGCACCCTTCGCGACTGCTTCTACCTGCCACTCTAGGCAGAGATCCGCATCCAATATCACCCCCAGTCTCTGGACCTGCTGAGCTATAGGAGGGCGAACCCCCCCAATCAGAGGGGCCACTACCTCCCTCTCTCTCCCCACCAACATCACCTCCGTCTTATTGGGGTTGACCTTCAGTCTGCTCTGCCACATTCACTCTGCCACGGCCTCCAAACACTGGGATAGCAACAAGATGGCAGGGTCTGGTCAGTTGAAAAAGAGAGGTACAGCTGAGTATCATCAGCATATTGGTGACATCGCACCCTGAACCCTCTCCCAACCTCCCCCAAGGGCTGCATATATCCATTAAATAATAATGGAGACAGAATGGAACCCTGCGGAACGGCGCATGATAAAGCGCAGGGGCATGATATCTCATCCCCCAACACCACCCGCTGGCTTCTCCCCGAGAGGAATGAACAGAACCATTCAAGAACAGTCCGATCCAGACCCCCGAGGTCACGCAGCCGTCTCAACAGCAGCCCATGGTCCACAGTGTCAAAAGCAGCTGATAGATCTAGCAGGATGAGAACTGTAGAACATTCTGCGTCCATCTCCCGGTGGAGATCATCGACCAAGGCCACCAGCGCCATCTCAGTGCCATAGCTGGGGTGGAACCCAGATTGAAAAGGGTCCAGGAAACCGATGCTATCTAGATGCCCCTGGAGCTGGATCGCCACCGCCCGTTCAATAACCTTCCCTAAAAAGGGGGGGTTGGAGATGGGTCAGTAACTGGCGAGCGCGTCCACATCCAAGGATGGTTTCTTCAGCAGGGAGCGCACCACAGCCTCCTTGAGGTTGGAGACAACTTCCCCTGCTGAAAGGACATGTTCACCACCCTCGCCAGCACTGTCCCCAACGTCTCCCTGGAGGCTTTCAGCAACCAGGATGGGATTGGATCAAGTTCACAGCAGGTGGCCCTCACAGACCCCAAGACATCCACCGCATCAGCTGGTGTCACTTCCTGAAACTCCCCCCACAAAGCTGGACCAGACAGGGCCTCCATCACCTCGCGCTCTCCCCCTATTGCCCCTAATCCAGTGTCAAAGTCGCTCTGAATCCAAGCGATCTTGTCTGTGAAGTAGGTGACAAACTCCTCACAGCGGGTCTGGGACAGGTCCCCGTCCAGGCGGAGGGAGGCCGGACTAACCAGCCCCCTCACCACCCGAAATAGCTCCGCCGGGCGTGACTTCGCAGACACTATGAGGACAGCAAGGAAGAAGATGTAGCCATGAACGTGTATGGAGCTTTTCTTAAAATCACAACATTCAATTGCTTCTTATATTGGTTTCCTTGTCTAATCATTTTGAAACATGGTACACATAGTTCCCTCCATTGGGGGCACAATATCCCCAAGTTTCATCAGAATTGAATAAGAAACAAAAAGGTTATAGCCAGAAATAAGTTTTTCAGTTTTTTCCCTTTATTTCAAAAACAAAATGCCATTTTTGTTTCTATTTTCATTATTATTGTTTGTCATTTTCGTTATTTCAACAATAATAATGAAAACTACAATCTTCATTATCGTTATTGTAATAATGAAAACGACATGCACACCCCTAAGGTCACAAAGGCTGGTCTCCTCCTGACAGAGATCTATGGGCTCCATCTCTTTCTTTCACGTTGCCAACACTTGTGTAGCTTGCCATGTTGATAAAACTACCATTGAATTGAACTGAAAGCTCTTGGGACCATAAGAGGCCCAGTATAGGCCTCCCTGCTTACAGAAAGAGGCTTTGTGCTTTAAAAGAACTTTATCCTTCAGGCTAAGGGTGGATGGCCCCTGTATGTGAAAATGGGGAACACAAACTTCACAGTAATATAGCACTATCCTCAATCTGTTTAGCTCCAGCACTAGCTTTTACTGCTAGCATCTTATTCACTGCAATGGGACTTGTACGGTGCTAATGGCTAGTGTCAGTGTTAAGCAGCCAGAGGGTCACACCCACAGTCTGTGGTTTAGTGAGTCATAGAGTTCCAGGCACTGACACGAGTGCTTATGCAGCATCATTAAGGCCTGGAGGCTTTTTGGATCCAATCTGGCCTTTGTTTTCCCTTGGGCCTGAGCCTAGCAGTGTACAGGGCTCAGGGCTTTTGTGTCATTTTTCTACTATGTAGAAAGGGATTTTCATGGCTGGGAAAAACAGTTTTGCCAGAAACTCTTTCATCAAAGTGGGACTGGCAAAAAGCCAACAATGTGCTGGTTTTGTTTTAGGTGTGAATTTCAATTTTCACACAACTGTATTTGACTTGTGTGTCAGTTCCCCTTTAATTCTCCTTTCTCTGATTCCTCCTCTAGGGGAAGGGGAGGCCTGAGTCCTGGAACTGAAGGTAACTTCTAATAAATAAATTTAAATAAAATAGACGGATGCACCAATCTCTAATTCCTAGGCAAATGAGGAGGTTTTCATGTTTACTGTATCTTCCTTCAATGCATCTGTGAGGAGCCAGCTCAGGGCAGAGTGGCTCAAGAGGCACACGGATTGCCCACAGGCTTTTTGTATGTCTGCCTGATGGACAGATGAAAGCCAGGCTACTCAGCATGCAGATGGTACTGCAGATTGGCCTACAGCTGAAAAAATGATAAGGAGCGTTTTCCTGGCTAGCTAGAAACTTCTTTATCCTTGTGAATAAAAAGTGTGCTTTGCTTGAAAAGCCTAGTCACCATTCAATAGCACAGATTGTTGGTTAATGTTTGATGCAGTTTCCGCTTGGTACCAGCAAGGAGATTCTAAGAATGTCATGTGTTTTATAGTATCCGGATGGGACAGGCTTTGGGGGAAAAGACTTTTAAACTCTTAAGCAACTTCTAGTATAGGGTCCTGAACACTTAAAAGCATATTAGCAAAATGTATTTATAACCACTTGAGCTATGGCCTCCCCCAAACAAGATGCGGTGTGTCTGATCTTATAACATTACAATCCAACTTGTAATAAACTATACAATTTTAATAGGTGCCTTACATGGAAGGCACTTTAAACTCATATCATTTTAAACTCATATCTTTGTTACCATAGTGATGAAATCATTTTCCAACTTAAATTTTCAGTTGATGTGGCAACATGCACAGTTATACTGTTAATAAAATGCTATGGCACAGCACTTTAACAGTCCTTTTTGCATTTTTGTCTGTTTCTTTAAAGAGCTTCCGTACTGTCTTGGGCTCCCCTGGAAATGCAGTAAGGATTCCTATCACATCTCGGTTGCCATGGCAACAGCAGCCTTTCCCATAATGAGCTGCATCATCTGAACTGATGTCACAGCATCATGCAGCAGGTCAAACAAGGCACCTCCTAGTATTGCATCCTACAGATGTGCCGTAAACATCAAAAGAGGATGGTTTGAACAGGAGATGGTGAGTTTAAATGGATGCCTGTTTTTAATTGCCCTGCTGCTTTCCTGGTTTGTACGAGCCTCTCCTGATACTGGAATGTGGGAGGTTTGCCTTGTGAAAATGGGTTTTTAGGAAAGCTGCTGCGTGCCTAAAAATGTCTTTTTTTCCAGCAGGAAAGCTAAGACAAAGGCCTACGGGAGCCTTGTATAGTCGGAATATTTATAATTAACCTTACTGTTTATGTGTGTGTATGTGTTGTATTCTGAAAATCTGCATAGAGGATATTTAAATTTCACATGTAAATCAGTGCTTCAGCATGCCGATTCGTCTCTAAAATGGAACAAATGGCTATCCAAGTGTTTGAAGCTAGGAAGATAGAATAATCCTTTCTCCGCTCTTTTTTCAGCAAAGGGTTAATATTTTCCTTTGCTGCCATGCTCTTAACCTAGGAAATCTTTGGTGGTTTGCAGCATGAATTTCATTATTTACATCCAGTGGGTTTTGATAGCATGCAAAATGCTACAGTAACCAATGCTGAATAAGCAGCTGGTGCTGTATTGATTTTAAATGAGGTTCTGTGCTGCTCTCTTCTATTGGTGTTTTTAAAAAATAATGTGACAAAATTGGATTGGAAGGTAATACCCTAGGTCATAAGAGTTATTTTGAAAGCCCCAAACCTACAGAAGTAGCATTATTTCCTTTCCTTCATGGTATTGTATTAATTAGCTGTAGAATGTGTTTAGTTGGATCCCAGATATGTTCTTCACAGCAGAAGGAAAATAACTACCTTCTTTGCTGCAATTGCAGTGAAAGGTGTAACCAACAGCCAGGCTTTCCAAGTATTGTTTTGCTAATCTTTGTATTATGTGGCTAAAACAAGCTATGAAAAATGGCTACAGCTTCCACTTTTACCAGGGGAGAAATGTATCTACATTTTAGGAGCCCAATTTAACATGACATCTGCAAAATTCAGCCACTCTTGAGAATGCCCAAGTGTTTTTATTTTGTATCAGGGTCTTGCTTCCAGCAAGCACATTGATTTCACTTTCAATTTAATCTGGCTGGGTGGGGTACAACAGTTCTTAGTTTCTGAATTTTTAGCTAATTCAGTGTTTCAGCTGTTTGCTGTTAAAAGGAAAGAAAAGACCAGACACATGTCAGTTCCAATGATCAATATGTCCACTAGGAATTAGGGAGTGGCCTCTGGCACTGTGTTGCTCAGTTTAGTTCGCATTTTAAAAGTGCAGCATGAAGAAATAGCAACCACTGCTGTTTTTAATAACATCAATCAAACAGAAAGGGTCAAAAACATTCAATGTGAAGCTAAAGCAATAACTGTAATAAGATCTGGTTGTTTTTCATTGGGACAGGCATCATGGTCTCATCTGGCACTAGCAGAAATGGAGCTCCTAGACTTTAATTAGGCACTCTGCACTGCATCATATATGCTTTCTTCCAGCATGCTCTAACTAACTATGCATCTGTTGTGTTAAAATCAATGGCTATTGCAGTGATGTTGTTTTGTTTGCTGAATTTGTTAAAACAAATCCTCTTGCCTTACACTGTAAAAGTAGTAATTGTTGGGTGTTCACCAAGCACATACAGAAGGTATGAGTTAACAAGGGAGAGGGAGGATGTCTGGCTGCTGTCTGAATTGTGAATCTAAGGAAAATTGGCAAACAATGCATTGTAAACTACAAATTTGGGAATTAATCCATATGCTAATCTTTGCTTGGAAACATGTCAGTTGAAGGATGTAGTTAAAAATACTGACAGAGGAAGAGAACAGAATATGCTTGGGTGAACTTCATGGCATTATTGATATATAACATCATGTGCTATAGTATTATATTTACATATTAAATTAGAAATCTTCAAGACTGTACTTAATCCTGACCTATAGGAAATAGTTCAGGGAGAGTCCTGTCAAAGCACATAGAGAATGAATGATCTGCTTGCTCAGTACTCCCTCCCAGTGCAATTTCCTATGTTTTTTTTAAAAAATAGAAAAGTAATAGAAAAGTAAATTATATATTTTTAACAGATGGAGACACAATAGTTCAGATGATTGGACTAACTTCTGTTGGTCTTCTGTGAGTATACAAGCTTTTGGGCCACACAGAGCCTTTCTCCAGGCAAAGACAGAACTATAGAATGAGCAACACAGGATGGGTGTGTGTGTATATATATATAAATTAATCACTCACTCACTGGGGGACGTGGGAGGAGAGACTTTAAGGAAAAATACAATGAAGGGAAATCAAGAATCAAATTTTAAACAGAATAAAGTGTTTCTCTCTTAGCATTGTTTGTTCTGGGAAACGCCCACTGATAAGGGAGCTGCAATGACAAAGCTAGCTTCTTAGAGGAGCTTCACAGTCAGTGCTGAAACTGATAGCACATCCAGCTGAATGCATTAATTAGTGAGGCTGGACCTCTTTGTTTCTCTTTTCTATTTATTTAATATAAGCTCCAGAGGTAGATAAAGGATGTGTGTGTGAATCAGTTGGTGATGCTGTTGGAATATAAATGGCACTGATGACAATCTTGTCCTGTCATGCTGTAGAAACTTTCCAGAAGTAACATAATTTTGGCTGCTGGTAAGTCACAGTTAGAGACATAATGTGATGTGTTCATTTAGGTTAGCTCATTACCTGTCCAGTGCTGCAAACTACATACAGTATTTTTCAGTTTTTATTCTACAGCCTTTCCAGACATCTCCCCATCCTGAAACCAATGGAGGCTCTTGAAATCTGTCCTATGTCATCTGCCTGAATTTGGATTGCTCTGAAAGTGACAGTGTGTTTAAACAAACAGATGCAAAGGCTGCCTGTCTCCGGAACTGCTCTGGGGGTGCATGGCTGCATCTACCCGCTTCCAGCCCTGCCTGGGTCCGCTTTAGACAGACCCAGCTGTTTCCCGGCCCGCCTGCATGGCACCCCCCATCCCGCCCCATAGAGTTGTGGGCAATCACCCGATGCTCTAGGTTGTTGGTTCCTGCAACTCTAGGATGCTGTCAGGGTCAATGGCTGGCCAGGCATGGAGCTGAAGCATGGGTCTACCCAGGAGATAGACAGTTCTGCTTCAGGCTGGTGTCCCGGGTTTGGCCAGCCTGCTCCACCAGGGGTGCTCCAGGATGTTCCCCAGTAGGGCTGCCCTGGAGCAGGCATAGCTTTCACTGTTCGCACTTCTGGAATGGGTGCTTTTAAGCGAACTGGATGACCCAGGAGAGAAGTGGGCTGGCACAGGCAGAACTGGAGCAGCTGTCTATTTAAAAGCACCCAGAGTCATGCCTGTTACTGTCTGTGGAAAGAGATGGGCCCACCTCTCTCGGAGTTCTCTGTGAGAGGTAGTTTGAAACAGAGGTACAGCACGAATTGTTTCACAAACTGGGCAATAGTATTCTGACTCAGTTTACTAAGAATTTTTATCTAACAGCGTTCGTTTGAATTAAAATAAATACTGTGAAAATGGGGCTGGGTGGGTAGATGTAAGCCGCAATAGGCCCACTCCTTGATCAGTACACACCCAACACCAGCGTGAGAATTTGTCTCAGAAGACACACAGTTAACATTTGTTTGATTATCTTTCATCAGTAAAATACAAGATCACCATAGAACTAATCTCATTGTGCTTGACATAAAGGAGATACGCCTTACTTCTCCAGAGTCTGTCTGGAAGATCTTTGCATTCCAGAATGCTTGTTTCTGGATCAATAGCCACAAAGGTGGTCTTAATAGTTTTCTTTTTCCTGACTGGCCCAGACAGCGTGGCATCCCATCCCAAGAATATAATGAAGTTTGGCAATGTATGTTGGTATTTTAGGGTCAATGGGAGAACTCAGCACTTCACCCGAGTCTTAGTTTGTGCTTCACTAACATCTGCTATTACTCTTAAGTTAATGATGTGCTATGTAATGCTTACTGATACTGGTTAGGTCCTGGTTTTCAGAGGTGTTGTCTTTAGTGGCAGTTGCAGGCATTCAACAACTGAAAGCAGGCCCTTGGTGTGGAAGAAAATCATCTCCCTGAGTAATGATAGTTGTTTTTGGCAATACTTTGCTTGCCTTCTGCAATGGATAGCAAAGGGATATTGTACTGTGCCACATGCCTCATGTTTTATAATGAGGTGACTGACCATAGATGAAACAGCATGCTGATTAGCTATGTTTATATTATCTCTTGCAGGATAAAATAAGTATTTCATAATACATGAATGTAAAGCTGATTGTAAGGGTTCTTCCTAAAACAAATTACTTTTCCAAGTGTGATTTAAGTTAAGCTTTTAATTTCTGATAATTTGAAAAAATATCCTTAAGGCCAGAGGTAAAGCTGAAGAGAGAGGGAGAAGGGATTATTGAACCTGTAGTACAATAAGTGGAACTAAAAGTTTTACCACCTTAATATGAAACATTGTATATTTTAAAAATGAAGATATGTAACCAGAAACATCGGAATGCTTTTTCAGCACAGGAGAACCAGAACAGGTAACCTCCTGCTTCAAAAAACTGGAACACGTGTTGCTGAATAAATTACTAAGAGAGAAAGTCTGGGTGGTTCCTAGCATTCCCAAAGGAAGGCCACAGCTGCAGCAGATCTAGAAGGGCATGTGATATGAGTAGAATTGGCTTGGAGATAAATGAAGGAGCTTCTCCTAAGCATCTGTTAGTTTTCTGCTTATGTTAATTCACTAACTCTTGTTTAATTTGTTTAAATTCACTAGTTTAATTTGATTGTGTTTGTCATATTTGTCTTGCCTTTCTTTTAAAGAAGAAATGTTTGTTTTTATTTAAAAATCAATGTAACTAATTTTTGTGACTACCACATAGATTTCTTCAACTGTAATTAAATTGGGTGAAGAGCACGTCCTGATGGCTTTTGTAGTGAAGTAAGTGCGATAAAAACGTCAGCTGTAGAGAGAGCCCTGTTTAGCTAGTTAAGATCATGGCACTAATTCTAGCAGTCCTAGGACAAGCTGTGATTGATGGTTTAGGTAGTCAGCTGCTGGGGCATGGGGATAATCCCATAGCACAGAAATTATACAATTGTTCTTCTTCCTGCACTGCTTGTTATCATGTTTGAATGTCTGTAAGGTTGGCTCAGTCCTCTGTCCTCCCAAGGTCCTACCATGACTGGGTCTTTCTGATAAGAAGTTAAAAGCAACAATCCTGTCTGCTTTGCTTCCATAGACATTAAAACTCTCATGGTGATGGTACTAATAAAAATTTTGCCTTATCACCTTTGACCAAAATTCCCCCACTCTGCATTGTTGAGATTTGTCTGCAACTCTAGAAGTGGTTGCATTTCAGTGGTGCTGACTGAAGGTACTGGTGTATACATGAGATGGATGGTCTTTATGTCTTTGGCGTAAAAAAGCACTTAATAGATATAAAGTATTTATTATTCAATGGCATTATTATGATGCTGTCATGAGATTGGGGGCTTAGTACCCCATTCTGGACTGTTGTGACTCAGTTTCCCTGGCTTGCAGCTCTCACTGGATCAGCTCTCTCTCTAGAACTGATTGAGCCTGCAACAGGTGAACCTTCTTGTCATCTTTTCAGCCACAGAGTTTCCCAGCACAGACTCTTTCTCTCTAGGTTCATCTGTGTTCGTAAACACAGAATTAACCCCAAACTGCGTCCTACCAATGTTAGGATTAGCAATTCCACTGGACCATATGAAATTCTGTAAAAAGAAGTTTAATTAATAAATCATGAATAAGCATGCAGTACAAAATTATACTTGAGAGTGCAGAAATCAAAATAACATAACCAATAACGCATTCCTATCTGTACTTGGATTCTCCTGACTTAGGCTTACCCTAATCAAGGTCCAAGGGTATTTCAGTTCATGTCACAGCCAGCGATGGAAAGCTTGGCCAGGTATCAGTCTTAGTTTCCAAAAAGGCCTTACTTCATAGTTCCTTTGGTGCAGTCCTTCTCTGGCTGGTAAGATACAATAATACAGATGAGGCTCAACGAGCTGATCTCAACCAAGTGAGTGAGATAGAAAGATGGATTCCTTCTTTGTCTTGTCTCTCCCCTTAAGTACCTTTCCAGGGTCCTTTGTTTTATTTTCCCACCCGGTGACTCTGTGCTTTCAGTCATGTCCACAGGAAGAAATCCATTTGCAACTCAATAGTCTATGGCTAGTGTCTGCAGAGGTGTTTAGGCTTTTTCTGAATACACATTTGGCATGACTTTGCATTTCTCCATTACATGAAGTGAGTTTCCAGTTCTCAGCTTTCACATTACATACATGTTTAACCTTTACCTTTACATATTTGTTAGACCTGTAGTCTACATGTAGCCCAGTGTCTCCTTATGATAGATGCCCCAAATGCTACATGGACTTTTAGAAAATTTCGGGTTGAATACATTTTGGGTGTGGTCATATGATTTTGGATGTCATAAGAGACATCCACGTCCAAGCTGCTGAATGTCTCCTGGATTTGTAATCAGCATCTCCAATTCATCAGGCATTCAGCACTCCACGGGATTGGGACCATAGGTATGGAAAAGCTCAAAACTACATCATAGCTCTAATTACTAGGGGTGGGAAACCGGTAGAATCCGGTATCCGATAATGCCGGTATCGGGCGTACCGGCATTATCGGATTCGACCCGGTAATCCGGACCCGGTACCGGATTTCAGGGTACCGGATTTTTTTTGCATTGCAGCCATTTAAAAATGGCTGCAATGTAAAAAAATGTAAAGCCCCAGCAAGGAAGTTTTTTTAAAAAAAACCCTCCCCAAGTCCAGGCTGCGCGGGTGGAAGGGGGGACACCCCCCACCCACCCTGCCCAGCCTGGCTTT
>QEPC01012026.1:944784-965616 GCA_003113815.1 Sphenodon punctatus | reverse complement strand
GTCCCCCCTTCCACCCGCGCAGCCTGGGAGGGGGAGGGGGAGGGAATTAATTTATTTCATTGGTTTTAATGGGGACACAGCGCCCCATTAAAACCAATGAAATAAAACCGGTACCGGTATACCGGATTTAATCCGGGAAACCGGTTTTCGTAGAACCGGTAACCGGTAAATCCGGTAACCGGTAATGGGCCCGGGGTCCCACCACTACTAATTACAGCATTATTATTGAATCTGTGGGGCCAATAGATGGGGATCATTACCTCATACAGGCCTGCCTCCCAGCACATGTCTGCCCACAGAGGGATGTGGAACCAGTTCAGTTGGTCCGCCCCCAGAGATTGATGGAATTGGAGAGGTTCTGGACTGCTCTGGGGGAGTTACCCGCTGATCTTGCCAACCGGATGCTCGATGGCCTCATCAAGTTTTGGAATACCTTGCTGACTGAGGCCATCGATCAGATGGCTCCCAAGTGTCCGCTCCCTCAGCTTCGAAATCGTAGAGACCTTTGGTTCACTGAGGCACCACGGTTGTTGAGGCATGAAGGGTGGTGGTTGGAGCGACGGTGGCGATGGTCTCATGCTGAAGCCGACTGATTGCATCCTAGAGCTAGTTTATGAGTCTATGTGGCAGCTGTGTGAGCAGCAATGAAGGGTTTCTTTTTTGCCCTCATTGCGTCAGCTAAATCTCATCCAGCAGAGCTTTTTCAGGTAGTGAGGGGGCGGGCGGTCCGGCCTCCCTCCGCCTCGACCTGAAATCTTCCAGTGACCACTGTGACATATTTGTTGATTATTTTGCTGATAAAATTGCTTGGATTCACCACAATTTTGATGCTGCGCTTATTACAGTGGGGAAGCCAAACGCTGTGGAAGCCCCACCTTGTCCAATTTCTTGGGATCAATTTCAGCAGATTTTGCTCACTGATGTGGAGGATGCCCTTTGGGCGGTTAGACCCACGTTTTGTGAATTAGATCCATGCCTGTCCTGGCTAGTTAAGGCCTGCTGGGAGACACTGGGGCCGTTGCTGGCCGGGGTGGTCAGTGCCTTCCTTCAGGAGGACAGGATGCCAGGCTGCATCAAGGAGCAGTAGTTTAGCCCCTGCTCAAAAAACCTTCTTTGGACATTGATGCCCTTGCCAGTTATCAGTCTGTCCCTAACCTTCCCTTTTTAGGGAAGGTTATTGAATGGGTAGTCGCTCAGCAGCTTCAGGAGCATCTGGACTGATTCAGTTTTCTGGATCCCTTACAGTCCAGTTTTCATCCGGGCTATGGCACTGAGACTGCGTTTGTGTCTCTGGTCAACGACCTTCACCGGGAGTTAGACCAGGGCTGTTTGACCCTGTTGATTTTGTTAGATCCGTCGGCTGCTTTTGTTACGATTGACCACAAGTTGTTGGTGCCGCAGCTGCGGGATCAAGCAGGAATTAGTGGGACTGTTCTTGAATGGTTCCATTCATTCCTATCAGGGAGAACCTAGTGGGTGGTGCTTGGAGAACGTTTTTTATCTCCCCGGGACCTCTCATGTAGAGTCCCACAGGGTTCTATTCTGTCCCCTCTCCTGTTCAATGTGCATATGCGGCCATTGGGTGAGATGATCTGGAGTGCTGGAGTGCCATCAATATGCTGATGACACCCAACTCTATCTCTCCTTTTCATTGGACCAGGCCCTACAGTCTCGGTGCTTACACAATGTCTGGCAGCTGTGGTAGACTGGATGAGGGTGAGTCAACTGAGGCTGAATCCTGACAAGATGGAGGTGATGGACTCATCCAGCCCACCCCCCGTTGGACTATTGTAACGTGCTCTACGTGGGGCTGCCCATGGTGACGATTTGGAAACTGCAGCTGGTGCAGAATGCGGCGGCCCATCTCCTTACAGGGATGGGCTAGCGGGACACAGCTTGGGCCCTACCTATCTGCAGGACCACCTCACTCCTCATGCCCTTGACTGGCCCCTGTGGTCATCTGGGAGCACCCTTCTCGAGGTCCTCTGCGTATTTAGGGGGGGCTACTATGGAGAGGGCGTTCTTGGTGACTGCTCCACAGCTGTGGAATTCCCTTCTGGTGAAGGCTCGGGTAGCTTCAGATCTTCCTTTGTTTCAGCACCAATGTAAGACCTGTCTGTTCCGTCAGGCCTTCAACGAGGGTGAGGGGTGAGGATAGGTTGTTTAGGTGGACGGGGTGGGTTTTTTAATTATGGGGGAGGTGATGCGCCCCTTTTACTTACTGTTTTATCTTGTTTTATATATGTTTTTATTCTTGTAAGCCACCCCGGGCTGCCTATGGCAGAAGGGGTGGGGTACTAAATTTGAGAAGTAAATAAATAAAATAAATAAATAGTTAGAATTGCCAGTGTAGCAAAGTGGATAAGGTGTTAGATTTGAATGTGGGAGTCCAGAGTTCAAATCCTGTATTAGCCATGAAGTCACTGGGTGGCATTGGGCAAGCCACTATCAGCTTCAGTTCCCAGTTTGTAAAATGGGAATAATAATGAGCTACCTCACAAGATTGTTGTGAGAGTACACTACACAGGGATCATAAAGCATTCTGAATACTGGAAGTGTTATGTAAATGATTAATGATGATAATGGCTCTATCTTCTGTGGATCAGAATGCAGAGTCACAGAATTGCCTGGCAGAGTGAAACGGTAGCAGTTCAAATTATACTGTTACCACAGTGTTACTGTCTGCGTGGGCACTTTAAGACTTCAGGATCCAGACCCTCAGTTGTCCTGCACAACCTCTCTGTAGACCGCATAGGGTGTTGTTATATGTGACAGTGCTGAGCGTCACCACACTTTTACCCTGCTCGGAGTGAGGGCCCTCGCTCTGGGCAGGATCTGGCCCAGCCGCTGAAAAAATGTGACGGCGGCTGGGGAGTGGGCAGGGCGATGTGCGGACATACGTCTGCATGTCCCTGCCTCTGCCCTGCTTCGAGCGGCCTGACCCCTCCTTGATGGGTGGCCACAGTGGCCTATGAGGCTGCCGTGGCTCCCTGGAAGCACCATGGACCTGGACTAGGGTAAGTGTGAGCAGACCATCGAGCATGACTGCCCACTTTACCCCAGTCCAGCATCTGTAGCACGGGCCATGGCTACATTTGGCCCAGGCTGTTCCTCAGGGATGGTCCTAGGAACAGCCCAGGCTTAAGCTCCACTATGGCCCGTGCTACGCCTTGGGTTATCTGGCAGCCCCTTTTAAACATGCTAAAACGGATTAATCTGTGCCCAACATCACATCTGAAAACACCCATAGAGGCTTCTCATCCCTTCTCCAATGGGGCTGATTGGTTCCCAGGTGCAACACAAGTTCTAGTCCCATTCTATAGACACAGTGTGTTGGCCCCTTGTTTGGCATCCAAGTGCCAGAAACCCCATATGCCGATTTGGGGATTTGGCTTTGTCTTTCCAATAACCAAGCCTGACCCCATACTACCTTCCTTGACTGGAGGACTCTCCTGCCCTTGGCATAAGACTTTCTTTGGGCTGGAGGATGGGGGAAGAAACTGCTGCATATGCCTAGTAGTGCTATAGAAATGATTATTATTCGTAGTAGTAGAAACCCCTGACATAAGTTCCATTCCTCCAGCTCCCAGCCTCTTTTGTTGTGGCCCCACTGCCTTGCCACAATAGAAGAGGCTAGAGGAATGGAATTCGCATCAAGGGTTTCCCCCTATATCCTTCAGTCTAAAGCGTGCTGACCCCTTGTTGGGCATCCAAGTGCCAGAAACCTAGAAGGACGTACGATACAAGCAGAATTGAGTTTACATACTGAGTTTACACAGCCTCCTGAATGCTCTGCAGCCTTCCTAGTTGGTTCCTTTTGTGAACGTCTGTGACTAACTATATAAAGGTGCTTTATATAGTCATACCCATCCAACTGGCCAGCAGTTGCATGTCTGCCAACACTTGAGGGTTGCCTAAAACTACAGATCTTGCTCTGCAACATCTAGATTTCCACCAATAGTTTCAGCCCAGTCAAGGAGCTGCCATTTTTAAACATACCATTTATTTATTTTTTTGAAACGGCACATTTCAAATACAGGAGACACAGCCATCATTTTAGAAATAACTGCGTAGTAGATTTCTCAGCCCCCGCAATGCAGAGTCCAGTGGGAGCTGACACACTTCTTAAAAGAAGGGCCCTGTAGCATTTATTTTGTACTAATACAAGTGTTAATGTTCCGTAGAGAAAGCATTCAGCCAAGAGAGGCAGCCCAGCTTCCTCTAATGCTGCCCCCAGTATGTTCCTGTAATATAATAATGAATAGGTTATATTACGATCATATTTCTTTTTTTTTAACAAGTGCCTGTTACGGGAGCATTATTTTTTTTTTTTAAAAAAAGAATGTCACATTGCATAGGGGACGTTGTCATCGTTTCAGAATTAGGATGCAGACATGAAGTTGCTCAGTGAGCTGTTAGAGAATAATATTGATTGTGTATCAACTCAATGTGTGGGTAAAATAAAGCAAGCCTATAGTTGGCTAAATGGCAGCTTGTGCTTGAACTGCTCTCTCTCTTCCTTTGACCCTTTTTGTATTTTCCCCTTTATTCTGGCCTGCCCCACGGGACTCTCTGCCTGGAATTCCATGAGCAAACATCTCCTCATTGCTGGTGTTTGAGAATTCCACGGTCCTGGACCATTAGTGTTAGCTTTGACTTCATCAGTACCGCGCGAGGCAAAGCCAACCACCAGCCCAGACTTGTCCTCGTAGGCAAGACCCTGGAGAATTCCTCAGCACCACCATCTCAGACTTGTCATACTGAGTTCTCCCACGTTCCTTCTGCTTAATCATTCTTTGGTGGGGGTTACCATTTCCAGCTCAGTAAAGGCCACCAACTGAGAATGTGTCCACTAGTTGCTGTACACACGTAAGATATAATCCCTGTCCCAAAAGATGTGGAGCTTCAAAGATGAAACAGTATTATTCCCATTGTACACCTAAGGAAATGAGGCACTGAGATTGTTCGTCATCAAAAATAATAAAATTCTTATTGACAGTAGTGGAGGCTTTCCCCCTCCCCATGTCATATTGGGCTCCTGCCCTCCCCTCCACATCCAGTCCACACTCATCCAACACCTCCAGCAGCACACACACATTCCACACTTGAAACGCCTCCGCCCTGGCATGCTCTGCACCCCAAATGCACGCACTTGCTGCACTTCACACACCGCTCACACAGAGTCAGTCATAGCAGGGCTGTCTCGGGGGGCAGCCAGAGCTACGGAGCTTGAGGTTGCTGCATTGTTTGTGGAGGTGGATCAGAATCTGTTGAGGAAGGGAGCTAAGTATGCCATGCCCGGCTTGGAGGCTCACTCCTGTGTGAGTGTGCCCGAGCAAGTCCCCAAACGTGAAACATGCCATTCTCAAACCTCCCTGTTCCCCACCCCCCTTTTTCCCTCTCTGCTCAAGATTTAAATCACTTTTACATGCTACTGGGGAGACAGGGAAACTCCCGTGAATTCCATCACAGCTCCAATCTCGCAGGAATTAGCGAACGTAGAAAAGCATTATTCTATTTTTATCCGACAAGAACAACCATGTGGCAGGGTCGGGCTCACCTATGGTGAGTCTTAGCAGGATTAGGCTGCTTTCCCACGAGCTGCTTTGGCACTGTGGGAGCATGTGCTATTCAAATCTAGCGCAGCTCCCATCTCCTGGGACAGGAGGAAGTGTGACTCTCCCGCCAACAAGCTCGCACATCTGACAGGGCAGGGAACTCAGCTCACGAACAACGTCTCTTTAAGGGAATCAGTTTAGCGCTCTTATTCTCCACAATACAGCTATGTACAAAGTCTAAACCAGGCAACATCCTCTGCCTTGTACTCACTGTCTCTGGGTCTTTCTGGGCCAGGCACACTCTCCTCTGCAACCCAGCTCTACCCCTTAGCTCAGGTCACACCCTCTGAGCTTCCAAAGTGCATAGCTCCAGCTGGGCACCACTCTCTCTCTGCCTGGATAAGCCCCGAGACAGAATGCTCTTCCAGCTCCTGCCTCATCTGTGTCTTTCCCCTGTCTGAGCTCTGGCTCAGCTTTCTCCTCCCTGGGCTGGCTTGTGCCATGCCCAACACACAGGTGCTGTAGTTCAGACACTGTCCTTCTCTCGGCTTAGCTCTTGCAGCTCTGCTAGCCCCAGTCCCCTGGCTGGCACTAGCTCACACTGGGACTCTGCCCTGTTCTAGTCTCTCATCGTAAAAGCTGCATTGGGGGAACCAGTCATGCATGAGTGTTCTCGTGGGATAAAAGCAGAATAGCGCATTCCCACTGCACTATTGCTTATCAGAATAGAGCTGCAATTGCATTCATGGAAGTTTCCCTCACTCCCCTGGTAACGTGTAAAAGTGGCCTCAGCCGCCTCCTTCAAGGAACAGATTGACTTCAGTTTGTGCCCCTGCCTCCTCTATTTCCTTTCCCCAGAGCTTTCATCCTAGAAGTGTTTGTGAAAGCCAGATATTCAGTGAGCAGCCATCTCTGTGGCCGCTTTTATACGAGGCGCTGAAAAGCACCTCCTGAGTCCCGCTTTGAGAGAAAAGCCACGTGGGGAGTGTTTATATGCTTCCTGCACTGCTGCTGGCGGCGCAGCTGCCAACAACAGGGAGCACCTCACTTCCGGCAGCGCGGGGAGCATGTAAACACTCCCCGTGTGGCTTTTCTCTCAATGCGGGACTCAGGAGGCACTTTTCAGCGCCTCGTATAAAAGCGGCTTGTGAGCAGTGGCAGAGACTGCTTGTACACAAGCACAATTCCTGGCTGACATCCCAGCATTGTTATCCAGGGATAAGTGTCTACACATTGCATGGCGGGTGGGTGGGTGGATATTCCTGCTTCCTGAGGAAGAGCTGATCAATAGAAAGCTTTAATGCCCACCCCTGCTCACAGTGCAAGTCCCAGTCTGTGTGTAGCGATGGGTTGTGGTTTTCACATTCACGGGTTTGTTTCTTGTGCTTTGATAGCAGATCCTCAGTTATTATTTTAAAATAATAATTATTTTAAAAACCTTTATTTTAATAAAATTATTAAAAATTAACTATTTTAAATGCTTTTAAAACTTTCCAAGCTTGAAAACAAATTTGGGATTTTCCAGCTTTTGACTAAAGGTGAAGCCTGGTGATGCCTTGCCAATGTTGCCAGGGACAGGCAGTTTTTCAGTCAGCTATAATGCTTCCTTCGTTTTTGATGGCAGAAATAAACAAGCTTGACCCCCACCCCTGAATGCTGGGTTTTGTTTTGTTTTTTGGTACCTGTTTTCAGTAAAGAACTTCCCTAAGGAAAGCTTTAGATTCCCTAGACTGCAAGGTCTAATAAGGAGTTGGGATAGCAGGTTTGATTTCACAACAGTTCTGTGTGCTCCTCTTGTTAAAGTTCATCTAATTGTTCTGAAATTTCTGAATGATAGTCCTTTGGTCCCACCAAGGAGCTCTAGCTGGGGATAGGAAAATTAACTGCTGTTTCCACAGGAGAGAATTGAATTGCCAGGATATGTTTCCCACAATACTTGTGTGGTATGGGCAAAAATATATTCAAATCCATTAAAAATTAGTGTTGTTGGCAATACCCGAAGTATATACTAGTGAGTCATGTTTTGACATTGTCCAAACCTGATTAACTATTAGTGATGATATATGCATGACTGTATAACACTTGACAGAACTTGGCAGGATCTACATTTCCACTGGTCTGAGTCTAGTCATTAAAAACATGTGTAGCTGCTCCCTTATGCAGCCAGTACTCTTATTTACAGAACATTTAAGGTGCTTGCTCCAATTCAAATTCATTCTTGGTGCAGCTTATCATTTTGATAAGGACTGGGAAAGTCAGTTCGGATTCCCCATTTTGTACAATAGCTTGCTCTCAAGCCAGAGTGTCTGAATGATGGATATCCTCAAAGTTCATCAGTGTTTCTCCTCACCTTGGTCAGCTGGAAGAGACTGCTAAAAGCCACCATGAGGAGTCCCTTTTTCTAGACAAGCTGTGTGCATGGTTCTCAATGTGTGTGTGAGATTAGATAGTGAGTGTCCTGTCCTGGATTTCTTGTGTGGTGTCAGGATAACATACTCTGAAAGGCATTGCATTTTAATGTCTATCAGTAAATGCACTTGCTTGTACACAGAGAAAAAAAATCCCAATCTTCTTTGGTGTACTCTAGAGCTGAAATGACTACCTGAAAAAATGGGTTGTTGAAAAAAGCTGTTGAATAGACTTTATTTTATTTAATTAATTTGTTTATTTAGCACCAGCAGCAATGTACCTGGTACTATACAGTCATAATTAGATACAAGCTCCTACTTTGAGGGGTTCACAGTCTAGGAAAGACAGGTGAGAGGGGAACATGGGGAGAGACAGGGAAACATTCACAAAGTACTGAGAACGTTGTTCTGATAAGTCACAAGTGAATGTGCTTAGTTTAGGCTGCTTTTAGATGAGCGTGACCCGCTCGCGTGATTTTTCAAAATCCCACAAGGCGGGATTAGATGTGGCGAGGGACGCGATTACGCACATTGAAGGCGGTCACGCATTGTTTACTGACCGCAAATTAAATACCTTACACATCAAGGTATTTAATTCTCAGTCGGCAAACAATGTGCGACCACCTTGAATACATGTGATCGCGTCCCTCATCACGTCTAATGGACAGGATTTTGAAAAATCTCGCAAGCGGGTCGTACAACTGCGACCCACTCGTCTAAAAGCGGTCAGAGTTACAGGGGAGAAGGGACTGCTGCCTGATAGGACTTCACCAGTAGGTGTTAACAAAGGAGAGATTATTAGAGGTGTGCAGAAGGCAACCCTTTCATTTTCATTTTCATTTTTGGTTACAAAACCACCTTTGTTATCAAGGTTTTATATAGCGCCAGCTATGTACCTGGCACTTTACAGAGAATAAGATAAACACGGTCCCTGCCCGTAAAACAAATAAAAGGAAGTACTTTTTCACACAACACAATTAACCTATGGAATTTGTTGCCAGATGATGTTGTCAGGGCCAGTAGTATAGCTGGGTTTAAAAAAAGGACTGGATAAGTTCTTAGAGAGTAGGTCCATTATGGCTATTAACCAAGTAGCTTATGGGATGAACTTCTTACTGTCGGGAGCTGGGAGTGAACAACAGGGACAGGATGCTGGGCTTAATGGACCATTGGTCTGACTGTGGCCATTTTTAGATGAGCACGTGGTGCGCTCGCGCGTCGTTGCCAAAATCCCGCGAGACGGGATTAGGCGAGACGCTGCCGTGAATCACGCGCATGGGAGGGGGACGTGCATTCTTTTCTGGCCGCGATCTGACCACCTCGATCACCGACCCGGTCAGATCATGGCTGGAAAAGAATATGCGTCCCTCTCCTGTGCGCGTGACTTGTGGCAGTGTCTTGTCTAATCCTGTCTCACAGGATTTTGGCAACGATGCGCGAGCGCATCATGCACTCGTCTAAAAACGGCCTCAGTATGGCACTAGTTATGTTCTTATGTACTAGTGGGTGAGTATGCAGGATCCAGGCCCAAGGACGTGGTCACTCAAGGGTAAAACTTCTTATACAGTTTATTTAATATGCAGTCCATATGCCAGGCACCAAACCTCTGGCTAGTCAATAGAGGTTAGCCACAACCACAGTCCCAAGCTAGCTCTGCCAACTCTCTCTGGCAGCCTCTCCAGGAGATGTTCTCTCCTCACTGGACCAGAGCAGACTGCCCTTCTTCCTGTTCCTCTTCTCTTTATAAAACTGGAGTCGTGCCCCAAACACTTCCACTTCCCATGGTGGCCATTTTAGGTGTCCCACATGGCAGGTGCCATTTTGTGGCACAGCCCTGCCACACACCTTCCCTCCAAGATGGGATTACCAAAAGGTAAGTAAGTCTGACACCTTTACTCTCTATCAGTTTTCTATAAATACACATTAACACATTTTCCCACATTTGTCCTGGAGTCTAGCACCCCCAACTAGGTCTTTAACGCCCTCCCGACCTTCACGTCACCCCTTGAATCTGGGCCCGTTCCACCAGGTATTAATTTGTCAGAGCTACCTGCAGCTCATGTAATTTTAGACAGAGCTACTTTCAGCTCATCACATTCCAATATTCATTAGAGCTACCTTTAGCTCTTATTATTTCCTACAGGGGAGGTAATCCTCTATCCTGCTTACAATCTTAGTACCCTGTGTGGGGTTGGGAGGTCAGCCCACCCAACCTTTCTGGACACTTCCCCCCCCCCCCCGTATGACCTTATCAGGCCAATACAATATGACATCATCCCCAGGGGTGTTATTGCTATATTTTCTTATCAGGAATGAATGTTCCACTTGATGCACAGTCTGGCGGTGGGATTTTCCACAGCAGAGAAAGGCACTACTAGTGTCAATTCTCTTATATATAGGCTTCCTGCAGCCTTAGTCTCTCAATTACCAGATAGGGCTATCTTTAGCCTCTATTATCTCTTGACAGGGAGGTAGTCCTCCTCCTGGTTTACATTCTTTAAAGATTTCCTCCAACCAATGTCTAGAAGTACATTGATTTAGCCTGCGAGCCTCCTCTGCCAGCCGTCTTCAATTATACATAGAGCTACCTTCAGCTCTTTAATTTACATGCTTTCTTCAGCTATGCTAAGACCCCTTACTGGGATGGGAGGCAGGCCCACCCTTTCCTTCCATACCTCCCAGCCCTGGGACCCTTAAAGCAGGATTACTCCCTGCAACATAATCTCAGTAACTCAAACAAGAATAATTACAATTGAATAAACATCCACACATTTCCCAGGGCTTAGCATTTACTCTCTATATAAGGTTTCTTACAACCCTTTACTATTACCATGGTAGTCCAGAGGCCATGGTTACCCTCTGCCTTCAGGGCAACCTCTTTTCAAGCCCTTTAACCTGTTTCCTTTACAGACGCCACCTGTATGTTGTCTGTTTCTGGCTTCCATCAACCAAACTAGTCTCTGTCACTAACTGCCTTCAGCTTGTGCAGGTAGCTTAAACCAAGCTTGCCACAGCTTAGAGTGTAGCATGTGCTTCACTGTAGCACTCTTCAGTTCTCTCTAGAACAGGTGAATTAATGCTTTCCCTTTGTGCTTTCTCCAGGGCTCCTAAATTCAGCTTCCTTCAGTTGTTCACTTTTCTCCTTTTACTGTTATCTCCTCTTTTCCCTCCTCACTGCCAGAGTCCTCTACCTTATCTGACTCCTCTGAGGGTTCATATTGTACTATCACTTCTTTCAGTCTCGTTGTCTCTACCTGATCAGCCTCTCTGTTTCTTGATTGCCACTGTATCATTCTCCCTCTCTGACTCCAAGCCTCTTTTAACTTTCTAATTTCTTCTTTTGGGGCTTCGTTTTTCTTTACCATTTCTTTCAAAGATTGGGTCATTATTGCCATTCCTTTACTTAAACCCTCTAGGTACTCCTTAGCTAGGTCAGTCTGGGTTTCTTTCTCTACTTTCTCATGGAGAGCCTTGCAACAATCTGTCATTATTATTCTCCAAGGTTCTCCAAGGTCTTTAAGGAAGGATTCCCATTCTCCACCTCTCCCAGCGGCCATAGACAAGTATGGCCTCCCAATGCTTTCCCTCCCCACCTCCCCAGCCGAGCGTCTACCACTACTCCAGGAGTGGTTCCACTGCAGGGGCAGCCGGACGGGCAGCGAAGCAGGCACAGAGACAGAGGGTGAAAACAAACATGACGCTAACCACCCTTTAACCACCCTCGGTGGTCATTTATGCATGTTTCAGGGCTGCATAGGGCACCAATACAGCCCTGCAACATGCATAAATAACCACTAAGAGTGGTTAAAGGGTGGTTAGCATCATGTCTGTTTTCACCCAGAGAGACTGACTGTGTCCACTGCCTTACTGGGGAGGAGTGGGGGAGCTTAGCCAGCCTGGCCTCCAGAGCCTGTTGCTTCTTGCAGCCGGTGCCACCTGTGCCTTGTGCACGCACACGGTGTGACCGGTCCAGAGGTGCTGCTATCAAACACACAAGACACCCAAAATGCAACTAGCCTATTTATTTAATTTGTGCCCGTGGGGCAGCATGAATTGATTATGTGGGGGGTGCAAATGAACTGGTTATGGGGTGGGGGTTTAAAGACAGTATTCCTGTTAGCAATAACTTCATTAAGAAGTGCTAGTGAAATAACAGCCATACTAATCTCAGAACCGTATTTGCAGATTTTCCAAGATAGAATAGATATTGGTTTACATCCTAAATTCCTACCTAAGATAGTATAAGTAAGACAGTTATGAGAATGTGGCCCTTTTTACATGGGCCTCTCCCAACCATGAACACACAGATTTCTGGGTGAGGGAACGCTTTGTGAACAACGTGGTGCGCGTGCCCAACACACATCCCCCATCTTGTCCCCATGCACGGAGCAACCGAGGAAAACGGTGGTTGCTCTGTGGGTGCGGATGAGTGGGGGGTGAGTAGGGATGCATGTGTGGCTGTGTGCACACCCCGCCCATGCACTGGCGCATCCGCAGACCCACCAGCTAGTGGAGCTGTGTAAAAACAGCCTGTGAGGAGCCACTTGAAGAAGAACAGAAGGTTGCTGCCTTGTAAACAAGGTTCTTCAAGATGGCTCCTAACATTCTCACAACACCCACTCTTCCAGCCCTGCATGGAATTTTCTTACTTTCCTAGAAAGGGTTGGAAGGAGCTGTCATTCTGAAGGGGAGAGTGCTTTTTATACTAGAGGAGCTCGAGACCATCACTTAGTCTATTATTTGAATATGGTGAGCATGCACAACTCAGTTGTGAGAATGTTGGGACCCATCTAGAAGAACCTTTTTTATAAGGCAGCAACCTTATCACTCACATGGGGAGGAATTGTTTGTAAACAAACAGCTTTATCTCTCAGTCCCATCGGTGTCCCCCTGCTGCTGCTGCACCATTACTAGGAGGCAGAGGCAGGTGAGGGATGGGGACCGGAGCCATGGAGGGAAGGCAGAAGAACTTATTGGGGGAGAACAGGGGGCCCCAGCTGGCCGTGGGGCCATGTGCGGCCATACATGTGGCACATGCCTGGGGCTGGCCCTGCCCTTGGACTTTTCCATACAGAGATTATCTCTTTTATTAGACCTGCTTCTGTAGGATGCTCATACAGGACCCTTCTTCAGGCAGGTAAAAAGGACCAGGTGGTCCCAAAAGTTTGCATACTCTCACCAACAGAAGTAAGTTCAATAAAAGGTCATCTGAAATACTTTGGCTCCATCTCTTACATTTGAAAGCAACACAACAACCACATGTTCTGTGAATGCTATGATTCTTTTAATCAAGACGGGAGACCATGTTCAAGGTGGACTAATCAATTTAATTGTTTTGATATCCTGCAGGCTCTAAAGAAGGTTACATGACTACTTTCAGTACCTATAATTTTATGGCCTTATTTCAGGGTTGTTGAAACTGCTAAGAAGAGTATCTTTGAATTCAGTGAGTGAGCTCCATGGCAGACTGTGTGTGTGCTGCTTCTCATAGCAATAGAGGCTGAAACAGATTCTTTCTTTTTGATGGTGCTCTTACATAATAAGGGTGCATGCTTTTCTTCACTGATGTGTAGGATTAGCAGTAGCTGCGTTCCTTTTTGCTCCAGTGGGTGAGGATTGCACTCTATATCTTTTGGTATTTGTTTATTTAGATTTGATAGCTAACACATCCAGCTGAATTCTTTTGAACTGGGAATGTGTTTTCAGAAGTCAAAAAAGGGAACCAGACAAAAGTGTAAGGAAGTGTTATGGCAGTTTACCATATCTAACATGCATCTCCTTCCAGTTCCTGGATGACGTCTTTATGCTTACTTGTACTTTATCCCACATTCCAACCCGTTCTGTAATTTTCCCTATAGCTCTTGCAGTTACAGTAACTTTCCCTAGTAAGTTTCTTAGCCAGGGGAATTAGTCAATAGAATTGATGAACGGATGGAATAGGATTGCATGGCATCATTCTCATATAAAGTTGGTAAATAATGTGAGGTAACTTGAAAGACTCTACGAACCAAATTGTATGTCAAATAAATACATTGTTGTGTTTTTTTTAATGACTTCTCAATAAAATGGTTTGAGTTTCCCCCATGTGTCTTGGTATATGGAGACGTGGGGGAAAGTAGAAAATTCCAAGCAATTCCACACTGTTCCCCTTCAGCATCCAGCTTGAAAATACATGTGCTGTAGGTGCAATGCTGATGGATTAGCCTGTGTGGAGTCAGGGAACACTGCCAGTTTTGCAGGAGAAGTTTTAGAAACAATATTTTGTTAAGCTAGAAGAGACCTTGAGGAACTATAATTAGCTTATCTCGCACTGATTAGCATTAGGCATTCGACACTCAAAGAGCCTTGAAACAGCAAAACAGCAAATAATTGATGCTCTGGTGGAGACAAATCCAGCTTGCAGGTCCCTTGTGGAGTGAGAAAAAGGTCCTCCTACAGGATAAGTCTTTTTAGGATAAGAAAAGAACATAATCCTAGAATCCTGCAAATGGTGAAAATCATTAGCCAGTCGCCATCTCTTCTGGATTAAACAGGCCTTGTACCACAGCTGCTGTATTGGCAAAAATACTACGGAAACATTCAGGTAATAGCATGGAACATGAGAGAGAGTTAAGACCAATAGAGCAACAAAGGATCAAAGGAAGTAGAAGTCAACATAAAAGTACCAAAGTCTTGGCAATAAAGAGAGAAGAAAGAAGAGAGATACCCTAACAGGAGAAAACTTTGGCAGACTTTGGGCAGTATACCGAAGACTTTGTTCACGCAGACCAAGTTTTTGGAGCAGAACATGCTGAGCTGGCTATCTCAAATGATAGGACCTTCTTGCTAGGGACATTCCAGAAGGACGAAGAGACGGACCAGAGCAAGTCAAGGGGGAATGTTCTGACCGAAGGTATTCTTATACTGTCATGTTATCAGTATTTTGTTTGCCATTTCCACTTACAACCTCTATAAAATGATCTTGTAGACCAGGGGTGTGGGAAATTTTTTCTGTCCTGGGGGCCACTTTGAAAATTAAGACAAGCTCCAAGGGCCACATACACGTTGTGGACAGGGGTGCTTAAGGGGTGTGCTCACGAAAAGGAGAGCTCAGATCATGAATTTGTTGTGCTATGGATCTATCCCCTATCCATGTGTGCATGCCCTCATCTTTGCTTCCTTACCCTGAGCTCATTTTTTCAGTGGCTGGAGGTAGGAACTGGATCCAGGAGCCAGACCCAGGAACTGGAAAAGGGCCACACAAAAACTTGCCACGGGCCACATTTCACCCTGGGGCCAGTGGTTCCCCACCCCTGTTGTAGACTAATGACAAATAGTAATTGACAATGAAAACAGTAAGAAAGGGTTGGGTTTTTCAAGTATTGGTCCTCAAGTTACATTGGAGATCTCTACATAAAGCTGTCCACCTCGAGTCTCATTGTTATGCCTTCCATTCATATTCGTTTTTGCAGAAATTCTCATCAACAGTGATTTTATTTTTTTCAAGAAAACCCACAGACAGTTAAAAAAAATCACATTTGGCACCAGCAACTTCTCTCCTTCATCTGCACAGCTCTAGCTGCTGTAAGAAAATAGAGCATGGGTTTTTTTACTTATGTAATAGATTCCCTCTATTTTTCCTTAGTCGATACATTATGCCATCTTTAAGATGGAGGAAGACGATTTAAATAAAATATATAACACTTCCAAAATTGCTGAATTTCCCCCCAAGCTTGTCTTGGGACATAATACAGGTTTTCCACACAGTTCTGGGTTATAAACATGCACTGAAAGACCCTATGTCTTAGCATTACATGATTTCATTTTATTTTTTAAAAAATCGGAAGTCTTCTATAAAGAATTACATTATTTTTAGTCAAAGCACCTACACCAGTCTGAGTGGTGTCAGATGCAGTTTTGCAACAAAAAATTCTCTTCCAGATTTTCCTCTTCCCACCCCCGCAGTCCCCTGGCTGCCCATCTTCTGGGAGATGGGCAGACGCAGCGGCCAATCCACCTGCTGCCCCCATCCCGCAGCGTGGTCCGGGCCACGATTCAAGCCGACGGAGGTAACAGACATTACCTTCTGCCGATTCCGAATTGTGGTAGCGCTAACCATGATACTGGAAGTGAGGCTGGCCTCACCTCTGGAATCGTGGTTAATCTGATTCCCGCCGGAGGTTCACTGGGGTGAACCTCTGGCGGGAACCCCAACAGACATTACCTTCTGCCGATTCCGAATTGTGGTAGCGCTAACCATGATACTGGAAGTGAGGCTGGCCTCACCTCTGGAATCGTGGTTAATCGGATTCCCGCCGGAGGTTCACTGAGGTGAGCCTCTGGCGGGAACCCCATTAGACATTACGGGCCTCTCCACCACCACAGGGGATTGACTGTGGTAAGAGGGAGGCCCGTAACATCTGAAAATACCCTAAGTGTCAAAAGAAATATTCACATAGAAACGGAGATATAATATAAAATATATTATTTATCGTGTGTATTTAAGAACCACCTGGAGGTTATAATCTCAATCTCTGAAACACCTAAAACTGAAGGAGAAAGGTAAAAAGATTCCCTTGTTCTCTCATTGCTGTTTCCATCCCACTTTGGTCAAAACAGCTTTAGATGCTGTTTAAGTTGCCAATAAATTGTCCTCTGTGTATTCTCTTACTTTCTAATATTATTATTATTTATTATTAACAAACATTTATATAGCGCCAGCAGTGTACCTGGCACTTACAAAGTAATAAAATAGACACGGTCCCTGCCCCTAGGTCTTACAATCTGAGAGACAGGAGCTGGGGGAGAGACTTAGGAAGGGGAACAGAGGGAGAGACAAGGGGTCTAACATTCATGAAGATGCGAGGTCTCAAGTGCACGTACTTGGCTTGGTTACGATGAGAATGACAGCAGGCAGGTCCATGTTGCAAGGATAAGGGTAAACCGATCGTAGGTATAGGAATAGTGGCTCAGCAGGATAAAGAGTCAGACAGAGCAGAGCGAAAGAGGTGAGTTTTAAGGAGAGATTTGAAGGTATGAAGGGAGGGGGCAAGGCGGATGTGGACAGGGAGGGAGTTCCAGGCATGGGGGGCAGCAAGTGAGAAGGGACGAAGGCGCTTAGGGGAGCAGGGAAGGCGTGGAAGGGTGAGAGAAGGGACAGAGGAGGAGCGAAGTGCACGGGCTGGAGTATGGAGGGCGATAAGTGCAGAGAGGTAGGGGGGAGCAAGGTTGTGAAGAGCTTTATAGGTGAAGACTAGGAGCTTGTGCAGGATTCGTTCAGGAAGGGGAAGCCAGTGAAGCGAAGAGAGGAGGGGCTGCACATGGTCGAAGCGACTGGCGAGGTAGATGACCCTGGCAGCAGAGTTTTGGACAGAGATGAGGGGAGAAAGGTGAGACCGGGGAAGGCCAGTGAGAAGGAGGTTACAGTAATCGAGGCGAGAGATGACCAGAGCATGAACAAGAGTTTTGGCAGACGAGACAGAGAGAAAAGGGCGAATCTTAGCAATGTTATGGAGGGAGAAGCGACAGGATTTAGCAACAGAGTCAATGTAGGGTTTAAAAGAAAGGGGTGAGTCAAAGATGAAGCCTAGGCTACGGGCTTGGGGGACAGGCAGGATGGTGACTCCATCAATAGTTATTGACAGTGAGGAAGGAGAGGAAGGATGAGGGGGGAAGATAAGGAGTTCAGTTTTAGCCATGTTGAGTTTGAGTTGACGTTGAGACATCCAGGTAGAGATGTCAGAGAGACAGTTGATGAGACGAGCTTGAACAGAGGGAGAGAGAGAGGGAGTAGAGAGATAGAGTTGAGTGTCATCAGCATAGAGGTGGTATTGGAAGCCATGGGAGGCAATGAGTTTGCCTAAGGATGAGGTATAGATCGAGAAGAGGAGAGGGCCAAGAACAGAGCCTTGAGGAACACCAACTGAGAGGGGGAAGGAGGAGGAGGCGGAGTTGGAGAGAGACACATTAAAGGAGCGGTCAGAGAGGTAGGAGGAGAACCAGTTATGGACAGAGCCACAAAAGCCAAGGGAGTGAAGGGAATCCAGCAAGAGTGAGTGGTCAACAGTATCGAAGGCAGCAGAGAGATCAAGGAGGACAAGAATGGAATAGAGACGTTTAGATTTAGCCACCAGAAGATCGTTGGTGATCTTAGCGAGAGCAGTTTCAGTAGAATGAAGGGGGCGGAAGCCAGATTGGAGGGGGTCAAGGGAGGAGTTGGAGGATAGGAAGTCAAGGCAGCGGGAGTAGACAACACGTTCAAGCAGCTTGGAAGCAAAAGGAAGGAGTGAGACAGGACGATAGCTAGAAGGGTCAGAGGGGTCAAGAGTGGACTTTTTGAGAATAGGAGAGACTGTGGCATGTTTGAAGGCAGAAGGGAAAGAGCCAGTAGAGAGGGAGAGGTTGATGATGTGCAGGAAGGAAGGGGCGACAGTGGGAGTAATGGAGGTGAGGAGGCGGGAAGGAATGGGATCAAGGGGGCAAGTGGAAGGGTTGGAGGAGGAGAGCAGAGAGGAGATTTCCTTAAGGGAGGCAGGGGAGAAGGAGGACATGAGAGAAGGAGGGGGAGGAGGGAGAGGGGTGGGAGTGGGAAGAGAGGAGTGGGAAGCGATGTCGAGGCGGATCTTGTCTATCTTGGAGGTGAAGAAGGAGGCAAGATCCTGAGCAGAAAGGGAAGAAGGAGGGGGAGGACAGGGAGGCTTGAGGAGGGAGTCAAAGGTAGAGAACAGGCGGCGAGGGTCCCGAGAACAGGACTCAATGCGGGAGGCATAGTAGTGTTGTCTAGCAAGGGAGATAGCAGAAGTAAGGGTGGAGAGACAGAATTTGAAGTGAAGGAAGTCAGCGTGAGAATGGGATTTGCGCCAGAGTCGTTCAGCAGCACGAGTGCAAGAACGGAGGTGGCGGATACTAGGGGTGAGCCAAGGACGGGGGTTGTGGGAGAAGGCAGGGCGGGAAGAGAGAGGGGCATGGGAGTCAAGTGTGGAGGAGAGAGAGGCGTTGAGAGCAGAGACAGCGGAGTCAGGGGAGGAGGAAGAGAAGACTGTAGGAAGAAGGGGAGAGAGAGAGGAGGCAAAGTCCAGGGGATCAATAGCTTGAAGGTCACGGAAGGGGCGTAGAGAAGGGGAAGAGGAGGGGGGACAGTGGGAAATGTTGAAAGAGGCAAGGAAGTGGTCTGATATAGGATGAGGATCGAAGGAGAGATCAGCGACAGAGCAGTTTCTAGAGAGGACAAGATCAAGAGAATGGCCATTAGTATGGGTGGGGGAGTTGGTCCAAAGGTGGAGGTTGAAGGAGGAGGCTAGGGAGAGGAAGCGAGAGACTGAGGGCTGAGATGGGTCATCAACATGAATGTTGAAGTCACCAAGGATGAGAGTGGGGATATCAACAGAGAGGAAGAAGGTGAGCCAGGACTCACCTTTTGTATCATGTTTTCCACTACAGGTATAATGTAGTGCACTGGAAATAAATAAGCTCATATATGAAATGAATACAGTGTTACCTTTGCAGATACAAGCTTTCTTTTTCCATTCTTGGAGACTTTCAGATGGCATCCTTATCATGTGGGGATTTCCGCATTAGGTACTGGATTGGGACAATTTTTTCAATGTTAGTCGGAAAGAAGCCTCCATAAGGTGATAGTTTTAGGTCACTACCAATCTGAATCAGGCATGTGTTAGGTCGCTTTCAAATGTTACCGGGGGGGTGGGAGGGGGGGACTTCCATGATAGCAACTGTCGCTGTATTTTCACAGAAATTAGTGCACATAGAAATGCCTATTCCACTTTTGTGCCACGAGAACACTTGTACATGACCAGGTTGAGGCTGGGGGTGTAGTTAGGTTGCAATGGGCCCCAGGACAAGAAATTGACTTCAGGGGGCTGTCACCATCCTCTTCCCTCCTCTCCTTCCCCCCCCAGCATCCTTATTGACCCCCCCCACTCCCCAGATCCACTGTCTCCACCCAACCTCCCTGCCCCTCCCCCACACCCCTATCCCCAAGGCAATGGACATTTCCACTGGCCTAAAAGCAAATTTAAAGGGCTCTGGACACACCACTAGAAACCTGGGCTGTGATCCACAAGTTCCTTACTCCAGGGCAGTCTCATTGAAGCCTGGGAGGCTACTGGATAGCAGCCCTGGTGTTTTCATTCCCCCATGGTCTGGATGCATGCAGAGACATTAGTGCAGATGGGGTTTGGGGGGAGTGTGTCAGGGATCTGGGGGAGGGAGGGATGGATGAATGGGGGGAGCGTATCAGGGATCCAGGGAAGGGAGAGATGGACGGGGTGTCAGGGATCTGGGAGATGGATGAATGGATTGCGGGTGGCGGGGAGTGTGTCAGGGATTAGGGGTGTGTTTGTTGTTTTCATTATATCAGTAACACAAATTGTTGTTTTCATTTTTGTTATTGCAATAACAAAAACAACAAAAATAATAACGAAATCAATAACAATAACAAAAGTCATTATTGATTTCATTATTGCTTGGAAGATGTTTTTTGGAGGGAAATGTTGAGGGGGAGGAGGGAGCAGACATCTCGGAGCCAGAAACAGCGTTGAACTCTTGACCTGGGAGGGGAAGGACCTGATGGATGTATCTCTGGCCAATGAACAGTGCAAAAAGATCCCAGCAGTTGAATGTCACCCTGTGATTCCTCAATGCCTCTGCCTCCCAGAACCAATCAAGAGGGCTCTGGGGGGAGGGCACTGCAACCCTCAGTATTGCAGGGCTGGGCTGTGTCACTCAGTGCTAGCTCTCTTGCTTGTCAGGGTGCGTTTGCAGAAGCTGCTGGTGCTTGCACTAGAAATCCTTCCCATATATATCCCTTATTTCCTTCCCTACCACCCAATCTTTATTCCTGAGTGTCTCTCTCTCTCTCTCTCTCTCTC
>QEPC01012026.1:895170-921373 GCA_003113815.1 Sphenodon punctatus | reverse complement strand
GCTTCACTCCCCATGTGCCCGTGCAGCCCTTGCGATCGTCCGTGGGAGCCTTTTTGGAGGTTCACCGTGCGAGGCGGGTGGCCACCGATGTTAGATCTTTTTGGTGGCCACCCCTGTGCTGTGGAACTCACTCCCAGAGGAGGCTCAGCTAACTCCCACTCTCCTGTCATTTCAGCATTTATGTAAGATCTGGCTGTTCTGCCAGGTTTTTGGCGAAGGGTAGGGGGGGGGGGGAGGGTTTTTTGTTCCCCTGTATTGTATATTTTTAACGGTTTTAAATTGTGTTATTGTTTTTATACTGTTGTTCGCCGCCCCGGACTGCTCTGTGGGCAGGAGGGGTGAGATATAAATTTTATATAAATAAATAAAATAAAAAATATTCAAAAGTGATCTGGAAAAGGGTGTCAAGTGTTAGGTGACCAAATTTGCAGTTGATGCAAAGTTATTCAAAATAATCAAGACTGAGGTGGATGTGAATGGTGAGAAATTACAGGAGGCTCTTGCATGACTAGACAATCAAATGACAGATGAAATTCCATGTTGGCAAGTGCAAAGTGAAGCACATAGAGAAAAATAATCCTAACTGTAAATGTACAATGCTGGGTTCTAAATTAGATGATAGTGGGCATTTTTACACACACGTTAAAGTTCTGGATTTTTCAATCTTCTGGGTTTACATGTCCACAAGTAAGTTCCAGATTCATTTTTCACACATGCACTGCCCTGAGGCAGTTCCTGAATGCATTCTTCACACAAACACTGCCCTGAGGCAGCCTAAAGTAGCTACAGCTGTAGATGTGACAGGCTTCCAAGTAACCACAGCTGCCTGGAGCAAAGCAGTTTACCAGGAGAACTTTTTACACACAAAAGTTCTGGAAGAAGTTCTACACAGAAGTTCAAAGATCTGGATGTTTAATATCTGGATGAGTGATTTAGACACACAGAAAGTTCAGGATGTAACAACAAGCATTCAGGATAAATGTGTGTGTGAAAACACCCATTGTTACCACTCAGGACAAAGATCTTGAAGTCATAGTGGACAATTTCTTGAAAAGATAAATTCAGTGAGCAGCAGCAGTGAAAAAGGCAAACAGAATGTTAGAAATTATTTGGAAAGAGAGAGGATAAAAGAAAAAATATCATAATGGCATTATAGAAATCTGTAGGGTGACCGCACCTTTAGTGCAGTTCTGGTTGTCCATTTCAAAAAAGATAGTCGCACTGGAAAAGGTGCAGAGAGACGCAACAAAAATGGTCAAAGATATGGAATGGTTTCCATATGAGGTGAGGCTTGAATGGTTAGGGCTCTTCAGCTTGTAGAAGAAATGACTACTGAGATGGAATATGATACCAGAGTGGGCAAACTGTGGCTTGGGAGCTGCATGCAGTTTTTGGCAGCTCAAGTGCTGTTCTCAGCCATGGCTGATCCTGGGCCCTGGTGTTCTAATGGTCCTGTATCTTGTGTCATTGCACACAAATCTTAGCAACTGAGTTGCAGCTGCTTCTCAGAATATTAGCAGCCAGGACTGTAGAGCATCGATTCTGTCAGCCAGTCACAAAACAGGAGAGTTTTGTGTGTGTGCATGTGGGTGTATTTTGTACTTCTATGCCATATGATCATTCTGGTTGGAGTTGAGAACTTTGCCCACTCCTGTGATAGAAGTTTACAAAATCATGAGTGGTGTGGAACCAGTAAATAGGGAGCTTTTTACACTCTGATAGTACTAGAGGACACTCAATGAAACTAACTGGCAGCAGATTTAAAAGAAAAGGATGTAGTGTTTTAAACTCAGCATACAATTAACTTGTGGAATCTGTTATCAGAGGATGTAGTGAAGGCCAGTAGCATAGCTAGATTTAAACAAAGATTGGATAAGTTCTTGGAGGATAGGTCCATTAGTCAAGATGGTCAGAAAACAGTAACTTCTGACTGCCAGGAGCTGACCGTGTGTCACAGGGCTCTGCCGCCGGGCCCCCTACTTCCGCCGCCAACCCCAGCCTACCTTGTGGCTCCACCCCAACAGAGGGGTGCAACAGAGCCGGCAGCAGAACAAGGGCTTGTGGTATCCCCACCCCTCGGGCAATTCCTACGCAGGCAGCTGCACCCGCCCCTAGTGGAACAGGGGTGGAACCTAGGACCCTGAGGCGCTCGGCTTGCCTGCAGGGGAAGCCTCCAGCTGAGGGCAATAATGACAGGGCTACTTAACCCAGAGCTGCCTTGTAAGCAGCACTGGTGATCAGGTTTTCCTGTCTGGACTGGCCCTGCAGCATTGAGAAAGCTAAGTGATTGTGTTATTACCTGTTGTTCCTTGTCTGGTCTTGGAGTGTGTTTGTTTATAGGTGTGTAGTGAGTTTACCTTCTTGTTTTCCTCTCTCCCTTCCCTTTGAGTCTGTGAATGAAAAGGTGAGTGCGAGACTGAGAGAGCTTCCCTTCCCCTGTCAAGGGTTCCCTACCCCTCCTGTGGTTTGTGAGATCCCCTCCCTGCACCTGCCCCTGGATCCTGGGGCCCCCAAACCCTTCCTTCCCCCACCTTCTTGGGACACTCTGCATTCCCTCCCTGGAGTGCTTGCAGGTGATTGTGTGTGATCGGGAGCCACAGGACCCCTGCATCCCCACACCTGATGATGATAGGGGCCTAACTTCCTTGCGCTCTCAGCGGTCGGAAGGGTTCACATACTATCCTGATGGGCATTTATATCCAGAGAGATTCCTAGGGGCCCAAGGGGTACCTGGCGCATGGCTGAGAGTGGTTGAGGTCCCTTTTCCCCCTCCCCCCCATAACACCGTGAATAGGAGGGAAAGGATAGCCTAGATGACCTGTTGTATACTTCTCTTAAGTGACCAGAGGTGGCCACTGTCAGAGATAGGATGCTGGACTCAATGGACCACTGGTCTCAGTATGGCACTTCATATTCTTACGTAAAGAACAGAAACACTCACTCTAAAGAGACAAGATTTTGGATAGAGGAACTACTGTAATAAAATCAAAATAAACCCAAACCTCTTCCAATCTCTCAAAACAAAATATTGTAAAATAAAAAACATGGGTAGTTTCACCCCACCACTTTTCACCTGCTTCTTCATTTTGTAACTTCATGCATTGCATATGGAAGTGAGAGAGAGGGTTAGATCTTTACCTCAACAGTCATTGCCCTCCCAGAGTTCCATTAAGGATCAGCTAATGGAGGTGGCTCCCCTGGTTTATCCAGGACTGGGAGAAGGTTTCTCCAGGACTGGGAAGGACTTACCTTTACCATCTGGCTGGGACCTCCTGGGGGTGTTTGCTGCTGCTGCCGATCCCGCGGTGTTGCTCCAGCTGATGCTCCGGACCCCTGCTGTCCATCTGCAGGGAAGAAAAGAATAGTACTGGGAGTTAGGGGAGCCTAGAAGACAGTGCACCTGGGCTGGGTGCTCGGCGTGACTCCCTGACCTAGAAGTTGTCTGGGGGGGCATAAGAAGGAGCTTCTGGGGGTTCCTGCAACAAGACTTACCTTTACCATCTGGCTGGGACCCCCTGGGGCTATTTTCTGCCACTGTTGACCCCACGGTGTTGCTCCAGCTGTTGCTCCAGACCCCCACTGTCCATCTGTGGGGAAGAAAAGAACAGTACTGGGGGTTAGGGGAGCCTAGAAGCCGGTGCACCTGAGCTGGGTGCTGAGGCATGACCCCCTGACCTGGAAGTTGTCCAAGGGGGGCATAAGAAGGAGCCGCCGACATGGGTCACAGGGTCATGGCCAAAGGGTGCAGCCCTTAGGGGCCCTTCAGGGACCACAGGGGGACCAGGAGATAATACTGGGTCGGTGAGTCAATTGTGGTTAGTTTTAAGTGGGGGGGGGAGGGTTTGAGGGGTTGTAAAAGGTTGGGGTGGGATAAGGAAGGGTGGTTGAAGTATGATGGTGGGAGTAGTTGGTGGGAGGGGGGAGGTTTCCCTGGCACCATCCCCTGGTGACAGCAGGGAATGGGGCAGGGGGGGACCACCTGGTGGCAGCAGGTGTGGGGCTTTGCCTGACACCCAGTGGCAGGGGGAGGTCGGTCCGGGAAGGGGAAATGTCTCTGATGTCAGCCCCTGGTGGCAGCAGGAGGGCCGATCAGAGGAGGGAGTTTGGGGGGGAAGGGTTGGGGGGAGAAATGGGGAGGAAGACTCTGGAGGATCCTGGGTGGACAGCTAATGGGAGGGGATCAGGATGGAGTGGATGGAGGGGGGGAGTAGCAATTGGGGTGGTTATGGGGCTGGGACAGTATGGTCCAAGGGGGCAGGTGGCTCGCACTCCTAGGGGACTAAGTTTGCTGGTGGAAATTAAGAGAGTCAGCCCCCCCACTGAGGATGAGGGAGGAGCAGGGCCTAAGGGCCGCCTGTAAAGGGCTGCTAAATGCGAGGTCCATAAAGGCTCCGGTAATCCAGGATTTGATCCTGGACTGGACTGCGGACCTTGCATGTATTATGGAGACCTGACTGGACAAGGAGGTGGGACCAACTTTGGCTGACCTTGTTCTGGCCGGGTATGCCGTGCAGCACCAGCCACGCACGGGGGTCCGCGGTGGTGGTGTAGCTATTGTTTTTAGAGAGAAATGGCCAGCTAGGAGATATCAAGTTCAGGACATTCCAGGGGTTGAGGCCCTCCATGTGGTGTTTGATTTGGCTGGGGGAAAGCTTGGGGTCCTGCTAGTGTACTGGGCCCCTTCCTGCCCAGTGGCATCCCTTGCCGCTCTAGTGGAGCTGGCCTCAGAGGTGGCATTGAACTCCTCCAGGACTTTGGTCCTGGGGGACTTCAACGCCCATGCCGAGTCTTGTGGGAGCGGAGCGAGAGTTCGTGGCCACCATGGCAACCATGGACTTGTCCCAGGTTGTTAACTGCCTGATCCATGTGTGTGTGTGGGTTATACCCTTGACCTGGTCTTCTGTTCTGGCCTTGAGGTGGGTGATTCGTTAGTGGGGGAGGTGAAGGCTATACCCTTATCATGAACACCACCTCCAGAAGGGGAATGGACCAGTTAGGTTGGTCCACCCTCGGAGGCTGATGAAACCACAGCGGTTCCAAGAGACCCTGAGGGAGTTAACCTTAGACCCTGATGGTCACTCTGTCGATGAGTTGGTCCAATATTGGGATATCCTGATGGGGGAGGCCATTGACAGGGTGGCTCTGAGATGTCCCCTGCCTCCGTCTCATCACCGCAGGGCCCCTTGGTTTACTGAGGGGTTGCGGTGTATGAAACAGGCAGGCAGGTGACTAGAGCAATGCTGGCGTCGGACTCACACTGAATCCGATCGACTTCTCCATAGGGCCCATTTGCGGTTCTTTGCTACCCTCATAGCGTCTGCAAAGTCGTGTCCAGCAGAGCTGTTCCGGGTGGTGCGGGGGCTGGTCAGTCCGGCCTCTCTCCGCCTGGATGGGGACTTGTCCCAGGCCCGCTGTGAGGAATTTGAAACCTACTTTGAAGACAAGATCGCTCAGATCCAGAGTGACTTTGACACCGGATTAGGAACAGTGGTAGAAGAGCATGAGGCTATGGAGGCCCCATCTGGTCCATCTTCTTGGGATGAGTTTCAGGAAGTGACACCAGCCGATGCGGTGGATGTCCTGGGGTCGGCCAGAACCACCATTTGTGAATTAGATCTGTCAAGGAAAAATTTATACTTACACTGTTGATAAAATCTGTCAGAAGTTCTTTAATGATCTCAAAGCGCAGAGAGAGAGAGCAGAACTGAATCCATGCAAGGAAACAGACTGGTCTGACTCCTCCCCCCAATACAAGAAGTTTTATAGGTTTATCATACATTCAAAGATACATGCATGTCACTCAAAGCAACGTCATATAAAGGTAAAAGGTTACAGCAATTGTTTACATACTCAGCAACCTATTCTCAAAACAATATAAGCTAGACTGTTTATAAAGTAAGGTGCCTAAACAAAGCCAATTAACTAGCACATCTGTTATTCCTTTGTTTTCTTTCTGCTGTTAGGAAGAACAGAGCGGCCTTCCTCTGTCCAGTGTTTATCATGCATGGAGTTGTTTCCCAGGCCTTGCTGGGTGAAACAGAACCCAAACTAGCTTCATGATTATTTCTACTTAACAGGCGAAAGCTCACTTCTATAAAGAATGAGTATTACCCAGCATTCATCTGTCTTCCATTTTGTGCTACCTTCCTTTAGCTCTGTGTAGCTCAATTACATAGGGTCCCTTATAAAAATTCCCCCACAATCCCTTCCTTTTATGCCATTGAAGGCATAACAACCTAATGTTTTAAACCCTTATGGATAGTAAGCCATTAATCTCTGCTTGCTGAGTTTGGAGATCAGCATACATGTTATAAATATGGGTACTTTGCCTTTGGTTCAAGCCTTGTGATAGTTGTTTCATAGTGCTATTCAAACAGCATCTAATAAGCATTAAAATTAATTGAATACATAAAAATAAGCCAAACAACACAACAAAAGCAAGCAAAACAATATAAAAAATGTTGGAGCCTGAGCCTCCAAGCCAGACCCAGAGGGTCCATTGATCTGTTTGATGTAACTGGGTTACTGCTTGTTTAATTCGAGCAGGTTGATCTAAAATAGAGCCAGAGTTGTCTGGGATGTAAACATAGCATTCCTTTTAAATTAAAGCACATACACCCCCTTTGCTGGCTAGGATGAAGTCTAGGGCTATGTGGTTTGGCAAAACCACCCTTTTATTGACCATGTTTTAAAGCCTAGGGATGTGGCATTAATAACTTTTTTTAATACTCCAGACATGCACTGTATTTCTCGCATAGAGAAGGCAACTCCAATGACAGGTATTGTGATACTTCAATATGTTTGGCCTCAGTGATTTCCCTTTGGTTATTCAGTTTACCTTGAGGGAGGGAAGACAGGTGTCGAATGGCAGGGACAATAGCTCCAACCAAACAAGATCCCTCCCACCAGGGGAAATTTCTTATAGGCCTTGTTGTCACAAATGAAATGGTATTCAATCAGGGCAAGGTGTTCAGTCATATAGGACAAGGAGGATTGCATAATGCGAAGTCCACAATAGCTGAAATTCACTGAAGGAGCTTCCATTTAAAGCCATATATCCAGTGAAATTTATAGGGAATGTGTAGTTACAAACATTGTACCCTACCTTGACTCCTTCCTTTTGTGCATATTTCTCCCCACATTAGACATATTGGACTGAAAACAATATTCTCCCTACAGTTCCTTGGCCAGGTGAATGTATTCAGTATTATGGTGGCCTATATTAGTCCATGTTAGTCCAGTGCCTGGAAATGGAGTGGTCATCTTTTACACTATTTGAGAGGCATTTAATACTATAAGAACAAAATATCTTTCAAAAGCACAAGAGTAAATGGACCCAAATATAACATTCAAACACACAAAAACATTACAGCTATTTAATTATAACAAAAACGGTTAACATTGTGCACTAGGCATTTATTATTAATGTGTATGTGTCCGTGCATTAGTGTGTTAGTGTGCAAAGTTATTTTATCTTCTTGGGCAAGCCAAACAACAGTGGTGGCAGTGATGATGCAGACCTGTAAGAAAACGAAGAGCTGAATTCTGTAGGAAAGTCGCCTAAGAGTCTTTTCCTTTACTTCTAAGGCGGTAATGGTGATACATCTGCTCTCTTGGTTTGTAGTTGCAAATTCTCTTCTCTTTGTAGTGGCAAATCCTCTTCTAGTGTAGGTGGCATGGAAGAGGTTACTAGCACATTACCCTGCCCCTCTGACCTTATTTCTACAGGTGTAGAGGTTCTTTTGCAATGGGAGGTGTGAATGCAGGATGAAGGTGACTGGAACTTAGTGTCTGTGTTGGTTGCAAAAAGTATTTGAAAAGACTTACCAATGCAGCTTCAAGGCTGCTGTTTCTTTGGTGGCTTTCAATGGGGACCTCGTCACCAGGCTGCAGGTTGTGGCAGGCCTCAAGAGGTTCCTGGGAAAGGGTTTCTTGGCTCTCTGAACAAAGGTCTTGACACACTTCATTAGTGCTTGGTATTAGGATAGCACAGTTATATCAGTTATATCAGTCAAATTAATAACCATTTCAGTTGTGGTGGTATAGTTTTATGGGCCTTCCCATCAGGATTTGTCAGCCTTTTGATGCAGGATGATTTCATACGCAGAAGGGCTAAAAGTAAAGTCGTTAACCAATTGAGGTTTGCTGTATGACATAGTTTTGCTTTGTTTTTTTAAATGGCATTTTATTTTCTTACTGCTCCTTGCAAATTAAAAGTGGTCTGAGCAGCAAAAGTGCTGCTGGATCTTCAAGGCCTTGCCAGCCCCCTCAGGTCCAAAAAATGGGCACGCCCACCATTGCTACCAGGCAAAGGAATCCCAAGCGATGGGATAAAATTCTTTCAGAAAGTGTATCTGTTCTGAATGAAAAAAAACCTTTGCACACGAGTATGATTTTTTAACATCTAGGACACAGACACACAAGAACCAATGCACAGTTAACTAAACACACCTAAGTAATTATATACATTGTATTCAAAATGCAAACCAAAACAAATGGGAAAATACTGCCAGGCCACAAAATGCAAGGCATGAGGCCTGAACTCAGTTCATATAATTTGTGGCATCCAGGCATTAGGGATAAGCTCAAACAAGCTGAAGGGCCTAAAAAAACAAAACTGCAAATAACTCGCACAGATAATTTTAAATCTTACTGCTGCTACAATTATTTTTCATTATACCCCCCTTTTTGCTCAAGTGGGTCACAGTGTGAGGCATGCGAGCAGAATAGCAGCTGGGCAATAGTTTGGCATGAGCCCCAAACCTGAAATTGCCACTGGGCTTTTCCTGGTAATTGCAAGCAGTAACCAGGATTTACAATATTATTTGGGCACTAAGGAGTTAATTTAGTTGCAGTGGCCCATAAATTCGCATCCAAAAACAAGTTAAGTTGAAACATCTTTGACACATAGCGTCTAAAAAGACTTGGCTGCTACTTTTAATCAAAGCAAACCGTGTCTCTTGCTGGCTGTAAGCAACTACTTTTCTCCCCCTCCTCCCCCCCAAGATATCCTCCCAAGCTGTCCAAGAAGACGTGGTTGTGAGGGGGGAGGTGTCTCATTGTGGGCACTGGGGATGCAATAGGATTCTTTAGTACTGCTTCCCTTCTATCATTAACTTTTAATGTGAACACCAAATTATTAAAACTGTTACAAATAATACTTTCGGTTTTGTTTTGGCCTCGTAACTGGTGGCCGCTTATGCATTCCAGGTTTGTTTTTTGTTTTTTGTCTAAAACATTTTGCCACGCTGTCAAAAAATTTTTTTTAAAGGGAACTGCATACTTGACACAATGTTACCCCAACATTTCAATTAACTTTTTATTAAATTATTAAAAGCTAAAACAAAACAAAAACTTTTAGTTTTAAAGCAAGCTGCTTGGGCTATTTATCTAATTCTCTCTGTCTGTGAACTCTTAATTAGTCACAGCTGCAAAGTTGTGATAGTGCTCCTATTGCAACAACAAGTTTCTCTAACACTTATTAAACAAAATTTAACCTAATTGACCAAAACACTTACATTTTCCAATGCAAACAATATTAAACCAAAGCTTTTCTTTTCCACTTTGCTAAATTTTACTGTTACTCCGACACACAAGTTATTCATTTACAAAAAACTCCTTTGCTTTGTCCCTACGCAGGGCAGGCATGCCAACATTCCACTTTCCATCTTATTTACATGCTTTTTCCACCTAACATAAATCATTGGAAGCTTTCTTTGAAGAATATTTAATTCACTTTGCTTTCAAGGCAGGGTGATCAGTTTCTCTGGCTTTTTCCTGAATAGGGCACTTTATTCTATATAGGAGGGTTGTTTATAAGGACCATTGGCCTTCTTTTGTTGGCAATCTGAGCATTTCATCCCATCATAACCAATTTTTATTGCACCGTGTGCCATGACATTTTGCAGTACTGAATGTACGGGGTGGTGGTTTAGCCATGCGGGTAGCCTAATGTAATTTTTCAGCATAGCTCTTGCAGCCAAATTTTACAGTGTCCATACTTTTGGACCTGGATTACTTATTCTTGGATAATTTTGGGTCATTGCTTTGCCAGCACCTGTCAATTGCTCCAATATGTAGTTACCGGCATCAACATTCCCTTCTCTTCTAAGGGCCCACATTATTTTAGTTTTTGTTTGCTGAGCCAGATGTACACATCCAGTGATCACGCCATGACACAGGAACCAATAATTATAAATGAAAACGTGTCCAAGGGCATCTGATCTTTGTCTTTGATCCTCCTCCCAAGAAGGAGGATCAAATGTCTCCATCGGTCTGAGCAACCCTGGATCCAAACACTGACAGATCCACCAGTCTCTTGGTCTAAGTAATTTCTTTCCTTCTAAACCTACTGGAACATCCAATATCCACCTAATTATTGGCCCTGTGGATATAATTGCGGCATCACCACTAATTTTCCACTGTTCTGTACAAGTGCCACTTCTGGACAAGACATATAGGTGTATAGATTGTAAATCCATAAAGGCTACAGTCGGGTCCAAAAAGGGACCTATGCATCTATTTCTGCCACACTTTAATATTATGTCCTCATCCATGGTGCAATTCCAGGTGACCAATTTTAAAATAGGCAAACTTTTTTGATCAATGGATGCTCTTCTAATTTTAGTTGTAAATCTGTCAGTGAGAGCCATCAATATTTTTACCATCCGTACTTAAGATGTACTCAGGTTTTACTGTTTAACCCTTTTACATTTTTTAGAATTGGCAAGGCAAGCTTTCCTTCAAATCATGTGCCCTTGACTCTTGGCACAGGAAAACTTTTTGTATAGCAGCATACATGGTACACAAACAAACAGAAACACCAACAAACACACAGAAAGGCAATTTGTGGTAGCAGTACATCATTCCGTTCCAACTGTGCACTGGAGGAACAGAAGGGTATGAACACCTTTTGCCAGGATTTAAATCTTGCTTCTGGTTTGTTTAACATCACCTTTCTTTTACATGAGCAAGCACACAAACATACAACACAACTTTAAATAATTAACAACCATGGCATAAACACAGAACACACTTAAATCCACATTAACCTATAGGAGTACTGAGAAGTACAAAAGTCACCGGAAAATGGAGCAAACAACAAAATCAATAAATCTTTTTCTGAGCAAAACAGTAAACAGGCACCCCCAAGTGTTTCAGGACAAAAATAGGTGTACCCAATAGCTGGATCAATATCCTTCTTTGCACCAAAAACTTTTAGGCAAAGCCATTAAGATGTTAACTTAATTTCCACATGCTTTGCAGTTCTGATCAACTTTATTCACTCATCATGCTGAAATCATGAAAATGATGAAACAGCAGGCAATGCCCTGCTTTGAATTCTAAACAACGACAACGCACAATTCTAACAAAAAGGACCAAATTGGCTTACTGCAAAAATGAAAGGAATTACAGCTTTTCAAGCTGTCCCAAGATAAAGCAGGAAAAATGTCTGATGGTGCCTTGACAGGAGTTGGTAAACTGGGCAAGAGAAAGAGGTGGAAGAATCAAATGTTCAGTCTAATAGATCACATTGGACCGCACATCTGCTTCCCAGCATTCCAGTTGGCCACAATAGTGGTAAAGGCCAGAAAATTTAAGACCCATAGTATAATTTACTTTCCCATTTCCCCTACCCTCAGCAAGGTTTTCTAATCAGGCTAAGGTAGCAGCGTGCTTTTCTTTAAAATTAAGTTGCTGGAAGTCCTTAAAAAATTTCTTATTTAATTGCTCTGCACACCTGTGGAATTTTAAACAAAGCTATCCACATGATGAAAACCAATTAAAACTAGTGCAGCCTAAAACAGGACTAAAAGCAGCTGAGCCCAATAGTGAAACTAACAGTGTTAGAACTCAGTGACAAACCAGTCTGTGCCTGCAAGGGAGTACCCTTGTTCATGCCATGGTCAATAGAAGATTGTTCTCCCAAGATAGGGTGTGGCAGTCTCTTCCTACATCCTATCTAGCCCTTTTGGAAGCTACAGATTCTCTGGTGGAGTGTGGAGGTCACCAACTTTATCAGGTGCTTGGGCTATTGATGATACAGCGCTCTATACTGTGTTCCTGTCATTCTCCGTAGGTGCAAAGTTTCTTTTGTTTGCCCACAGAGCTAGCCCTAGATATTTTGCTACCTCATAGAGAAACACCAAATGGCTCATCAGTTGAGACCAGAAGTCCCTGGGATGGCCTCTGACCTGTCTTTCTGAGGCTGCCACCAAGGGGTCTTTGGCCCTCTTAGATGCTCTAAGAGTTGCGAGGGTCCATCACTATAGCCATCCAGAAGACCACCACCACCACGAGGGAAGTGTCCATCTTGTCCAATGGGTGTGCCCCTGAAACATATGGAAATAGACCCCTGGGCTTTGGGGGCTTTGGGGTTTAAGGGGGGGGGGAAGTTGATATTTTCTAGGTTATCCGATATCACCCTCCAAGAGGAAAGTACTGCTTTGTGGGAAATCAGAGTGCTGGGCCCGTATGACATCTTGTCCAGTACAGTAGGTACTCCAATGCCGTATTTGGAGAACAGTTCAATGGCCAAGTTCAGGAGACCCTTTATGTCAGCAAGGTTCAACATGTTCCCGATTGCCATTACTAAGGGTCGCTATAGGGGTATTCCACTAGCAGAACGGTTATGTTCTTGTGACCTAGGCTCAATTGAGTCTTTGGAGCACATGATCCTAGACTGCCCTTACCATGTTCTGTTGCGGGAGAAATATGTGTATTCTTTGATAGTCAACCTCCCAGGAAGAGCTCCAAGAGCTTTAGTCAAGTTTTTGCTGGAAGTCCGTTTAACTGAAGTGACAGAAAAAATGGCCAAATTCCTTTGGAAAATTTATGTGAATAAACTCAAAGCGAAGTCTACATCTAAATTTACATAGAAGTATGGGTAGGATCTGCCATTTTTTTCTATGGGTCCTCTAAGTGCGATATGAGATAGGCACTCTGATTTTGGCACTATACAGCCCTATCTCTTATAAGCAAGTGGGCTGGAGCGTACAGTGATACAGGGGCAGAGCACAGAAAGTTGGCAATTAGTTACAGGATTTTGGTTTGCCGTCTCTGGGTACTCTGTGTACTTAGTGTCCACTTACTATCCCTTGTCAATAAGATATTAGAGTGTGGTCCGCAAAGGTGGTGAAGTTTTTGAGTCCTCGGTCCTCCTTTGTTTTGGAATTTGTGATTTATTTTATAATTATATGTTGTAAAATGAGGTACCATGGTAAGGTTGTATATAAGTTATGATAGCGTTTTGTCTGTCATATTTTAATATATGTGAATTGTTTTTATGTTTGCAACAACTTTATTCATGCAATAAATTAAATTATTATAATGGGTGTGCCAATCCTGTTTAACAATGGTACAAATTAATGAAGTCATAGTGTCCCATGAAGATTTAGTTTGTGGGTCTTTACTAGCTAGAAAAACCTGCAAAATAAAATTCAGAGCCAATGGAACAGCTTTACAGAAAGCTTATACAAAGCAAGGGGCTCTTAACCTATGCTAATCTTACTTCAGTTAGCAAAAAGGTACAGAATAGGGGAGAGAGGGCCAGGGGTCCCTGTGGCGAGCATATGTGCATTTCAGCCATTAATCATCTCACTCAGAAATGGCTACAGGTGAAGCTGGAGCTGGTCAGCAATGAACATGGCCACTGCTGGAGGGTGTGTGGTTGTCAGTGAGAAACTTTGAAGGTTGACTGTTGTTCATTAGTCCAAAAAGTTTGGGAACCACTGACATTCACATGCCGTGTATTGTCCAGCACAAAACACTTGAGGTTGATCCTAAATATTTTAGATTGTCAAGGAAGATATTCAGCATAAAGTATAATAAAGCTAATTTTCTCTACTGTAAATATGCTTGAGTACATCAAACTTACACAGTTCTAATCCCATATGATCAAAATATCAGATGACTACTGTTTTCTTGTGGATGGGTCTGTCCCATGAGTACAGCTAATGGATCAATGACAGTGAGCAGTGAATGCTGAAACAGAATTTTTATGAATAGGATTAAAATTCAAAATTATTTTGATAAATTGGAGAACTGGGATAAAAACAACAGAATAAATTTCAATAATGACAAGTGTAAAGTGTTCCACATACGGGGAAAAGAAAACTGAATGTGCAAGCATAAGATGGGAGATAACTGGCACTGCTGAGAGAAGGACATGGGAGCTGTGGTGGATCACAAACTGAACATGAGTCAACACTGTGATGTTGCCAAAAAGGCAAATGCCATTTGAGATTGCATAAACAGAAGCATCTTATCCAAGACTTGGGCCACTTTTACATGCGCATGTGGCACCGCGCTGTAAAATCATGCGCCACATCAAAAATCCCATGGGCAGGCTTTAGATATGATGTCACATACGTGATTAGTTGCTCGCGCATGCTTTAACACTGCATTTTTGATGTGGCGCATGATTTTATGGCGTGGCACGCACATGTAAAAGTGGTCTTCGGAAGAAGTTATAGTTCCATTTCCATTGCATTTATTTATTTCTAGGTACTAGCTTCCGCTATGACACAAATAAATTAAAATTTACATTTTAACGGAAGGGGGAAAACCCCTATTAACAAGATCTAACGAAATAAAATTATCACAATTTAGAATACAATTCAAGAATTATTATGTGATCTGCACAACAAATACTTGCTTCTTAAAACCTCAGCTTTAGCAGCAAAACCAGCCAAATTTCTCAAAATAAGTTCCTCTTTTTGCTGCATTACCCAGATCAATTTTCCCAAGTGATTTATAACATTTAATGTAAGATGGAATTCGGGGTTATAGTTCCACTATACTCACCACTGGTTAGACCTACCTGTTCAGTTTGGAGCTCCTCATTTCAAGAAAGATGTTGACAACCTCAAAAGGATTCAGAGGAGAGCAATGAAGGTGGTAAGCAATGAAGGTGGTAAGCACAAGGAGTATGAGGATAAGCTGACGGCACTGGGCATGTTTAATGTTGATGTTTTCTAAATATGTAACAGGATACAATAAAAAATATGGAGAACATTTTTTCTCTCTTGCCTCTGAAGCCAGGACAAGAAGCAATGATTTTCCATCGTAGGGAAGGAGGCTTAAATTAACTATTAGGACAGACTCCCTAATGGTCAGAACAGTTGAGTAGTGGAACAAGCTCCTAAGAGAGGCCGTGGCATCTTTCTCCTTCCCTTGAGGTTCTCAAGAAAAGACTGGGCAGGAATCTGTCAGGGATGCTTTAGGTATAGGGTACCCTGCTTCAGGGCAGTTGGCAGTACTAGTGGATCCTGGAGAAGCATGCAGAGTTGGGGGTGGAAGCCGGTGATGGAGTTGGGAACTGGTTGTGCCCACCTTCCCCCCCTTAGAGACTATGCATGAGGGGGTACGGTGTTCTACTCCCCTGGGGATGGACTTGATAGGGGACATGCTTTGTTCGTCCCCCCCTCTGAAGGCTGCTGCAGCCGGGGACAGTTGTGATCGTCCCCGCCCCCCTTCATTTGAGGATTTTTGGGGGGGTGTTGTCTATGCCTCTTGCTGGGGACTCCGTGCAACGGACTGGGGAATGCTCCCTGCCTTTTGACAGGTAGGGCAGGTTATCATGACATCAGCGTCTTCCCTCCCTGGAAGGGGGCGGGGCTGGAGGAGCCCGGACGTTGGGTAGCTCCCTAAAGTGCAGGGAACGGCCGGTGGCCTGTACCAAAGGGGCTTGCCCTCTGGCTGTGCCCTCCAGCTGCGTCCAATGGTTGGGGCCAGGAGATGGAGCTGGTGTGATAAGTAGTGGGGTGAAGGGGAAGGTTATATATTCTGTGCTTGAGATGGGACTCTCCCTCCTGGTGAGAGCAGGAGGGTTGAGGGTGGGTCTCCCCCTGGTGGCAGCAGGGTGGAGATAAGTATGAGTTTGGGACTACACCTCTGGACTACCTATGTGTATGTACAAGAGGATTGTAGGAGTGTTGGCTGATATATTTAGTATTGTTTATGGAGGTATTGATGTACTGTATTATTATACTGTTGTGATGGGGGGGGTTAATCTTATGTTATGATGGTGATATGATGATGTATTATTATGTATTATGCTTATTATGGATGTATTTTTGCTGATTTATGTGAGCCGCCTCGAGCCGTTTTGAACGGGAGAGTGCGGGATATAAATTAAAAATGGAATGGAATGGAATAACCTGTGAGGTTCCTTCTGATTTTACAGTTCTCTAACAGTGGGAATTCTGGGGTGGGACAGAAATACTAATGAGGCCTGGAATCCTTTAGTTGGCCTCAAGGGCATAGCTATAGTAAGGCCAGGTGGCGTAGCTGAACTGAGGCCACAAGGCTGAGGGGGGCACACTCCATGATACAGCTGTGTTTACTGCAGCCGGGAGGGGAGGCAGGGGGCCCTCATTACATCTTCTGCCCCAGGGCCCATTCCAGCCTTGCTGCAGCTCTGTTTGGACTTCCTTTATCTCCTGTACTCGGCCTCTCCTGTTGTGTCACGTTCACTTCTGACAACAGCGTTAAGGATGACGAAGCAACACAAACATGGCAGGAATTTGCTCTATACACATATTGAGGTTGGAGGGCAATTAGTCAACAGCAGTGGCAGCTTGCTATATTCAGACCTCATAACAGTGCCCCTCCCCCATGTATTCTGCCAAAAAAGAGAGAAAAGTTTCCTCTGCAACCACAAAACCCCAATTCTGTGAACAGAATAAATTATGCAAAAAAACGTAATCCTGTAAATTTATGTCAATATTTCAGTGAAGGAGGCTGGATCCCATCAATGGCAGATGTCACAATGTCCCTCAAGTCACAAAGTTGGCTAACCATCATTGCCATGTAAATAACAGTGGAACATTTTGGAGCCCACTCTCGCAACTTAAATACAATCTTGTGCCTGCTTTGAATTTTGGATTATTAAACAAGTTTTTCCTATTTGCCCCACTGCAGCTAAGCATTAGCATCACAAAATTATATATGCTTTTGACTTTCTGCCCAGGTGAAATGCCAAGTACAAAGGAGTCTGGATGAGCAAACTGAAAAATCATCTCTGCTCCCGGGATTGAGTTCTCTGCAGCAGTAGAGGCATTGATACCACTTGTTCCATCATGCTTGATATTATTATTATTAGCAAACATTTATATAGCGCAAGCAATGTACCTGGCGCTTTACAAAGTAATTGAATAGACACGGTCCCTGCCCTAGGGCTTACAATCTGAGAGACGGGGGCAGGGAGGGATATGAAGGAAATATTCTTTAGTCCCCTGTATCCAGTGTTAACCCAGATGGCATGAAATCATGGGGACAGGAAAGCTAAGCAGTCTTCAGGTACTAATGTCAGCCAAGTTTTGGCTAGGCCTAATGTCAGGGAGCACATTTTGTTTATTGCTTTGGTCTTAATACAGGACATGCTGTGGCATACAAACCCAGCAACTTCTGACTTTATGGGAGTGATATTTTCCAAGAAGATACCATCATGACAAATAACGTTCTTTCCACTATGAATGGTCCAGTGTTTGTGTGTGTTGTGGGGAGAGGGGAGACTGTATGAGCAAGACTTAAATGCTCTTATCCTGTTGTTTGTTACTGGATTTGTGTGTGTAGCTACTGAGTATTGTCACAGATTTAAAGTTTCCCCATTGCATCTACTCTAGCATCATCTACATGCTGGGACTGAAGATACAGCTTTAGAATAGATTAGAGACAAGATTCAAAGGGATTGGGAAGGATTATCTAAATAATTGCCTCTAGGATAATACTGTACAGTTTTCCATTTACATTAATTTTTCAACTAAAAAATTCCTCTGTGCGTGAGGAACTATACACTCTTCTTTTTAAAAAATAAAATAAACTGGTAGACTAAATAGTTCCTTAAAGCTTTTTACAGTCTTGCTTTCACTTTTTCTAACCCCACAAAACCCGTACTTCCTACGGTGATACCCTTGGGTGGGAGAGAGTGAGAAGATTGGAGGCCTTGAGGCAAGAGGGTCAGGGCAGGGCTTCTCTGTGCATAACATAGTGGGTGTGTGGAACTATTGGCACGAGACACATTGCTTCTTCCATGAGGGGCAGGCAGGGATGGGGCTACGGCATCTAGGAGAGGCAGTGTGAAGTTGTGACTGGTATAGAAGGTGTGGGTATCAAGTATCATGCAGTGGAAGTGGAACTTTTGTCATGACCGTGGTGCTGGGGGAGCTGGTAGATAACTGCTGCAGTCCTAGCCAGGCCCGTTCTGTGTCTAGGCTGCCATATCCAGATGCCAGCTTTGCTCCTAACTCTGCTCTCCTGCCTCTGCTCTGTTTAGAAATGGAGGCATGTATGCCAATAACAAAAGTACTTCATGTCCTTCCACAGATTAGATACATGCACTGGAGAATCTGGCATACCTCGATGGGGAAAAATTAAAATGTTTGACTCTTCAAGTTATAATTATAGATAGAAAATATTATACAGAGAAAGGGAAATATTGCTCAAAGAACCTGTATGGTTCTCTTTGCATGACTGGAACTTTTAAAAATGCATAACGAAAACTTTAACAAACTCAAATAATCCACTTTGCAGTTTTCATTGGAAATTGCTTACCTTTATTGGTGATGTGTGTCTTCCTTCCATTTTCCTTCTCATTTTAAATGTGTGATCATTTATACCAGTTACTTTAAGGACATACCTGCAGTGTTGCGACTGAGGTAGTTGCCAGATAAAAGGCAAAGGAAGAAACGGAAATGAAATAAACCCGCAGTTCTGCTTGCTTTAGTGAATTACCAAATGCTACCTGTGCAAGTAAACATACCACTAGCAACTATCTTTAGTTTATGGTTGGGGAAAATGACATGACTTAAATATTTACTAAATTATCTATAAAAATTGTGTGAAACCTTGCTCAATTATGAATTATTTCCTATTACTTTAGTAACTACTTGCTTTTTTAGCTGGGAATATTATTTTTCTGAATAACAACAGAAAGCAGTGTCCTTTTTATGTAGAACTTTCTTTTTTTTTTTTTAAAAAAAGAACTTTGTGATCTAACAAAGTGTGGGTACTTACGTGTTAATGATGGTTGTTGTTGTAATCGTGTAATGTCGTTTTAGGCTATAGCGAGAGCTTATGCCAATAAAGATGATTTGATTTGATCTAACAACTGTTCTTTATCTAGCTAACAGTGTAAAGTATGCTCTGGTTTAAATATACATTAATAAAGCCTGTCTCCAAAAAGCCGGAATTTCAGAACTACTGCACTTTCAGCCTGGGTTATTTTGTTACTCCTTTTAACAAAACTAAGGCAAATTTAATTTGGATTTTAATTTAAATTGAATGCATGGAGACATCTTGTCGGTTATTTTTCCTGTTTTGACAATGATTGCAACAAACCCTTTAGGCATAAAATGTGGGCACATGATGCAATTCTTTAGGAACTTGATATGCGTTACCCAACTCAAGCCAAATGTTACTGAAGACTGTAGTTGCTTGGTTTTGCTTAGCCTTTTTGGCACATTTCCCATGAGTAATGCTAAGTGACATAACATCATCCCCCTTGTCCCATTTCAGAGAGGAATCTGACTCTCCTTTATCTTGAGAAACAAGCTAAATCATTTCTTTTTTAAAAACATACTGTAAGCCAAATCACAAATGCTAAGTAAAAACTTGCAATTTGGTCCTTTTCAAAATGTTATCTGAAACAGCAGCTTGGTATGGGAAAGATACTATAATCTCCGCTGTCATAGGGTGTTAGAACATGACGGCGAGCCACCAGCATGTTTGTTAGTGCCCCGACAGATATTTATCTGGGATTGCTCCCAGGCATGTCAGCGGTGAGCCTGGTCTGTGATCCCAGAGGCCTCCGGGGTCACAGTCCAGGCTACCATCTGCTCCATCGGGCCACAACAGGCTATAACGTTGGATATGACCCACTGTGACCCAGCCTGGATTGGGTCTCCCATGGCATCTGCCATTGGCCACCATGGCTGGCTGTCGTGGCGGGGGCCTGGGCACAGCGTAGGGGCGGGGCCGACCTAAGTACGGGGGCAGGGCTTGCTGCAGATTTGTGCCACTCCCTGCCCTCCCCAGCGGCCTGGCCACCAGCATGTTTGTTGACCAGACGGACCCGGTTAGGATAGTGTTGCTGGCGGGTTCCTGACCTGGGTCAATTTGTGATGGCGGCACTCCACAATCAGTTCTGTTAACACCCATTGATGCATCTAAAAACATAGCTCTCTCATTTCTAACCATGCAAGTGCAAATGAAGCAACTGGGCACCCACAACCTGATTCACATGGACAGATGGGAGTTTTGCACTAGCAAAAAATATGCACAAATGAAACCCTTTCCCAACGTTTACATATTTGCTTTGCTGTTCTTACTGACTTCCAGGGACCAAATTCTGAAGCGAGGTGCAATCTAACATTATACGGGTTGGTCTTGTAGATTTTCCCTGTGTGTAGTTTTTAAAAAAAAAGTATATCTAGTTTTGTAATTTTATTTTTACAACTGCTTATACATACCATAGTTTTACACTGACATTTTACACTAGAAGACATGTTTCCTGAACCAGAAAACATTTAATGTAAACACAGTTCTCCTTTTGGCCATTGCTAAAAATAACCAACAATATAGAGAAAATATATATATTTGTACAGCACAAAGGAAGCTGTCTCAGTGACTTCCTTAGGAATACTTAATACTTAATGCATTCAAAGCAATCAGGCGAAAAAGCCCAAATGGATCCACACAAGAATGCAAGTGTTGCAATTTAATAGGGTAAGAAAGAACTTAATAGAGGGAGTCAGTACATCTCCAACCTTTGAGAAAGGACCTAATGAAATAGTGTTTAAAATAAGTTTAAAATGTATTATTTTCCTAATGTTACTTTTCCATGGAAGAATTTGCTGCAACTGCCATAGAGATACTGTTTGCTAATCTGGATGGGGATCCCTGCAATCATGCCTGGAATGAGAAGTTGTTCAAAAAACAAACTCTCTTTAATAAGGTGTCTCCACACTATGAAATCTTTATCTTTGAGAACCTCAGTAATTGATAATTTAAAATAACTCCTTGGAACTATTTACCAAAAGGTAAGAAATAACCTAGTAGCTACATATGTGGAAATAATAGATATCACCTTCGTAAAGGACAATCCTGATATGCAGTGGTTTTATTAGCTAAGGTCATCATAATTGCGGCATAGATCATTTTTGAAGGACTATACCCTGGCTGTGATGGCAGTTAAGAAGGCTTTCTTCTCTGTTGTCATAGCGTCTGTGAAGTGTCATCCAGCGGAGCTGTTTCGGGTGGTAAGAGGTCTGATCAATTCATCCTGTCTCCACCAAGAATTAGAACTTTCTACAGCCTGCTGTGATAATTTCATTAATTACTTCACAGACAAAATCACTTGTATTTACCACAACTTGGGTGCTGCTGTTTTAACTGCACAGTCAGAGTTTGGGGTTATGGAAGCTCAGTCTGGTCCTGTTTATTTGGGTCAATTTCAATCAGTATCTTTCACCATGGTGCAATGTGGGCAACCAATTGTGAATTAGTCAGTCGGGGGACATTGGGGCTATTGCTGGCCAGGGCTGTCAATGCCTCCCTTCAAGGGTGTAGGATGTCAGACATTCTTAAAAATGCAGTTGTCTGGCCTTTGCTTAAGAAGCCATCTCTGGATGCTGACTCCCTGACCAGCTACCACCCTGTCTCTAACCTTCCTGTTTTAGGGAAGGTTATTGAACAGGTCGTTGCCTACCAGCTCCAGGCTCACCTTTATGCTATCGGATTCCTGGACCCATTTCAGTCAGGTTTTCATTCTGGGTATGGCACGGAGACTGTGCTTGTGGCCTTGGTCGATGATCTGTGCCTTCAGATTGATAAGGGGAATTTATACACACATTGTACCCTCTTGGGGTGGGAGGCAATCCCACCCAGCCTTCCTGTCTTTCCACCCTGAGACCCTTAATATTCCTCATATCAGTCAAATTTGCTTTAGTTTTCCATGTTTATCTGTTGATGGTCTACTATCAGCCCCATAACTCAATTTACGCAACTGTAAGTTTGTATCTTAACCCTTACATATTCCTTAAATACAGTAGTACCTTTATTCGGTCTCCTATGGCCAAAATCCCATCTCTATTGGCCCCGGTTGCTTCCTGCTCTACAGTTACCGCTCCCTCTATGTCAGAGTGTACACAGCCTTCTTGTGCTATAACCCTTGGGCTTCGTCAGCCATACATTCTCCTCCACTCTGGAGCTCTGCTGGTTTCTCTCTTAAAATTTATTCTGGCTGGTAAGCCACTCTTTCTGGCATTTCACAGCCTGCAGGATTTCCCTCACAGCTAGTGCTGCATCTCAGGCCACTTTTACATGAGGTGCAAAAGAAGCACCTCTGAAGCTGCGCCTTCAGGGAAAAGTCACGTGGGGGGTGTTTATACGTCCCCTGCACTCCCGGAAGTAATGTGCTACCCGTTCTCGGCAGCAGCGGTGGAAACTGGAGATGGGGGACTTTGAAGAGGTGCGTTCTGAAAGTCTGCAAAGTGAGGCTTTCAGAATGCGCCTCTTCAAAGCTTCTCGTTTCCAGCTTCTGCTGCTGCCGAGAACGGGCAGCACGTCACTTCCGGTAGCGCGGGGGATGTGTAAACACTACCCATGCGACTTTTCCCTGAAGGTGCAGCTTCAGAGGCTCTTCCTTTGCCCCTCGTGTAAAAATGGCTCGGTCTTCTAATTTATTTGGAATTTTCTGAGGATCATGGCACCCAGTTCGCTCAGTCAAGTGTTTCTCTGCACTGCTGTTGCTAAGCATTTTTTTGACCAGGCGCTGGGAGGATTCAGGACCCTGATATGACCTGAATGATCCACCCCTTCACCTTCACTGAGCTGGGAAACTAAACCTTATTTGGCAGGCATGGGGGTAATGGAAGGGGACAGGTGAGGGGGTAGGGACAAGCACAGGACACTTTTATGGGCAAATAAAGGTGGGCATTTGGGCATTATTCACTCTCTTTGGTGACCTGGCTGTGTGCTACAGTGCTGTATGTACGTATTTTGGCTTTGGAGTTGGACTCCTAATTTTCACGACCAAAATTTTAAAGGGTGTGGGGACTGGCCATAGAGGGACAATGCTGGTGATTACTACAACACGCTTATTTTTATATTTTAAAGTGAGTGTTTGGGAATAGGGCAATGGTGTGGATTTATGCAATGGGGGGTTGGGAGTTTACATTACATTCAATATCTCAGGGACCACCCCTCCATATCTCAGGGACTGCCTCGTCCTCCGCGACTCAGGACGACCCCTTCGGTCCACTGAGGGCATCTTCCTGGAGGTCCCCCACATAAAGCGGGGGCCTACAATGGAGAGGATGTTCTCGGTGTCTGGGCCACGGTTACGGAACTCCCTCCCAGAGGAAGCACAACTGACCCCGAGTCTGTTGGCCTTCCATTGGGCCTGCAAGACATGGCTGTTCTCCCAGGTCTTTGGAGGCGGGGAGGGTGGGTTAAATTTTTATGGGGGGAGTTTTAAAATTGTTTAAGAATGCTGGAATTTTAGATTTTATTGTAGTTTTATATTGTTCAAGATTGTTTTTATTTTTGTTGGAAGTCACCCCAAGATGCCACTGGCATAAGGGGGTGGCATATAAATGCAATAAAATAAATATGTTCCCAGCTGAGGCATGAGGGTAATTATGGTGTGTGTTTTGGGAGCAAGGGAGGCATACTTGCTGGTGGTTTTGGGGGGCTTGTGGGTCTGCCTACTGGCAAGGACCATGTGCAAGAAAATGAGGGGGGAAAGTTTTCATTAATAAAAAAACAAAACAAAAAACGTGTGCATGCACAGAACAGCTCTGGTGGTCATTTTGCACATTTGTGGTGATTTTAAAAATATTTTAAATTTAAAAATCACTGCACATGCGCTACATGGCCACCGGACTATTCTGCACATGCCCTCCTTTTCCAAAATGGCACCAACCCTGCTGGTGTCGTTTTGGAAAAGGGCTGCACATGCACAGAATGGTCCAGCAGCCATTTTTCACATGCACAATAATTTTTAAATTTTTTTAAAATGAAAATAAAACAAAACAACAACAAACAACCCCCCCCAAATATTTTTGTTTACAAAACTCTCTGAAACGAATGGGTTTTTGTAAATAAAAACAAAAAAGCAAAAATGTGCCTGCTGCACACCCCTAATATCTAAAGTCCCATGTACAGTCCTCCTGGCCAGGCAATCCTTCTGGCTAGGTTTGGGGTTCATCGAAGCACACCCCTCTGGCCCCCAACGTCCAAGGTCTCTGCCCAAGTCTGGATCACAGCCCAGTAGGGACAGGTGACCAAACATCACCCCTTTTCTGGTGTCACACATCTCTTGCCCTCCAGCAGCTCAAGGGAATAGCAGTCCAGATCCTCCAGAACTTCTCAGGCCTGCTGGGAAACTAATTGCATTCAAAATACACACATTTTTCAGGACTTAGTTAATTTGCATAGTTTATTCCCTGGATAAGGATCCATAATGAATCTGGATTTTCTGTTTTCAAAATTTGGGGTTTACAGGTGCAATTTTGGGTGTGTGTGTGCGGGGATTGCAGAATACATAGAGTGTTGGTGAGAAGCGATTAGGAGAAAAGGAGAACATTGGTTTGCTTCAGATACTATCGTCTTCTTGTCTTGCACTTGCTGCCATAAATGTTCACAGAACACAAACCACTACTCCAAAGTCATGAGACTGGCCTAAAAATAATGGGTCTTTGAAAAAGCAATAGATTTTGCCTTCAAAGCCACACTGAGTCATGTTTTTCAAGCTTTTCCTATCACCCATGAGGATTAGAGATCTTTTGTTTAACAAAGCGCAAGCTAAGATTCTCACAAAAGTGGCTGTTAGAGAACGCTGATGATTTGGAGACTCACTGTGAAGTCACACAGTCTGGCAGCAGTGCCTGCCCCTGGTAATGAGCTAGGTCACAGGGCAGCAGCAGAGGGAGCATGAGAGAGTAGGGTACATAAGGAGACGGGAAAGGGACATTACTGATCGCTCCTGGTATAGGACTATTTACCAAAAAATAGAGGATGCAAGTGACTGAAGTTATTCTTACCAATGATTTAGTGCTCTCTGAGGGTTTGGTGATGTTGTATAAAGCTAATGGCCATATAAATTAATTATTCTTTCATGGTTTTCCTAATCCAAACAGAAGCTGTTCATCTGACATCTGCCTCCTCTGAGGAGCAGGCCAATTTGGTTATTGATTTTGCTTATTATTTGACATTTCTATTCTTTTTTTTGCAGGGGGGTGGGTGGGTGGGTGTTGTTGGCTCAATTCTCTTTTTAAATTTGGCCATAAGGAGATAAATACAAATCTGGTGTTCATGTTGGAAGCATGAAGGAGGTTGTGCAGATATGGCAGCTAAAAGCATTTGGGCTAATAAAATGCATTTGATAAATAAAGGCTAGCGTGGGCATTTTGCATTTTCTTCCTAGCTCGGAGTATACGATCCACCAGCTAGCCCAAATAATATTGAAATGCACAGTGGGATACTAATGATAATCATCAGTTTACTATGCAGCAGTAGTGGCTGTAATAAAAGGAAGTTAATTGGGTACAAGGTAGAACACAAAATGCAAGAAATATTACGGCAAAAGAAATTTAGATCTCGGCTGGAATGCTTTGCTTAGTCACTTTGCTGTCTGCAAGGGAATTACTTCCTTTAGACAAGAACACGTAGAACAGAAAGGAGTCTTTATTAGGTGAGCAGTCTCTTAGAAACGAAATCTATGTACATTTAAGTCAAGACATTTCTCTTACTTCAGCATTCAAAACATTGACAGAACACTAATTAACTGGCAAGGAAGCAAACCATGGAATGAAATCAAGAACTGCAATTAGATCTGGTGGGTTCCCCAGCCCACGGTCCCCCCACATAGTGCCCCCCCCACCATAGAGTTGAAGGCTATAGTATCTGCAATGCTATGGTGTTGCCTGGGGCAACGGCCAACTGGAAATGCAGCAGCTGTGTGGGTTTGCACTAGTGGTGGGACCCCAGGCCCATTACCGGCTACCGGATTTACCGGTTACCGGTTCTACAAAAACCGGATTCCCGGATTAAATCTGGTATACCGGTATCGGATTTATTTCATTGGTTTCAATGGGGCGCTGTGTCCCCATTGAAACCAATGAAATAAATTAATTGCCTCCCCCTCCCAGGCTGCGCGGGTGGAAGGGGGGACACCCCCCACCCACCCTGCCCAGCCTGG
>QEPC01012026.1:875820-893715 GCA_003113815.1 Sphenodon punctatus | reverse complement strand
GGGGGGGAGGGGGTTAATTTTTGTGGGGAGGTGTTTTAAAATTTGTTTTAATTAAGAAGTTGTAGATTGTTTTATGTTAAAAATTTGTTTTTATTATGTTGGAAGCCACCCTGAGATGCCGTAGGCATGGGGGGCGGCATATAAATATAAGGAAATAAATAAATAAATAAATATATTCATCTCCATTATTTAGGTACACCTGAGGTGAGCTCTTACTCAGAAATTAGGGTCTCTCTGTAGGCATCCTCATTTACTGAACTCTGGCTCAGGCTTTTATGGTCTGCAGCTCCATTCCCCAACTGGGAGCACTCAGCCATCCACATTTGATTCATTAGCCATCTCAAGTAATAAGTTATATGCAGTCTATGCTTGTCTCTTTCCAAGTCTTGGGGGACTTCAACATCCACACTGACACCAGTCTTGTTGGGGCGGAGCATGGCAACCATGGGCCTGTCTCAAGTTGTCACCAGTCCAACACGTGATGGGGGATATACCTTGGACCTGATTTTTTTGTACTGGCCTTGAGGCAGGACATCTGTTAATGGGGGAGGTGTCAGCAGAGCCCTTGTCATGAACGGATCATTACCTTCTATGGGCCTGTCTCCCAGCACGTGACTGCCACCAGAGAGGTACAGGACCAATTCGGTTGGTCTGCCCTCGGAGACTGATGGAACCGGAGAGGTTCCTGAATGCTCTGTGGGAATTACCCTCTGATCCTGACAATCGCTCACTTGATTATCTAGTTGCGCCCTGCAACACCTTGCTGACTGAGGACATCAACTGGACGGCTCCTAGGCGTCCGCTCCCTGCGCATCAGCACTGCAGGCCTCGCTGGTTTACTGAGGGCCTGCAGGAGCTGAAGCGGGAAGGGGGGCAGTTAGAGCGATTGTGGTGCCGTTCTCGTGCTAAAGCAGACCGATTGTGACATAGAGCAGTTTACGTGCCTATGTCGTGGCTGTGCGGGCAGCAAAGAAGGATTTCTTTTCTGCCATTATAGCATCCACAAAGTCTCAACTGGTCAGTCCTGCCTGCCTGCCTCCACCTGGACCTGGAGCAATCCTGTGACCGGTTTATCAAGTACTTTGTAGATAAGATCGCTTGCATCTGCCATGACTTCGGTACCACAGTTATTGCAGAGGATCGTCTTGGGGCTATGGATGCCCTGTCCTGTGTTGTGGGATCGGTTTTAGATGGTGTCGCCTGCCGATGTGGAGTCCTTGTTGGGATCTGTTTGTGCTACCACTTGCGAACAAGATCCTTGCCCATCCTGGTTGGTGAAAGCCAGCCAGGAGCCATTACGGCCATTGCTGTCTGGGGTGGTTAGTGCCTCTGTTCGGGATGGCAGGGTGCCTGACTGCCTGAAGAAGACTGTGGTTATGCCCTTGCTCAAGAAACCATCTCTTGACGCTGATGCTCCTGCCAGTTATCGGCCAGTCTCTAACCTTCCCTTTTTAGGGACGGTTATTGAATGGGCTGTGGCATGGCAGCTCCAGGAACATCTGGGTGCACCAGTTTCCTTGACCCCTTTCAGTCTGGTTTTTGGCCTGGGTATGGTACGGAGACTGCATTGGTAACCTTGGTTGACGATCTCCATCTGGCGTTGGACCAGAGTCATCAGACCTTACTGGTCCTGCTAGACCTTTTGGCTGCATTCGACACAGTCGATCATGAGGTGCTGGTGACTCGCCTGCGGGACCATGCTGGGATTGGCGGAATGGTCTTGGACTGGTTTAGTTCATTCCTGGCTGGGACAACTCACCAGGTGGTCTTGAGGGAGTGTACATCTTCCCCTCAGGGCCTCACATGTGGAGTCCCGCAGGGTGCCATTCTGTCCCCCGCCCCCCCTCTTTTTAAACATCTATATGCAGTTGTTAGGGGAGATCGTGAGAGGGTTTCAGGGCATCCAGTGTCATCAGTATGCTGATGACACTCAGCTCTACCTCTCTTTTTCCATTGACCCAGGCCATGCAGCCTCTTTACTATTTTCCCAGTGCCTGTCAGCTGTGGGGGCTTGGATGAGGTTGAGCCATATGCAATTGAATCCTGACAAGATGGAGGTGATGTTGGTGGGCGAGGGCTTGGGGGATTTGGGGGTAGTTGAATCTTCTCTTGTTGGGGGGGTTCGCCCTCCCATGGTGCCGCAAGTGCGGAGTCTGTGTGTGCTCCTCGATTCATGGCTCAGCCTGGAATCTAAGGTTGTAGCTGTGGCAGGGAGTGCATTTCAGAAGTTACATCTTGTCTGGCAGCTTTGGCCTTATCTCTCTCAGACTCCGACCTTGCCACTGTCATCCAGGCCTTCATCACCTCAAGGCTGGATTACTGCAATGTGCTCTGCATGGGGCTGCCCAAGAAGCTGATCCAGAGGCTGCAGCTAGTGCAGAATGCCACGGCCTGTCTCCTTATGGGGGCGGGCCACAGGGAGCACATGACACTAATGCTCCGAGCTCTGCACTGGCTGCCTATAAAGCACCGGGCCAGATTCAAGGTGCTGGTTCTAACCTTTAAAGTCCTTCACGGCCTGGGCCCTACTTATCTGCAGGACCACCTCACTCCCCATGTTCCCATGCAACCCTTGAGATCGTCCGTGGGAGCCTTTTTAGAGGTTCCCCAGGCGAGGTGGGTGACCACCAATGTTAGATCTTTTTTCTGTGGCCACCCCTGTGCTGTAGAATTCACTCCTGGAGGAGGCTCAGTTGTCCCCCACTCTCCTGCTATTTTGGCATTTATATAAGACCTGGCTGTTCCGCCAGGCCTTTGGCGAGGGGTAGGGGTAGGGTGGGTGGAATGGTGGTAGGGTGGGTTTCTTTTCCCTGCATTTGTGAATTTTTAATTGTTTTAAATTGTTTTATTGTTTATTTTGTTGTTCACGCCCTGGGCTGCCCTATGGGCAGGAGGGATGGAATAAAAATTTTACATGAATAAATTAAAGAATAAATAAAACTGGTGGAGCTTTTCCGGGTGGTAAGGGGGCTGGTTGGTCCGGCCTCCCTACACCTGGAACTGAAATTTTCCAGTGCCCCCTGTGACATGTTTGTTGATTACTTTGGAGATAAAATTGCTCATATTCACCATGTCTTCAACACTGCACTTATTACGACAGGAGAACCAGAACCAGAAGTGATGGTAGCCCCACCTTGTCTAATTTCATGGGATCAGTTTCAGTGGGTGTTGCCCACCGAGGCGGGGGATGTCCTTGGGGCTGTCTGAGTCACCTCTTGCAAACTGGACCCATGCCTGTCCTGCCTGAGGCCGCTGCGAGCAGGGGTGATCTGATCAATGCCTCCCTGCGGGAGGGCAGAGTGCCAAGCTGCCTCAAAGAGGTGGTGGTGCAGCCTCTGCTCAAAAAAACATCATTTGACAGTGACTCCTTTGCCAGTTATTGGTCTGTCTCTAACCTTCCTTTTTAGGGAAGGTTATTGAACAGGTAGTGGCCTGGCAGCTTCAGGGGCATCTTGACCATGTTGGGTTTCTAGATCCCTCACAGTCTGGTTTTCACCTGGGTCATGGTACTGAGACTGCACTTGTGGCTTTGGTTGATGACCTGCACCATGAATTGGATCAGGGTTGTTTGACCCTGTTGATTCTATTAGATCTGTGGGCTGCCTTTGATACCGTTGATGATGAGATGTTGGTGACTCACCTGCGGTACCGTGCCGGGATGGGAGGGAATCTTCTTGAATGGTTCTGCTCTTTCCTGACCATAAGAACTCAGCGAGTGGTGCTTGAGGATTATTTTTCATCACCCCAAGACCTCTCATGTGGAGTCCCGCAAGGGTCCATCTTGTTCTCTCTTCTGTTCTGTTCTGCTCCTGTATATGCAGCTGCTGGGCAAGGTCATGAGAAGGTTTGATATTCGGTGTCATCAATGTGCTGATGACATCCAACTCTACCTTTCTTTTCCATCTGACCCAGACCCAGCAGCCTTGGTGCTTACCCAGTGTCTGGTGGCTGTGGGGGATGGGTTGGGGGTGAGCTGACTGAAGCTGAATCCCAACAAGATGGAGGTACGTTGGTGGGGAAGGCAGTGGGTGTGGCGTTGCCCATCATTGATGTGGTTTTCTCCCCGGTGGTTCTCCAGGTTCATAGTCTGGGAGTGTTCCTTGATTCCCGGCTCTATCTGGATGTCCAGGTGGGGGCGGTGGCGAGGAGTGTTTTTTGCCAATTACATCTGGTATGGTGGCTTTGGCTGTATGTCTTGGACTCTGCCCTGGCCACCATAATCCATTCTTTCATCACCTCAAGACTTGACTATTGAAATGCACTCTGTGTGGACCTACCCATGGTGATGGTTTGGAGGCTGCAGCTAGTGCAGAATGCGGCAACCTGCCTCCTCACAGGAGCAGGCCACCAGGAGTATATTACACAGGTGCTCCATTTTCTGTACTGGCTGCTTATAGACTTCTGAGCCCAATTCAAGGTGTTGGTGTTGGCCTTTAAAGCCCTACACAGTCTGGGCCCATCTACCTGCGGGACCGCCTCACTCCCCGGGCTCTGGATTGGCCCCTGCGGTCAACCAGGGGTGCCTTTCTTAAGGACCCCCATGTATTGGGGGGGGGGGCACTATGAAAAGGGTGTTCTTGGTGGCCACACCAAGGCTGTGGAACATTCTCCCAGTGGAGGCCCAGTTGGCCTGAGACCTCCTGTCTTTTAGATGATTCTGTAAGACCTGATTGTTTCGTCAGGCTTTTGGCGAGGGAGTTGGGTAGGGTGAGTAGTTCTCTCTCCCTGATATATATATATATCTATATATAGAAATATCTATATATCTATATATAGATATAGATATAGATATATATCTAGTAATAAGATATATATCTCTATAAGTATAAGTAATTATTAGTAATAAGATAATTACTTATTAGTAATAAGATATCGATATAGATATCGATATAGATATCGATATCGATATCTTATTACTCCCCCCCTCCTCCTTTTATGGGATTTAATAGAATTTATATTTTAATTTTTATTTATATTTGTATTTTTAATTGTTTTATATTTTGTTTAAAATTGGAAGCCACCCTGAGCTGCTTTGCAGGAGGGGAGGGGTATAAACTATGCAAATAAATAAATAAATATTGCACCAAGCCTGTAAATTCCCTGATCTCCATACTCGTCTTTTTATGTCTCTGAGAATGATTCTTCCAGGGTATCCAGCTGTGTATTTACTAAGGACTTGTTTTGGCTTCTGAAAGGGTGACAGGCAGCTAGGAGGGAAACTTACTGCAGACTAGTGCTAGACACAGCAATGAAAATACTATTGAAGGAGAATTCTGTAGAGGTTTCTCAGAAGTCTTTCAAACTTTCTACTAGAAAACAATGTGCTCTGACAAAATGAATGTGTTGTGGTAGATTGGCTCAAGGGACTCCTACTTGGATACAAAGCCTTTCATCCAGCTCAGCAATTGAAATCCAGCTCAGTTTGGCAGTGGGTGAGAAATACTGCTATGTGGTTGCTGCTTTTGGGCTTTAGTACAAATAAATTTAGTGGGATCATTTCTCTTTCTAATGGACTGCAGGCAACATCACAGATGATGCAGTAACTGATATCTTTGTCTTAGCTTTTAAAGCCAAAACTGAATTGGCATTGGGAATGAACTGTTTTCTTATCTCTGCAAGCTATTTATCCAGTACATGGTTAAGGTATGCATTGATGAAATGCTGTGGAAAAACATTCATTTCTGTGAACTGTGCCATCCTTGTTCATTGGGTTAATAGGATTTCTCACCCTCAAGCTGCCATACCAACTCCTTTTTAGGAACATTAAATTCAGTCAAGCAAAATGGACAGCGTGGTCATCTGATACATTCAGCATATGGTAGCAGTCAGTACACACACGCAATCCCTTTTGAGTGAATGGGGCTGTCATGCATGTTGATTGCTAGCATGTGATTTATCTGCTGGAGGATCACTTTGAAAACTTAAAAATATTTTTAAAAATAATATGCAAAAAGTGTCACTCTGAGGAATACTAGAGAAGTACAGTTTTGGTTCAGTATCACCCAAGAATGATACAGAACATACTTTATTTTTCTTTCCTAATGGCTTTTGTGTGCAAAGAAAGCAGCAGATATTTCTGGAAAGCTGATCTCTTCCTCCTGTCAAAAGCACATTTTTATGGTCATACCTTGCTGAGGATTGCCATTATCACAACATGGGGGAATAATGCTTCTTGTGATGTATGGTAGTGTAAGAGGTGGTTTTACTGGCAGTATACATTGTTGAATGTATTTAAAATTTACCTCAAATACAAAGAGCAGCAAAATAGTTTATCAGCATGAAATTAATGTGTCAGCCCAGCATAAGACGGGCCTCTCTTTTCAATATTCCTGCTTCCTCCTGGTCATTCTGCCTACTCATCTGTTTAAGAAATAATAGACTTGTATTCATATAGTGCCCTTCACCCTCATTCCCATAAACACTAAACAAACCTCTCCACATTCTAACTTTGTGTGTGTGTGTGTGTGTGTGTGTGTGTGTGTGTGTGTGTGTGTGTGTGTGTGTGTAGTGTGCAGATCCAGGCCACATTCTGGTGAAAAAAGGTAAATCAAAGTAACTACTCCATGTCAGTAGCATTCAGACTAACACCAGTGTAAACCAAAGTTGTGGTACAGCAGCAATCTCATCCCTCGCTTTGATGTAATGATGGCTGAACCATGGTCACGATAAGTGTTCACATGAACAACAGTTACTTTGAAATGCAAATAGCATAGCATGTACATAATCCTGATTTTTCAGGAGTTCATACTTTTCATCCTACTCCTAGAACATGAGAACATAAGAAATGCGGTACTGAGTCAGACCAATGGTCCATCAAGCCCAGCATCTTGTCTCCCAACAGTGGCCAATTTCGGTCACATGGGAGAAGTATCAGCAGTCACAATGGGCAATGAATTGTAATGCGTGTCCAAGGCCATGTTCCTCACCTTTTCAGCAGAAAGAAGATGGTGGCTACTGCTTCTACTGTCTGCTCTGCTGGGTAGGACCCAGAAGGACACAGTTGGGAACAGCAAGCTCTCTATACACAGAATAAGTGTTGCTTTTGTGTAAACAAAAATGTGGTGACTGAAATACTGATTCTTTCACTACCAAAAATTGCAAGGTTTCAAAATTCTAAAAGCATAGCTTCCCATTTTACAAAGGAGACTGCCCCCAGCCTGGGATATTTGGTATAGGTATGTTCAAAGATCTGTTGTTCCACTAGTTGGTTACAATTTTTCAGCCATAAAACTTGGTAAAAACAAACAAACAAAAATAGTTCTGAGTGGCCAAACTATAAATGAATGATAAGATGCAGAAACATACAGTTGCACAGAGAATATGAGTTCATCTCAAAACCTGAAATGGATCAAACGTTAAGCTCATGGTGTTTGATAAACAAACCTAACTACATCACTAACACACAAACCTAACTACATCAAACCTAACTACAATCTCATAAACATTCAACAATAACATGGCTTTATACAAAATGAGCTTCAAGACATACAGCCAGTCTTTGGACGGGGTTGTACTCTAAACCTTGGGTTATCCTCACATCACTTTACTTTTCCATATCTAATACAACTCCCATTTTCAGGACTTTTGGGGTTGTCGTCGCCTATCAAACACATTTTCCAACTATTAAGGTTGCCTTCTTGGAGGTCCCCCGTGTAAAATGGGGGACCACAATGGAGAGGGCGTTCTCGGTGGCCATGCCATGATTATGGAACTCCCTCCTGGAGGAAGCCCATCTGGCCCCAAGTCTGTTGGCCTTCTGCTGGGCCTGCAAAACCTGGCTGTTCTCCCAGGCCTTCGGAGGTGGGGAGGGATAAAAAATTTGGGGGTGGGTGTGTGTGTGTGTTTAGAAGGTTTTAAATGTTCTAATTTTTGTATTTTATTGTTTTGTTTTTATGTTGTAAGCTACCCCAAGCTGCCATGGGCATGAAGGGGTGGCTAAGAAATAAAAATAAATAAATAAAAATAAAAATGTATCACCTCCCTGCAACCCTTTTAACTGTTTCTACTAGGGGCGGGACCCCGGGCCCATTACCGGCTACCGGATTTACCGGTTACCGGTTTCACAAAAACCGGAATCCCGGATTAAATCCGGTATACCGGTGCCGGATTTATTGCATTGGTTTCAATGGGGCGCTGTGTCCCCATTGAAACCAATGCAATAAATTAAAATAAATTCCCTCCCCCTCCCAGGCTGCGCGGGTGGAAGGGGGGACACCCCCCACCCACCCTGCCCAGCCTGGCTTTTTGTTGTAAAAAAGATAGAACAGCAACAGAGTGAGACCCCGAGGCGAGCCCCCCCCCCAGCACCAGCGGCCGCGGCGTCCCCGCAGCCGCAGGTAAGTATGACCCGATCCCTGGGGGGGGTGGGGGTGTTTAACACCCCCACCCCCCCCAGGGATCACCCCTACAGCGCGCTTGCCGCTTACCTTGGGGAGCTCCGGCGGCGGCGGGCGGCCCGGCGGCTTCAGCGCCGGCTGTGGCTGCCGGCTTCAGGACGTTCTAGGCCTTCCGGTGAAACCCGGAAGTGCACCGGAAGGCCTACAGCGTCCTGACGCCGGCAGCCACAGCCGGCGCTGAAGCCGCCGGGCCGCCCGCCGCCGCCGGAGCTCCCCAAGGTAAGCGGCAAGCGCGCTGTAGGGGTGATCCCTGGGGGGGGTGGGGGTGTTAAACACCCCCACCCCCCCCAGGGATCGGGTCATACTTACCTGCGGCTGCGGGGACGCCGCGGCCGCTGGTGCTGGGGGGGGGGCTCGCCTCGGGGTCTCACTCTGTTGCTGTTCTATCTTTTTTACAACAAAAAGCCAGGCTGGGCAGGGTGGGTGGGGGGTGTCCCCCCTTCCACCCGCGCAGCCTGGACTCGGGGAGGGTTTTTTTTCTTTTAAACAGTTGGCTGGGGCTTTAAATTTTTTTACATTGCAGCCATTTAAAAATGGCCGCAATGCAAAAAAACCGGTACACTGAAATCCCGGTACCGGGGGCCGGATTACCGGGCCGAATCCGATAATGCCGGTACGCCCGATACCGGCATTATCGGATACCGGTAGATCCGGAATTCCCATCCCTAGTTTCTACTGCACATTACCACATACCATTCCTATGTTCACTAAGCCCTCTCAATAAATAACTATAAACCATCTCAATAAATAACTGTGAATAACTATTCACAGTCTTTCCAAGATCCCCATAGTTCATTCATTGTTGCCACATCCGAAATTAGACAAAGACACATTTTATTGGAATTTAAAGGCCACACTCTTTTATTTCAGATTCATCGTTAAAACATCAACACATCAGAGGGGTTCAGCTCCTGATATCCCTACAAGGGTCCAGTACAAATTCTTTAAACATCTAATTTGTGGCTGCCTGAGATGACACCCAGGTACCAGCCTTTGTAACTTTTCTTACCTATCTCATTCACCCCTGAACCAAAGAGCTCCATTGGATGACCCGAGTACTTATGCTAAAACTTACCTTATCAGAGAAGGTGTAGGTATGCCTGAGAGCGAATCAGCCTCATGACATTTCCTATTCCTGGATAAGCCCCTGATGATGGCCATTACCAACCCTTGCACCGGAGCAACTTCCCACCCCCCCAATCTCATAAGGAGATGTCTCAGTATGTGACAGTAAGAACTGTATAAGGCTGAAGAGGAACCAAAAGGGCAAGCAACAAACTGGCAATGAACTATGCAACTGGAACAGAGGGAACAAGATATGACAAATCGCCCACGGCCCGACCTAATCTCTATCAGGATGACCAGACCAGACAGAGGGTGAATCAGTGCAAACTGGAACGAGTGGGACAAAGGCAACAGCACAGAAGACAAAAGATAACCCCCATCTGAAAACTATAAGAGACTAGCGAATAGAATAGAGAGCAAAGTTGGAAGCTCTCCCCACTGATGCTCCGACGAAAGACTAGTCAAGCTCTCCTCATCACCTCTATCTGTCCTGGCCATACAGATAGGAGGAAGGTATGTATGTGAAGTGTGAATGTGGAATCTTAGAAGTATAAGTATAAATGCATAACTGATTGATTGTTAAAACTGAATAAAGCTAAGAGGTTTCATTTTACACACGTGTGGGTCTCTGCTTATAATAAAAGTGACAACTCTGGGGCTGTTTCCTATGTTATATTATCCGCAGGAATAATAAAGAACAAAAGTCACAAGATATAGTGTGACAATAACTTTACTAAATCTTATTACATGTTAAGGTACTTAATGATTAACCTTAACTCCTGAACCCCTGCCACTATGAACCACCATCTATTAAATGGCTGGTTCAATCCCCAATAATCCCATCAAGCAAGAATAGCCTTGCGTAGGGCACCAGTTAACACCTTCAGATAAATGTCCATCCTGGATTCCGACAGGTGTACCTGGTCTGGCCTGAACAATTCATCCCTAAAAAACCTTCTCTCTTCGTGTTCAATGGTACCCCACCCTTCGCTAACCAACCACCTACTTATGTCTCAGGTCATTTTCTTTCTTGCTCTATAAATTTTGCCTTGGCAATGAGCCCCACTCCAAAATTGCCTCTCTATCAACTGTGTCCACAATATGAAAACCCCTGGGAACCATTTCCTTACATCCCACAGGTCCCTCTTCATCCAATTTACTAATTCCAAACTCGCTACTCTAGTTAAAGTGTTCTCGCCTAGATGCAGTACTAAAATGTCAGCCGACTGGTACTGACAGGCAGCTTGCAATGATGGCAGAAGCTGTTCCCAAATCATCCCTTGCTTTCCTAACCATACTAGATTAGCCTGCTCCCCTAATCCCAGGTGAGAACCTGTCCTTCCCATCACAGCCTTCTCTGCCCAATGGATGAAGCTATGCCCAACAATCCAGACCAGATTTCTTGTTTTCTGTGTAAGCAGCCCTATAAACAAAAAACAAATTAAAAATAACTCACCACCTGCCTACCTGGATTAAACCACAGGATTAACATATAATTTATATGCTCCTGACTTTCACCGCCCCAATGCCTTTATTTCACTTTCAGACATACCTTCAGCTGCAGCTATGCTGTCTGCACCAATTCTGAAAAAATGTGAAGCCTATTTTTTAGGTGACAGTCCCCCGACTTGCAGCATCCGTAAACACATCTCTTACCTTTAATTCCCTTCCAGACACTACCTTCCTCAATTCCACCACTAACTCTAAATGCACCCCAAAAAGTTACTATAAATGCGGAATCTGGTCATTCCTCTATTGAGGCAGCAGTCAAGAAATGTATCTTGGGATACGCTCTGAAATTGGCCGATAGCCCCCCTGATAAGATCCTATATAAGTGTTTTGAGAGCAAATTTAATACCCCCGGTTTCCCTTGGTTTGATTATGTCAAACAGCATCTGTGTGAGCTGGGCCTGCCTCTCTCCTTCCTGACAGTATTTTCTTGTAAAATGGGGGCTAAAATGCTACGAGAAAGAATTATGGATACTGATTTGCAAAACCTAAGGAGTCGTGATTGTAGTGTTCACTCTGCCCCTCTGTTCCAATTCTTTCTCCCCCCCAAAGGAGGGGTGTAACTATCTGAAGGAGATCTCTGATTTTCGTCTCAGGCGATCTTTTTCAGTTCTTAGATTTCAATCTTTTCGGTCAGCTGTGACACTGGGCATGTTATAGCAGACTTCCGTATGCTCTTCGGCTCTGGCCATGTGGGGTGAGGTTGAGGACCTTCTGCATTACTTTTTGCACTGTTCTTTATACACAATTGCCTGCGCCAATTTATGGCAGCACCTAGGGTATGACAATGCCAGACCCTCTCTGAGGCCGCTTTTAGACGTGCACTTGGATCAGGCGTGGGAGCGGCGAAACAGCCGCGGCGCTGTTTTAGACGAACCGAAAGCGGAAGTTGTGCGCGTGATCCAGCGCTGCGCATTCTTTGCCGGCCGCGTATGTCACCCCAGAGGAATCAGGCCGGTTCGCTCGCGGTCGGCAAAGAATGTGCAGCGCCGGATCACGCGCACAACTTCCGCTTCCGGTTCGTCTAAAACAGCGCCGCGGCTGTTTCGCCGCTCCCGCGCCTGATCCCAGCTGCTCGTCTAAAAGCGGCCTGAGTCTTTTATTATACTGCCTCTCTGATAGATCTTCAGTGGTCTCCTTGGCTGTTGCAAAATTTGCTTTTAGAGCCGAGGTTATAAGAGCAAAATTGTGATTAACCTCGGGTGTGGGTCTGTGGCAATGTTCAAATGCAATTTATTGCTGAATCTCTGTATCAGTTTATAATATTATTGCTTGATATAGCTATTTTTGTATTTATATTGCCTTTTGTTTTTGTTGTTTGCTTTGTAGTTGTAATCTCTTTTGTCATGGCTAAGGCCAGTACAAATAAATGAATTATTATTATTATTATTATTATTACTATAAATGCACCTCTAAATAGAATAAACTTGTTGTCATTAAAACAAACTCTAGGTAACATCTGACAAATCAAAGACAATATTGTCATTGTCACAGGTTCCCTCTCATCTACTGCTCTAACCGCCTCTCTATGCCAACATAGAGCTCTATGCCAACATATGCTCTTCCCTGCCCTTATTTTATTTTATTTTTATTTATTCTCCTACCCTTGTGATGTTTTAAATTGTGTGATGTTTTTAAAAATTGTTTTTATGAATGTTTTAGTTAGCTGTACGTCACCCCGGGATGCCGTAGGCATATGGGGCAACTCATAAATGTTTTAAATAAATAAATAAACATTCCGGCATACGCTTAACATAAAAACCTTGTGGTTTCATTGGAAAACCGGCTACACTACTCATGAATGCCAGTGCCGAAAACATACCTGCTATGGTTCCAGGCAACAGACTCTTATTGTACAACTGCAACCTAAACTGGATTAACTGCACCTCAGTGAAAGGAAAAGTTAATACCCAGCCTTTACTTGCTCTAAACACTTGAAACTCCCTAAACGCGCTCTCATAGCCGCTACCCATGTTTGCCTTGCCACAGATCCCCACACAGCCCTCAAAAGGTCTAGCATTCAAGGTTCCACAGTTTCTTTGAGATGTTCTCTGGAACTTTGCATGCCATTGGGGCCAATAGATGGAAACGATCCATCTGGAATCAAGAGAGGGTGTCTACAATGCCATTATCAACACCCGGCACATGTCTAGCTAAGAAAAGGATGTTATGCTCCAGACATTTTAAAACAAATGCCCTTACCAATCCCATGGCCCAAATGTTCTTTGATGACAAGGAATTCACAACATAGACCACGGCCAATGCGTCCTTGTCGGGGTAACCTCTGAGTGCCGCATCAGGGTTAACCGGAGTTGGCACTCTTTCCCGCAGCACCTCTCTGCGGCCCATGAGGCGGAGCACCCTGCCCCCCTTTTGGTTGGCAAAACTTCCCAAAAACTTTGTTTGTTACAGTTTGCCATTGCATGTGGCGTGCCACACAGCATGCATGCGTGACGAAACCTGCATGGTGACCTGCTACACGTGACTGGCTAAATTCCCAACATGGGCCTCCCACACTGTTGCCCGGCCACCCTTAGCAAAAGCTAAGGTCATTGGCCGGTGCTGTTCCTCCCCTTGCAAGCACATGGTCACTATCGGCCTGACTCGAATTGGCTGCGGCGCTCATGGAGTCTAACCAAATATCGTTCATGTGCAAGTCCCATCTAATGCCTGGGGTGATGGCTGCCCTGTGCCGAAAACCTTCGTCATAGATTAGCCATGCCCCCTGCTTACGAGTCTCGTACACCTTATGGACAATTCCTTGGTATTTGATCATCTCAACTGCCCTTTCCGGATACGCCTACATCACCACTCCCACCCACGGCTGTCCAATTCGACCAATTGCGATCTGCTTTTGGCTGTTTGAAGCACTCCTTATCCTTTATTTCCTCTTTGTTGTTTGGATTGGGGATGGGATCACTAAACAAAAACGCAAACAAATCCACATATTCCCCTTTCCAAATCTTCTCTCTCATCGACTGCAAAAGATGAGCACCAATTGGTGTTGAGACTTAGGGCATCCCACCCCCCGAAGGAGGAAGCGCCTTAACCTTTACTGCCAATCACACCAAGCATGCTGTGTGCACTTGGATAAACTATGCTCTCCCTTCCATACCTGCCGTGTCGCTCCCTTTGCATGCTCAGAACGGGGCTGCTGCTGATCAGTCAGCTGGGATTTACTCCCCTCCCCATGCAACAAGCAATTATTAACATCTCCTTGCTCTTGCCAGGGCACCCATCTACCAGCCCACCCTAACCTTGGTGTGCTAGAACTTCCCATATTAACTGCTGGCACCAGGCGTTCTTGTCTTGAGACCCCTCCTGCAAAGCATCTGCATTGAGCTACCTTTCTGCCTTCAGACGTACCTGCCCTTGAAGGTGTTTGGACATCTGTTCCCGTTTGCTGCCTCTGAGCAGATGCTGCCACTGCTGCTGTATCCCTGGTTGTCACCTCCGCCCTCTGTGAATGCAGGGGGGCGGGGGCAGAATTGCAGCATGGCTCGAATGGATTGTCCCTGCAAGCTCCTTCAATGTCTTCTCCAACGCTGCCACGCAGCCTGCCAAGTCAAAAGCCTGCTCCATCTCCTTGCCTTGGGCTGCCTCATTTTCCTCTGACAATCTTGGGTGCTGTTGCTCTGGCTCATCTCCTCTGTAATGAGATAACAGTACACCCTGCCTGCCCAGATGCCCACCCTCTACCCAGGGATCATCCTCCACAGCCTGAGATTCCTGTTCCTGATAGTGAACCTCCATTTCCCGCTCACTTAAATTCACTCACAGCTGCAACCAAACTGCTCCACATCATCCCCCCGGTGGCAACTTAGGTGGAGCCTCGGCATCAAATCCCATAGGCCATGCAAGCATTGCCCTGCAGGATGTCTCCACTGCCTGCACGTCCTCATCCCTATTTTGCCCCATCAATGAAGCAAGATTCCTCATAAACTCTTTGCATCCCTCCAGTTACCTCTGAAGAGAAAGCAGCAGGGTCCTACTGTCTTCCCCTTCCTGAACAGGAGCTGCTTGATCCCTTAGCTGGCTCCTCCTGGCCATTTCACGACCACTAGCTCTGAGCGCTGGGCCTTTCCCTTTTGCGGAGCCCTTTCATGGGCCTTTCCCATGCCCTTTGTCTGGGGCTTTTCCCACCCCTTTTTTACCCTTATTGCCCACCTCCCACACTTGATCTGCAGGGTGCTCAGATGACCAAAGGGGGGGACCTGATGCTTCTTCACCATGTGAAGTCTCACCCCAGCAGAAACTGACCTGCCTCACCATCCACACCTGCCTGCACAAACGGGGGGGTGGGGGTGGGGGGCACAGTATGGGCCCCTTTGTGCTCCCCCACCAGGCCTCAAAAGCACTCCCCAAACCCACTGACGACCTCTCTCCACCGCCCCTTCACCGATCCGGCCAGGCTCCCCACCTCTGCACGAGCTCCCTCCAAGGAGAAACTGACCACTGATCCCTCCGCCGCTCCTTCTCCACTCCAACCTGGCTTACCGCACACAGCACAAACTCCCTTACAGAAACTTGCCCTGCAACACTGGCTCAACTCCCTACAGAAGCAAGCTGGTATTGCTGCCGATGCCTGCAATCAGCTCCAACTGCAGAGCTTCCTAATGTGGTCAGTTACAACTGACCCGAAATCTTGTGAGACTGCAATTGCCACTCAGCCCAGCCACAGTTGCCATAGCAACTTCCAGGCTGCGCTGCAAACCCGATCCCCCTCAAGAGTGCAGCCTGCCTTGCTCACTCCATTAAGTAGGAGTGGGACAAACCCACCCACCCCTCAGTGCTTGGGGGTTAAGAGGGGTGAGTGCCATAGTCTAATCCCCCAAAGTCCATCTCCGGTCCATCTCGTTCATAGTCTATTTTCCAACTACTCTTTGGTGTGGTTGCCAGCTCATCCGCCACCCTGCAATCCAACACCCACAAATCCCATTTGTCCTCACACCGATGACAGGTTTTTGGGTGCTGATCCTCCCCAGGATCCCTGATACCCCTGTCCTGCTGTCCATCTCGGCATCTGCTTCAGACAAACTCTTTGGTGGTCAAGCTCGGCTTCAGTTCCTGCGAGCCTCCATTGCTGGCTTAGCACCACTTTGCCCCAGCTTGACCTGGCCATGGAGGGCACTATCCTTTACACAGACTCTACAGCAGAACACACACCCCACCCTCCTGCCACACACACACACACACACACACTTCAACAGGACTGCATGGCGGCAGTCAGGGGTGCCTGCATTCCACACCATTATGTAACCAGGTAAGGGCCCCAAGGGGTAAGTCTTCACAGGGTCCAGCCCCCAGGAACCTCAACCACACAGGATCTTTGCCACGATGTCCTTTATTATAGTCTTCCCACACAGTCCCATATACACACAGGGGCCCAGGCACCTCTCCATAAGGTCCTGCCTGGCTCAGCACAGACTCTCCTGTCCAGGTAGCAAACCCCACAGCCTCTTAATTCCATGGCATAGGCTACCGGCTCAGTCATCACCACCCTGGAGCTTCTACCCAGTTCTGTCTCAGCTCCTGGTTCAGTTCTGGCTCCTACACCCTGGAGCTTGCTTACGTAGGGTGTCCCACTATGGCTTTGCTGACCAGGCACAATCCCTTCTTCAGAGGCAGAGCTCTCCCTGACCCCCTGCATCAGCCACAGCCCTTGACAAACAGAGCTTCCAGGCTCCTGAGCTCTGGGCTGACCCCACCACTTCCAGATCAGCTTCCCCCCGCCAGTCCATTAGCCTAGCCAGGAATGATAACCCAGCTGCGACCCATTAAGGCACTGTTCTATGCAGCCACAGCACAGCGGGTGCTACCTCAGACCAGTGCTAATCCTCCTTAAAGGGCTAGGCTCCCTTATAGCCTGCCCTGCTACAGCTTCATCACTGCTTTGCCACCAGGGGACACTGGATAGCACCATAGGTTATATGAAAGTGAGAGTGCCTGGCTTCTGCAAAGAGCAGAGGAGCAGTAGCAGCTCTGAGGTAAATAAACCTTCTACTTTGTTGTTCAAAGCCAAGTTATTATTTCATAATAAGAAAATTACTGGAATTACTCTTATGCAGTAAGAGAAGCTAAACTTAATTACTTTCATTTAATCCAGTTCTTTCTAATCACACAAATAGCTTTGCTGTTAGATTAGCAGCTTTAAGGAAGGAGGGGCACTGCTCACTTGATGACATGGCATATGCTACACTGTCAATTTCCTTTTCATTTGTTGGCTTATGAAGACACCACGGTGTTCTCTTGCAGACCCAAGTAGCAATAATGACATCTTGGATCCTCCAGTTTCTTTTACGTATTGTGGAGTCCGACAATAAAAATAAAATAACAGTCCAAAAGTTGCAACCCTAAGCTATCTTGCTCTTTCCCCGCTGTTAGGGATGGGTGAACACATCGCAGTTCGGGCTCGGCCATTCGGTTTGGTCCAGTTCGGTTTGCCTGTTCGGTTCAGCCGTTCAGTTCGGTTGCCACGTTCAGGTTCGGGCATTCGGTTCGGTTGTGTTCGGTTCGGGCGTTCAGAAAAAGGCTCTTTGTGCAAGGAATGATGGCCCCAGACCCATGATGGTGGGCCCTGGGACTAAAGTGGCAGCTTCTAGATACATACTGGCACAGCCCTCCCTGCTAGTAACGTAGGCCCCAGAACCCTGACGGTGGGTCCTGGGGCTGGAGTGGCTGTTTCTTGATGTGGTGGAATGACATTGCCTCTGTGCGAGGAATGATAGCTTGATTAATCCTGGGTTGAGTTAAGTATGGATATTTTGTAAAAACCTCTTGGGAAGCATAAGGTTCCTGAAAATTATGATGCAAAATTTGCAAGGTTTAAAAATGTGAGATTAATAACAGCTCGTGTGTGTGTGTGTGTGTGTGTGTGTATATATATATATATATATATATATATATATATATATATATATATATA